>SJYA01002909.1:482970-517011 GCA_006410615.1 Neotragus moschatus | reverse complement strand
CCGCCCCCACCCTGCAGCCCACTGTCCAGGGTGTATGGCTGTCTGATGGATGGCTGAACAGAGAGAGTGTGCTGGGCCCAGCGTTTCATGCTGCAAACATTTATTAGGCACCTACTGTATTCACAGGCCCTCTAGCAGAGTGCTGGCCTCAAACACAAGCAAGATCAACCTTTGCCCTCAGGGATCCCTGTCCAGAGGAGACTGGGGCCACACATCCCTTATCTGGGAAGACTAGAGGGGCATCCAGGGTGGGATTCCAGACAGAAGCAGCTCAGAATGGCAGGGCTGTACCAGGAGGGCTCAGCTCCCGACAGAACTCCCCCCAGCCCCCATCACCTGCAAAGGGTCACCACCAGCCTGGAGGAAGGCTCTCTCAGAGCCTTTTCTAAGAAACTGCCTGCTCAGTCGCTCAGTCGTGTCCAACTCTTAGCGACCCTGTGGACTGCAGCCTACCAGACTCCGCCCATGGGACTTTCCAGGCAAGAGTACTGGAGTGGGTCGCCAGTGCCTTCTCCTTCTAAGAAGCTCCAGGGCTCAAAAAATTGGGTCCTCCAGGTGGGGTAGGTAGGGTCAGGGCTCAGGCTCTCTGAAGCCACCCAAGCAGACAGCTGAGAGGCAGGCCCTGGACAGAAGCACTGAATCTGTTTGGAGTTTGCCCCCCAAAGGGAGGAGCTGGCTGGGGAGCTGAGCACCTGCCTCCCCATCTGAGGATCACGTGTGTTTTTGATGCTAAACCACAGTGGTTTGAAGCGGAGCCCTTTGCCAGGTTAATGAGTCCACGTTCAGCTTGGTTACACCCCCAGAGAGCCCGAAGTGCTTTCCTTAACCCTGGATTAGGCTTAAGTTTTAAAATGAATACATTTGAGGTGGAATTTGGGCAGCCAGCAGCAGAGGGTGAAAGAGGAGGAAGTGAAAGGCGAAATGACAGAGGCGCAGGGTTGGGGGTGCTGGGAAGACTGGGGTGCTGGCTGGGGGCTGCTGCTCCAGAAAGGGGTGTCCTTGGACTAAATCAGGGAGCAGGGTGGAGGGGAGGTGTGGCTGTAGTCCCAGTGTCTGGAGAGGATTTTCTGGGGTGCCTGGGGGGCCCCAACTTGCTCACTGATAGTGGTTCCTCATCCTTTTCTAGGTAAAACCAGTCTCTCAGTGTGGCTTCATGGGCCTCCTCCGCTGTCCGTCCCTTACACAGATCGGTACCAGCTCCTGCCTTGCCCTGGTCAGAGCAGGATACCTGGTCAGAGCTGATATACTCCCTGCCCAGGAATCACTCTGGGTTCAGAGAAAGCCATAGCGTTGTAACAGCAAGGGAATTCCCTGGCAGTCCAATGGTTAGGACTTACACTGCTTTTCACTGCTGGGCGCTGGGTTCCATAAGTTGAGAACTAAGATCCCTCATAAACGGAACAGGGTAAAAAAAAAAAAAAAGATTACCCCTCCCCCCACCCTGGATGCCACCTCCAGCCTGAGCACACCTCCACCACTCCCTAGTCCCAACACCCCCCACGTTGCACTTTCTTACACCCTCTGTGGACTGCCTGCCCACACACCCCCACCAGGAGCTCAAATACTCGTTCACATTGTCTGCCCCGTTTCCACTCAGCGAGTAACAGGCAACACCTGAACTTTTGCATAAGGCATCGGCAGGACCAAACAACAAAAACCAAAGACAGAAAAAAAAAAGCTTGCTGTATTTTCCTTGCCCTCAGATATTCTGAGGTGATCATCTCTTCTCTTCGTATTTGTCTGCCACTGCTAAGCCTCAATGTAAATTCTGTGGATACTTGTGATTCCATAAATGGTGTATTAAATTCATCATTTGACAATTTAACTGGCAGCCACCTAATAAATTTATTTTGCAGTTCTATTTTTAAAAAATCCAACATTTTCCAGTCAGAAAATCTAGAAAGAACTCTTTCACTCTTCACATGTGTATAAGTTTTATGATTTAGGGTTTTAAATAGCTTTTACTATTTTCAGTTTTCTATGGGCAGGGCATATCACCTGCCCAGTATGGTAGTTGCCCAAGGCCCAGATCAGAGATGCCTCCTCCAGAAAGCCTTCCAGGCTCCCCAGCCTGGGTCAGGTTCCCTCAGCCTCTGGCCTTCCACTGTTGCCACTCCAGCACACAGTCTGTTTGTGAATCTCTCTCCCTCACTGTGAGCCTGTGGGTGCAAGAAGTGGGGTACCATTCTTCCTAGGGTCCCCAGCAGTGCAACGAAGCTGTCAGGAATGGTTGGGGAACTGAACACCCATCTACGGGATTTCCCTCCTGCCCCAGCTTGTGGCTCTGAGTCTTTCTGGGATGAAGTGTGCCCAATGGACTCTTTGCAAGCCTGCCCACCCCCCACTCCCTGCACCCCCAGTGGGTGTTAGGACCCTCTGTGGAGCCTTGGACAAATCCCCGTCTTCCTGTCTCCCTGGGTCAGCCACAGCCTTCACATCATCTCCCAGAGACGTCTCCCCTTCCAGTGCAGCCTGGAGGAGGGGGATCAGATGCAGGGTCGGAGGCCCCTTTGTCTGCACGGAGGCAGGATTTATCTGAGTTTGGGGAGGTCCGGGGCCCCGGAGTCCTAGATCATCATTAGTTCCATCAAAGAGGCGGCTGTGATCTGAAGGGGCAAGATGCATCGTGTCCAAATTGGAAACAGCCTGGTGGGCTCTGGGGCAGGAGCCGGGCGGGGAGAGGGCTCGGGCCGCCCTGGGGGAGCCCGGGACACCGGAGGAGTCCCATAGACAGTGCACAGGAAGAGAAGGAGGAGGAGGAAAGGGAAAACATTCCGCTCGGGCTCCAGGGAAGAGAGCCGCGCAAGATGGAGCGGAGCCAAGCCTGCAAGTCAGCGCGACCTCCCCAAGGAGGCGGGAGGAGGTTGGGGCGAGGAGGAAGCAATCCCGCTCACGAGACAAGGGCCTACTGTGTGTCTGCCCCCCACCCCCGGCCGTGTCCACTCTGACTCCCCAGCTGCCGAAATGGAAAGCAGAGCTGGGATGCCTCGCAGAAATGGCAGAGCAAAACGGAATTTGGGGTTCATCAAGTTCTCCGTCCTGGTACCTCCTTGTTGGCGGCCAGCACGGAGGCCGCGCTCTGATGATCAACTCCAGGTTTAACACAGAGATGGAGAAACAAGGCAGAAGTATCTTCTAAGTATTGGGAAGGAGTGAGATTAGCAGACAGAAATGAGATGCAAATGACACGTTCAACTAGAAAAATACATATCCTGTTGCTTTTTGCTGATAATCATGTTCTTTCTAGACACACACACACCTGCCTCCAAAGATGTCCTCTCAGCCCTGTACCCCAACAGGTTTCCTGGCATCTGACCCCCACAGTCCCCAACAAGCCCTTCTCTCCAGGGGACAGGAGGCGCTGGAGCCAGAGCCCCTGTAATAACTAGTGGTTGGCCACTTGGCGGTGGTCCTGCCCCTCCCCAGGCTTCAGTGCCCGGCATGGGAGGGAGAGAGGGACTCTGGCTTAGCAAGTGCAGCCTCCAGTCCCCAGAGGGGCCCCTGGAGGGAGCCCAGGAAGGACACTAAAATGTCTGCAAGGGAGATGGTTCTTTAGTCAGGTGAAGAGGCAGAGCGACACTCAGGCTAGGAAGCCATCCGGGTAGAAAGGGAACAGGAATGAGTGACAAGGCTTTTCTGCCCAAGGATGTTCCAGAAGCTTTCCAGGCAGACCTCATTTCATCCCACTTCACTTTATGGTGCTTCTCAGATACAGCATTTTTCTTTTTTAACAGATTGAAGGTTATGGCAACCCTGTATCGAGCAAGTCTACTGTCGCCCTTTTCCAACAGCATTTGCTCACTTTGTGTCTCTGATCACATGTCGATAATTCTCAAAATGCGTGTGTGCTAAGTCGCTTCAGTCATATCCGACTCTTTGCAACCCCATGGACTGTAGCCTGGCAGGTTTCTCTGCCCATGGGATTCTCCAGGTAAGAATGCTGGAGTGGGTTGCCTTGCCCTCCTCCAGGGGATCCTCCCAACCCAGGGATCGAACCTGAGTCTCTTATGTTTCCTGCATTGGCTAGTGGGTTCTTTACCACTAGTGCTACCTGAGAAGCCCAGTTCTCAAAATAAACATCAGCAAGAAGTTGACAATTCCCTGAAGCCTCGGATGATGGTTAGCTTTTTTTTTTTTTTTTTGGTCATGCCTCTCGGCATGCAGGATTTTAGTTCCATGACCAGGAATCAAACATGTAGCCCTGCATTAGAAGACAGAGTCTTAATCACTGGACCCTCAGGGAAGTCACTGATGATTAGCAATTTTTAGCAATAAAAAAAAATTTTTTTTGGCTATAATACTGCATGAATTTCAGGATCTTAGTTTCCCAACCAGGAACAAAACCCTGGTCCTGACTGTGAGAACGCCAAGTCCTAACCATTGGACCTCTAGAGAACTCCCTAAAATATTTTCAGAACTAAGGTATATGCATTGTTTTTTTTAGACATTCACTATTGCACACTGAATAAACTAGTATAGTGTAATTGCTTAGCCGGTAAAGAATCTGCAATCCAGGAGACCCTGGTTCAATTCCTGGGTCAGGAAGATACCTGGAAGAGGGATAGGCTACCCACTCCAGTATTCTTAGGCTTCCCTAGGGGCTCAGATGATAAAGAATCCACCTGCAATGCAGAAGACCTGGGTTCGATCCCTGGGTGGGAAAGATCCCCTAGAAGAGGGCATGACAACCCACTCCAGTATTCTTGCCTGGAGAATCCCCATGGACAAGAGGAGCCTGATGGGCTATAGTCCATGGGGTCACAAAGAGTCAGACATGACTGAGTGACTTAGCACAGCACAGTGTGGACGGGAAATGAAAACATTTGTATGACTTTACTGTTGTATCTGCTTAATTGGGGTGGTCTGGAACAGAATGAGCAATATCTCCAAGGTATGCCTGTACTATAATGGCGAAAAATAGGAATCAAGCTAAACTTCCAATAGCAGTTAAGTAATCCCATGTGATGGATTATCATGTAGCCATTACAGATGGTGCTCGTGGACTTGGTTTATTGACCTGGAAGAAATGCTGTCGATAAGACATAACTGTTCAATAAGGCAATTTTCTCTTAAAAAAAAAAAATTCAGGTTCTTTTCCTTTGTAGGTTATCATAAGATACTGGAGGACTTCCCTGGTGGTCTCATAGTTGGGAAACTGCCCTGCAGTGCAAGGGACATGGGTTGGATCCCTGGTAAGGGAACCAAGATCCCATATGCTGCAAAGCAGCTGAGCCCACGCAGCGCAAACTCCTGAGCCCACACACCACAGCTGGAGAATCTGTGCAGTGCCACGAAAGATCTCAATCCCGCATATCGCGAGGAAGATCCCGCGGGCCTCTACTAAGACCTGACGCTGCCAAATAAATAAATCAAGTTTTTAAAAAGATATTGAGCATCATTCCCCGTGCTATACAGTAGGTCCTTGTTGTTTACCTACTTTATACACAGTAGTGTGAACGTGGCAGTTTTCTTAAAGGACCCATTACAGTGCCTGCATGTCACAAACACTCAGAAACTGGTGACCCTGGCTGGATGTGATACAAGCAGGATTGAGAAAACCGCATACAGAACAATCCCAACTTTGTAAAACAAGTACTTCACACGTACACTGAAAAAGGCAGGAAGGAAATGCAACAGAAAATTGTTGAGTTGTGAGATTAGAGATTTGAGAGTTCATTTTTCCATATTTGCCAGATTTCCACAATGAGTAGCTGTGTTTTTAAATTCATTTTCATTTGTTAAATTTCTCCAGCATTTTATGATAAATGATTTTAAATACACCACAAAGTTGAAATGATATCACACATACCTCTTCCCAGGATCTCTCCTGAATTTTTTTAAAGTTTTTTTTTTTTTTTTTTTAATGCGGACCATTTTAAAAGTCTTTATTGAATTTGTTACAATATTGCTTCTGTTTTAGGTTTTGGATTTTTGGTATGCGATCTTAGCTTCCAACCCGGGCCTCGAACCCACATCCCGTGCATGGGAAGGCAAAGTCTTAACTACTGGACCTCCAGGGGAGTCTCTGAATTTTTTAAAAATAATACTTTATCCTGTATCCATCCATCCGTCTATCCCTCCCTCTGTCCACCCATAAGTCTATCATATTTTTTTCTTATGCATTTTAAATTGCAGACCACAGTACACGTCCCCCTAAATACTTCAACGTGCATGTCAGGAAAAAGCATTGTTTGTAGTAGTTATTGAAAAGACAGACTCTGCCCTTACCCCTGAGAAAATCATCCCCCAGACCCTCCCTCCTTGCAGAAGGCAGGTCAGGAGCAGCTGGAGCTTGGTTAGGTTCAGGCCCCACCCTTCTGCCTTACTCTCTGGGTGACTTGGTGAGTCCCTGGAGCACTGAGCTTTCTCCCCACCTGGGGCAGGGGTAAAGAGATGTAAAAAAAACCTCTGCTCTCTCCATCACCTGAGGTTGTGGTCCAGATTCCCGGAGATTAGGCCTGCCCTCACGTTTGGCTTCTTTTGAGGAGAAAGTTCTCAGATTTAGCAGGTAAAACTACGGGTGTGTGTGCTTAGTTGCTCAGTCATGTCTGACTCTTTGCGACTCCATGGACTGCAGCCCACCAAGCTCCTCTGTCCATGGGGATTCTCCAGGCAAGAATACTGGAGTGGGTTGCCATGCCCTCCTCCAGGGGATCTTCCAAACCCAGGGATCCAACCCAAGTGTTTCGCATTGCAGGCGGATTCTTCACCATCTGAGCTACCAGGGAAGCCCAGTGAAATGTAAACTTCAGATAAACACACTTCTTAGTATACTTTTTGTATAAGTGTGTCTTTCAGTACAAGTATGCGATATTTGGGACCCATTTTTGCTAAAAAACGTTATTCAGTCTGTGTTTTATCTAACAACCCTGTGGACGATGGGGAAACAGAAGCCCTAGGAAGAGACACATGTCAGAAGTTCAGACTCAAGTTGGGATTTGTGATAGAAGTGCCTTACGTTTGTGCTGTGGTTGATACTTCACCAAGTGTTTTTCTGTCCATCATCTTGCTTAAGACTCACTGTTACCCTCCAGGAGAGTAAGGTTTTACTCCCATTTATTTATTGACGTGTAGTTGATTTACAGAGTCGTGTCAGTTTCAGGTATGAGTCACAGTGCACAGTGAGTCAGTTTTGGTGGGTTTTTTTTTTTTTCAGATTTCTCTCCTTTATAGGTTATTACAAAATATTGAGTATAATCCCCTGTACTGCACAGTAGCTCCTCATTGGTTATCTATTTTATACATAGTAAAATTATAGGTGAGATTAACTATACGTTAATCTCATCCTCCTAGTTTGTCCCTCTCCTCTCTTCCCCTGTAGTAACCACAAGTTTGTTTTCTATGTCTGCGAGTCTATTTCTGTTTTGTAAATAAGTTCATTTGTATATATTTTTTAGATTTCATATAAAACAATATCATGTGATATTTGTCTTTCTCTTTCAGACTTACTTCACTTAGTGTGATAATCTCTGTGTCTGTCCATGTTGCTGCAAGTGGCGGTATTTTATTCTTTTTAATGGCTGAGTAGTATTCCATCATATATACATACCACATCTTCTTTATCCATTTCTCTGTCGATGAACAAATTGCTTCCACATCTTGGTTATTGTAATCAGTGCTGCAATGAACATAGCAGTATGGACATCTTTATGAATCATAGTTTTCTCAGGGAGGAGAATGGCAGTTCTGTTTTATTTTCTAAAGGAACCTCCATACTGTTCTCCATTGTGGCTGTACCAGTTTGCATTCCCACCAACAGCAAAAACCTATGAAAACACAACAACCCATTTTAGAGTTGGAGAAACTGAGGCTCAGAGAGATCCAGGGCTCCCACCTAGCTGACCAAGTGCAGAGTCGGAACTCAGCCTCAGTGTCTGGCCTTCAGGGGAGGCTCTCCCCGACCTTCCTTCCTCTCTCTGTGACCCTGGAAGAACACATGAATGTCAGCCCTGAAACCCACCAGTGGGGATCCAGGACAGGGCCTGCCCAGCCCACCGCTCCAGTGCTCCGGTGCTCCGGTGCTCCGGGTCCACGCTTACCTCGGTGATGCTTCATTTTATGCATCAGTTTGACCGGGATACAAGATGCCCAGATATTTGGCTAAGCATGACTTCCAGGTGGGTTTCTGAGGTGTTTGTGGCTGACATTAGCATTTGAATCAATAGCCCAAGTAAAGCAAGTCGCGCTTTCCAAGGTAGGCAGGCACCATCCAATCTGTCTCAGACCTGAATAGAACAAGAAGGCAGAGGAAGGAGGAAGTGGCAGGTCTGGGCACCCTCAGGCGTGACACGTGGCTTCTGGGGGAGGGGACGGCTGCAGATAGTGGCAGTGTGGAGTGACAGGAGCCGCCTGATGAGGCTCTGCAAACGGTAAAGTAGGCATCCCTGAGCTGGTAAACCTCGCCAAGCCCTCCTTCTAACTCCCCCAACCTGCTTTGTCCCATCCTGGGTCAGCCAGCACCTGGAGCCCAGTGCAGAATCCTCGAAGGAGTCAGACCCAGAGTCTGGAGTCTGTGGCGAGGAGGCTGGACCAATCGCCCTGCCACCCTGCCATGCCTCCTGGGCCTGGGCTTTTTGCCTTCAGCCCACCAGACCATTCTGTCTGCCTGCCTTCAGCCACCCTGGAGACTTTCCCTGTCACCCATTCATTCATTCATTCATTCATTCATTTGGTAGAATCTGATTGACTCTTTGACAGGCAGGGGATGACCATTTACTGGCATGCGGTGATAACTCCCCCTCCAGCAAGAGAGGGAGTTGACAAGATGTCTCTGGCTCACTATTTTTTTCCAAAAAACTTATTTACTTTTTTGAGAACCTGTGCATATGGTTTCACAAAATAACATGGTAATCTGTAAATGTTTCCTTCCCACAACCACACCTCATTCAACTGGGCAGCCAGTTTGGGGAACTGTGAGTTAAGTTTTCAAGGTAAAATATGGAAACTGGGCGCATCCCAGGGCCAGCTGCTCAGAGGTGAGATGTAACTCACAAAACCCACCACCTCTTAGATGGTACCACATGGTTCTCTGAGGCACCACCAAGCTCCTTCATTTCCCTTGTTTTGGTAACAGCGCCTGGCCAGATGCTCTTAGTATCAGCCCCCAGATCCATCACAGGGTCAAAAATGTACCTTCTCACCAGCCACAGGGCTTGGCTAAGCTGGGGTCAGGTGCAGAGCTGAGATGCAGGCAGTTCATGGACAATGGTGCAGATGCCCCAGTTGGGACAAGTCATCATGTCAGAGGTCGAGCTCTGGTGATACTCAAGTTCTAGATTCATTCTTACATCGGGTCTGCAAATGCATCCCATATGTCTGGCCGTTGCTTCACATACTGGTTCATTGCATTTAAACAGTTGTTTAAAAACATAATTTGTTTTGCTGTAATCATTTGCTGAAAAGCCCGCCTTTAAATTTAGTAATACAGTAACCAAACCTTTATGAGTTGACTATTGTTGGATGCTGTTCTGACAAAACAGAGAAACACTCACCATCTGAATTTCCAAGACCTTCCCCCAACACCACACACACCCTGCCCCATGCCAGAATTTTTCTTCTCTGAAGGGAACGGTTTTTTCCCTTTTGTTTTGTTTTTACTTTGAACCCCTGAGATTAGTTTTTGGCAAGTTTCCTTTGCTCTCCACCAAATGGTTTTGAAATAGTCATCGTTTCTCTGAGATGATAAACACTAAAAGATTACTTTTACTTTTGAAGGCAATGAAAACATGTCTATGGTTTTGCTTTGAAGCTCAACAGAGGGGGCGGGGGTGGAAAACCCTCCTATAACCTTTAGCATGTGTACAGGAATTCTCATTTCATGGACCACCTGTGTGTCTGATCATCATTTAACAATGCTTCCAAACTTTCAATAATCTTTGGGAACCACTCAATCGCATCAGACAAAGCTGGTGTTGGACTACCCAGTGTGACTTCAGGAAACCACTTTCACGTTGCTTTGAGCGTCCTGTTATGTGTGTTCTAGGTAATAGCCATCTTTTCCCAGACAAACATATAGCTTAGAACAGAGTTGAATGCAATCTGTCAAAGTTTCTTCCTGTTTCTGCCAAGTCCTCAGCATTGCCGTATCCAACTAATAGGCGTGATTGCTTCTCACGCCATGCTGCAGGGCAGCCAGGTTTTCCCCATAATGTCAGTGCCGGATTTGACTCTCACTTCGTTAGGAACCCCACTTTTAAAGAAAATGTTATATTTCTTTAATTTGCATTTTGGCTCTGCTGGGTCTTTGGTGCTGCCCCGGGACTTCTCTAGTTGTGGCACTCGGGCTTTGCTGCTGCGCAGCAGGTGAAATCTTCCCAGACCAGGGATCGAACCTGTGTCCTCTGAATTGGCAGGCAGACCAGCAGGTCTGGCAGCCCTGAACCTCTCTTTGATTTGTTGCGGATAACACCTTTTTTAATTGAGAAAGTGCTTTTTAAATTTATAATTTGGTTCTTTATTTTGGCTGCGCTGGATCTTCACCGCTACGTGGGCTTCCTTTAGCTGCAGTGCCCAGGCTTCTCTTTGCCGTGGCTTCTCCTGTTGCGGAGCACAGGCTCTAGAGTGTGTGCGCAGTGGTTGAGGCACCCGGGCGCAGCTGTCTCGCAGCAGGTGGGATCTTAGTTCGCGGACTAGGGATCAAACCCACGTCTCCTGCATTGGCAGGCAGATTCTTAACCACTGGACCACCAGGGAAGTCCCGTGATGTGCTGCAGATAATTCTTTGTGACCACATCTAAGTTGATCTTCATCATCTTTTCAGGGCTACGGAAATCCATGCATCTCTGTAACTGAGAAAGGGATGGGGATTTTTCTTACATAAGCTCCAGCAATTCTTCCATGGCCCAGCCAGTGGCCTTGTCACATGTTATTGAATCAGGAACTAAAGATTCCATCTGCTGTGTCTTGTAACATTGCAGCTTTTATTTTTGCCTCTGATTTCATTTTGAATTTGCTAACTTCTCTAGGCATCAACTGATTTATAAGTTAGAATACCTCGCTTGATCTCCTCTAGCAACTCCCTCCAAATTGCCTTTATTCACAGATGAAATATACTTGTCATGACTGCTTAACGCTAAACACTGTTTTCCAAAGAATAAAATATGTTTCCCTCCAAATTTCAGGTATGTTCGAATTTCCTCAAGCTGTTCTGAGTGAACAGATAATAATTTGTTAGTGACAGTTTCACCAGGAAGTCTATATTCTCTTCCTCCCAACTGAAGCGATTTCAGATGTCTTTGATGTCTCCTGTGTTTTCAGAATTTCTATAAAGATTTTTTTTTCCTTCCAAACGGAGACTCCTTCTGAAAAATTCTCCTCTACAGGTGTATTTTGTTGGCAAAACATTGACACAAAGTAGAGAGCATGCTTCATCACCCCAATTCTTAGCCCTGTGGATCTGAACACCAGGAGTCTTCAAAGCTTCCAGATTNCCTGTGTTTTCAGAATTTCTATAAAGATTTTTTTTTCCTTCCAAACGGAGACTCCTTCTGAAAAATTCTCCTCTACAGGTGTATTTTGTTGGCAAAACATTGACACAAAGTAGAGAGCATGCTTCATCACCCCAATTCTTAGCCCTGTGGATCTGAACACCAGGAGTCTTCAAAGCTTCCAGATTTACCTTAAACTCCTCATATACTGGGGCTTCCCTGGTGGCTCAGACGGTAAAGAATCCACCTGAAATGTGAAAGACCCAGGTTTGATCCCTGGGTCAGGAAGTTGCCCTGGAGAAGGAAATGGCAACCCTCCTAGGAAATCCCCTGGACAGAGGAGCCTGGCGGGCTATAGTCCATGGAGCCTTTCAAAGAGTCAGACATGACTTAGTGACTAAACAATGCAACAACAAGCTACAATTTATTTGTTGCATATGAGGTGTGTGTATGTTAGTCACTCCTGCATTGGCGCGTGGATTCTTTACCACTGAGCCACCAGGGGAGTCTAAATATTAGCTTATCCATCATAAATTTCAAACTACGTGTGGCCTCCTGCCTTGAAACCCTATTATTTTCTATATCTATATTGACGTCATTTCTATATAGATTAATGGTTGATGATAAGAAAATAAAGCCCAGGATCCCACCATCTGGACTCTGTCTTAGAGAAACAGAAACAAACAAATAATATATGTGTTTACTGGTTTTCCTAAGCACCAAGGGGTCAATACCCTCAGGGTCAGACTGTCCTGTACTTGATGTACCCATTGAAGCTACTTTTTAACTATACACATGGTTTTTATTTTAATTTTATTTTTTACACATAATTTTTAGATTGGCCCAGCTGAACTCTTAGAAAGATGAACACAGACTTTGGTTTTCACATCTTTTTCCAATAATCTCACTTACTAAAGAAAGAAACCATAGCTGACCATGACCAATATATCCGATAATTGAAGGAGAGTAAGACATTTGTCTTGCTGGCAACACAAAGCTACGCACTTGTCAGCGTGAACACAGGGTTCATGTCAGTGATCCGGCCATCTCTGTCAAGGGAGAGGAGATGATTGATGGATTCTGCTACCGTACAGGCAGTGCTGTTGGCTTTCATCTTTTATCTTGGTGAGAAGACAATTTTTTCATACTGTGGCAGCATAAAGAGAAGTCTGAATTGTGTTTCCCATGTACGCAGCTAATTTCTTGTCTTTTGGACTCTATCACGTTCCTGGCAGTTCAAGAAGTTTTTTCTTCTCCCTCTCTTCAGAAAATCGGAGTAGCTCCTGGAATGCTCCATTTATTCCCTTATTTCCTTGCACAGCTGGGCTCTGAGCACACGAATGACCCATCCATCCCTGTCCTAGGAAGCTCATAGCTCAGAGGGCAAGACAGATGCTAACCATTCTAAAGTGTTTTTACCAGCATCTAAGGTGTAGAGTATTCCCCTGACACTAACCAAACTTCCAGGTGCCAATGGGGCATCCTACCATCCAATTCTGACACTAACTCCCTGGAGCAATGGCAAACCCCACAGGTTAAGGGCCCAGTTCCAGAAGACTACTCCCCACTTCAGATGGGTAAAGAACCCACCTGCCAATGCAGGAGATGTAAGAGACATGGGCTCGATCCCTGGGTTGGGAAGATCCCCTGGAGGAGTGCATGGCAACCCACTCTAGTATTCTTGCCTGGAGAATCCCATGGACAGAGGAGCCTGAAGGGCTACAGTCCATGGAGTCACACAGAGTTGGATGCAGCTGAAGCAACTTAGCATGCACGCACATATGTATTTTTTAAATCTTTCCATTTTGAAGATGTTTCATTTATTTATTTTTTAATGTTTACTTATTTATTGGACTGTGCCAGGTCTTAGTTGCAACATGTGGGAACTAGTTCCCCTACTGGGGATGGAACCCAGCCCCCGTGCACTGGGAGCCGTCTTTGCCACTGGATCACCAGGTAAGTCCCTGATTATGTCTCTGCTCGTCCTGCTGCTTCCACTTGCATACCCTTCCACTCCTCTTGTTTTGTGAACCCCTATGCATCCTTTGGAGAAGGCAATGGCACCCCACTCCAGCACTCTTGCCTGGAAAATCCCATGGACGGAGAAGCCTGGTGGGCTGCAGTCCATGGGGTCACGAAGAGTCGGACATGACTGAGCTACTTCACTTTCACTTTTCACTTTCATGTATTGGAGAAGGACGTGGCAACTCATTCCAATGTTCTTGCCTGGAGAATCCCAGGGATGGCGGAGCCTGGTGGGCTGCCCTCTATGGGGTCACATAGAGTCAGACATGACTGAAGGGACTTAGGTGCAGCTTAGCAGCATGCATCCTTTTGAACTGTGGTGTTGGAAAAGACTCTTGAGAGTCCCTTGGACTGCAAGGAGATCCAACCAGTCCATTCTGAAGGAGATCAGCCCTGGGATTTCTTTGGAAGGAATGATACTAAAGCTGAAACTCCAGTACTTTGGCCACCTCATGCGAAGACTTGACTCATTGGAAAAGACTCTGATGCTGGGAGGGATTGGGGGCAGGAAGAGAAGGGGACGACCGAGGATGAGATGGCTGGATGGCATCACAGACTCGATGGACGTGAGTCTGAGTGAACTCCAGGATTTGGTGGTGGACAGGGAGGCCTGGCGTGCTGCAATTCATGGGGTCGCAAAGAGTCGGACATGACTGAGGGAATGAACTGAACTGAGTGCATCCTTCAAATCAAAACACAAAATCCCACTGTGGAGCCCTCTGTGACTGCCCTGGGCTACCATCTCCATCTTCTGTGTTCTGTCCACCTCCACACCAGAAATATATCACATTGAGCCCTAAGCCCACTTACTATCTACTTCCTCAACTAGACTGAGTTGTAGTTACATTTCCCAGTGCCCACAGGGCTGGTTGGTTGAATCAATGAATAACAGTTCAGAAACAGTGATAGTAGATTTTTACCTGGTATCATCTTTGAGAATAAACACTCAAGACCACATGATAAAGGAGCAACCTGGTTTCTATTTCTACCATCTTTCTTCAAGTGGTAAAGACTCCCTAATGTTTCCAAAAAAGAAGAAAAATGTGAACAACTCGGTAAGAGGTTGGACTTTTTTTTAATATTGGAGAGATAATAAAATAGAAAACCTTTTTTTTTGTTGTTGTTTAATTAGTCATTACGATCGGGTGTCTATGGAAACAACTGGATGTTCACGCTCAAAACAGACAATCATCTCTCCATTGAACAATGTGTAATCAACACAGAGGCTGAAACTTTGAGAGACAATTTTCATCCCTTTGATAAGTGCTCCTTGATCTTGAGTGATATGGTGAGAATCAAAAGTCAATCCCTGGGGCCTTCCCTGGCAGTCTGGTGGTGGAGAGTCTGTGCTTCCACTGCAGCGGGGGCATGGGTTTGATCCCTGGTCAGGGAACTAAGATCCTGCAAACCAGGATCTTAAAAAACAAACAAACACCTCAATCCCTGCTTCCACAGTCACCACAAGTCAACAGGCAACATCAATCCCCATTGTTCTGAAGGGAGAGGTGTGGTCAAGGGAAGGGGTGCCAGAGGATGTTTGCACACCAGAGGGAAAAAGATCAAGCAGCAAGGGGGAGGAGGTGAACCAGGTGGGAGAGAAACGTAGGGGCAACATCCTTGAGAAGATTGGCTAGGGACATCAACATCAAAAGGGAACTTCTTGGGATCACAGAAAATTCTAGAACTCAATGGCGGAAAACTCTAGACCTTGGAGGGGTGATGGTTACATAAGTGTGTACAATCATCAATATGCACTTAAAATGGGTATATTTTACTGTATATAAAGTATATCTCAATAAAGTTTATTGAATAAAATATATTTATGTATCACAATAAAGTTGATTTATTTGAGAATATTCATCTATTTGCTTGTTTCTGGTTGCCCTGGGTCTTCATTGCTGCCTGCAGGCTTTCACTAGTTGTGGCCAGTGGGTGCGACTCTTGGCTGCCGTGCACAGGTTTCTCCTTGCAGTGGCTTCTCTTGTGGACCAGGGGCTCTGGGTGCACAGGCTGCAGTAGTTGGGCTCTAGAGCTCAGGCTCAGCAGTTGTGGTGCACAAGCTTAGTTGCTCCAAGGCATGTGGAATCTTCAGGGACCAGGGATTGAACTCATGTCCCCTACATTGGTGGGCAGATTCTTGTCCACTGGACCACCAGGGAAGTCCAATAAAGTTGGTTTTAATAAAAACGTCCTGGAAAGGAAGAAAGTGGCAGTTCCTTATGAGTGCCCTAGGGAATATTGCATGAGGGCAGGAGCAGATGTGGAAGAGAAGACGCTGAGCTCGAATACGCCGAGTTACAGGTATTTGTGGCCTTCTGTAGAAGTGCCATTTTGAACACGCAGCATCAGTCTCACCTGGTGACTGTCTCCCTGACCAAAGTCTACTCAGGCTCCCCGGAACTTTGTCAGCTTGGCCCTGACTTTTGGACTTCCGTGTTCGTTTCTGCGTCGTCCAATTTTGGCAAGAATCCTGCTAAGTCAGTTTAACCAGAATCCCACATCCTCTGTGTCTGATCACCCTTGATATTTGACCAAATTCCTCATCCCCTCTCACCCTCCCCCGGTGATGCCTTACCACCCCCGCCTGCCTTCTGCAAGAATCCTGTGAGGTTGGTTTAACCAGAGCCCCCTGATTCCTGATGCTTTGGTTTAGTAATGTTCCATCGACTGAACTCCCTTGCCTGGACACTTGGCTACAAATTTCCACTTTTCCTTGTTGTATTCAGAGTCGAGCCCAACCTCTGTCTCCTGCAAGACGCCGCTATAGCGGTCCCTCTACTGTTGATCAATTGTGTCCAGCTCTTTTCGGCCCCATGGACTGTAGCCCACCAGGTTCCTCTGTCCATGGGATTTCCCAGGCAAGAATACTGGAGTGCGTGGCCATTTCCTTTTCCAGGGGATCTTCCCGACCCAGGGATTGAACTCGGGTCTCTTACATGGACAGGTGGATTCTTTCCACTGAGCCACCAGGTAAGCCCTTTCCTTACAGTCTTCAGCATGGGTCATTGAATTATTTTCCTTTAATACTGGGAGCTGGTTAGGAATGGCTAAATCTCAGGTTCCACCCCAGACCTACTCCCCAGAGTGCACATAGTAATGAGATCCCCAGGTGATCCTTGTACATGTCAAAGTCTGAGAAGAGCTGATTTAAGGAGTCTGGAATAGCACCCATGAAGCACACACAGCTGTGAACACTTACAGCCACAGGAAAAGCAAAAGGGACAGATGGGGTGGTGGGCCTACACGGAACACCCCAGTCCTCAGGTGGCAGTCTGGTCAGAGAGGGAGGGCAAACTGGGGAGTCCGGAAGGAGTGCTGATTTGGGTCCTGGCCAGTTTCCCAGGGAAAACCACTCTGGTCATCTGACTGTCAAATTCACCAAGGGCTTTTTTCATACTTTCGGTCTTATTCGAGTCTGGTTTAACCCTATGAGAGTGCACTGAGATCAGAATGGGTTTTATCTCAGCTTTAGAGGTGAAAAAGCTTCAGTTTGGAGAATGCAGACACCCTCAAGAAGGCCCAGGTGGGTGGCCTGCGGTTGTGCTGCAAAGCTGAGAGGCTGGGCTGGGTGGCTTCATGGGCAGCTGCAGGTGGGCCCTGGGAGAATGGGGCTGGCTCTGGCTTGGAGGGCCTCGCCTCAGCAGGCCATTGCTTGCCCGAACGCCTGGCTCGCGGCTGGCTGGATTTCCAGGAACTCAGGTCAGCTCCCTGCTTTACCCCCACAGATTCAGAAGGTTTTCCGGGATCAGTCTGACCCTCAGGGACCATACAGACAGCTGTGCCTGTCACCTGGATAGGCTGGGGCCCTGGGGAGCTTGACTTCAGCCACAAGTGCCCACTTGGAGGCTCACTCCTACAGCAGCTGAAACCACGGAAAGGCGGGGGCTCTGGGGGCAGGGGGTACGGGGCAAGTCTTTGTGGCTGTAGCTGCTTCCTGCCCTCACCGTACCCATAATCCCTCCACCATAGTTTCATTAGCTGGTTCCAGACTTCAAGTTCATCTGTGTTAGATCCCACCCTTGGAGTGCAAGCCAATCCTTCATTGTGCAGAGAAAAACAGCCCAGAGCGGGAGAGGGAGCTGTCTTGGTCACACAGAAAGCCAGTGGCCTAGCCAGCCCCACACCCAAGCTTTCCCTTTTCAGAGCCTCAGTCTGCTTGTGTGCCCCAACCTGGATGTTGCCAGAGCCTTGCTCACAGGAAGCAATTCCTGAGCAGCATCTGTGGGCCACACTGTCTCTAAATGCCTGCCTCAGGGCCTTTGCACTTGCCATTTCCTCTGTCTGGGATGTTCTTCCTCTCAACATCCCCAGGGCTTATTTTCTCAGGACACGCTGTTCTCTGCTCACAAATCAGCTCATTGGCAAGGCCCTCTGTGGGCGCCCTTTGTAAAACAGCCCCCTTCACTGTGCTCTTCACAGCTCTGAGCATCCCCTGATATTTTGTTCTATATTGTTTTTATTTTGTTTATTTTCTGTCTTCCCTGGCCTGTGGAAAAGCCAGAAAGTCAGAGACTTTGTTTTGTTAATTGCTATATTCCCCAGGACCCAACACTACTCAACATTTGAGAAGTTCTCACTAAATATTCATCAAATGAATGAATGAATGAATTCAACTTGTGCTGTAAGGATCAGAGAGTAATGAGGAATTCCTTCACTAGTATGTTGGGATTTGATTTTGGTGAATGTTCTCTTTTTTCAAAGCTATGGTTTTTCCAGTATTCATGTACAGCTGTGAAGAGCTAGACCATAGAGAAGGCTGAGTACTGAAGAATTGATGCTTTTGAATTGTGGTGCTGGAGAAGACTCAAGAGTTCCTTGGACTGCAAGAAGATCAACCAGTCAATCCTAAAGGAAATCAACCCTGAATATTCTTTGGAAGGACTGATGCTAAAGCAGAATTTCTAATACTTTGGCCACCTGATACAGAGAACCGACTCATTGGAAAAGACCCTGATTCTGGGAAAGATTGAGGACAAGAGAAGAGGATGAGATGGTTGGATGGCATCACTGACTCAGTGGACATGAGTCTGAGGAAATTCCAGGAGATGGTGAAGGACGGGGAAGCCCGGTGTGCTCCAACTCCTCAGATCATAGAGTCAGACACGACTTAGTGACTGCATGGCAACGACACTTGTTTCCACCCTCTGTCTCCTCTGTGGTTTGCAGATTTCAGCCTGTCACACTTAACTTTTCCTCATCTTCCTCTTGACCTTGGATGGCTGATCTTTCCCTTCCCCACGTGGCCCTGACCAGCAGCACTACCTGCATCCCCAGGGTCCTTCTAATTCCTCATCTGAGAACGTTCTCTCCTACCTCCCCATCAAAGTGGCAGATAGCTTGCAATTCTGTGTCATTGCTTCTTTAATCTTCACAACCACCAGAGAAGCCAGACAGAGTTACACCCAGAATCACAGCTCAGAAAGGTTAAGTAACGTCTCTGAGGCCACACAGCTAGTAAAGAAGCAGAATGGAGGGACTTCCTTGGTGGTCCGGTGGCTGAGAATCTGCCTTGTGATGCAGGGGGCGTGGGTTTCATCCCTGGTTGGGAAACTAGAATCCCACTTGCCACAGGGCTACGGAGCCTGCAGTCCACAGCTGGCGTACATGCACTGCAAGGAACATCTTGTGTGCAGCAGCTAAGACCCAGTGCAACCGAAAACAAAATAAATATTTTTTTTAAAAAAGAAGCAGAGTAGAGACTCAAATCTAAGTTTCCTGAATTGTGTCATCTATCTGTCCCCACAGATATCAGTCCCAGGGTCTGGGTGAGGGCCTGAGAACCCAGACAGGGCTCTGCTCATGGAGTTTGCCTTCCTGGAATGTTGTTTGACAGGTCAGGCAACGCTCTTGGGTCCCAACCTTTAGAACACCCACCAGGAGCATGTGGGACACGGGGAGGCAGGAGTCTATGAGGTCATACCACCCTGGGTACCACTCTCCCAGTGTGTACATGACTCCAGTGGTCAGGAGCAGAGGGGGGCTGGGTGGGTAACCAGGCAACCCAAGCGGGGTCCAAGCCAACTGTCCCAAGCAACCTCTCTCCCTGAGGTCCTGATGCTGCAAAGAATAAGTCCAGCCCTACCTCCCTGACTTCCTACTTCCTGTCCTCAGCCTCTGCAAGTAACCAGTGACAGACATGTTATTACCCCATCACATTTCCTGACAGCTCTGATGGGAAAGAATGTTCTTGCCTACACTGAACTGAAACCCTCCTTCCTGGAAGCTTTGTGGCCTCATAGAACAGTCTTTCTTCAGGAAAGGGAGGGTCTCTTGTCCCTGAGTTTTCTCCCAGTGAAACAATCGTGGGTCCCCTAACTCTTCTACACATGCCAGAGCTCCTGCATCACCCTGCTCCTTCTCTAAAAACATATTCTAGAAAACAGGATCGTCACCTCCCTGTTTACAGCCATTCGGCCTCTCGTAATGTAGCTTAAATTCGCATTTGCTCTCTGGGCAGCCATCTCCTAGAACCTGAAAGCTAGGATTCTGAGCTTTGAAGAATTGACAGGATTTCAGTGATGAGCAGATTGTTGGCCTCAAAAGTACATAGAAAGTCGGTAAAGAGAAGGTGAGTTTGACTAAATCCGTGAAGCTGGGAATGACCACGGCCTTCTTGGAGGAAAAGCAGGTCTGGCCAAGCCAAGGATTCATGAACAGGGAATTTGGGACCGATCATGGGATGCCTTGAACAACAGGTTTGGAGGTTTGGACTTCTTGCAGGCCAAGGGAACTGATTGAAGGCTTTTTAGCAAGTCTTTGATACAGTAAGTTTATGGGATGGACCGTAGGAGTAGGTAGAGGGGAAGGAGCCCACATTAACAGGCTGCCCTACCATCCAAGCAGGAAATGAGAAATTAAAAAACATCACCCTGGGAGGATAACAGATGAATGATCTGATCTATATCTAGTATCATCCATAGGTGAGAAAACCAGGGCCCAGAGAGGTACAGTGACTTGCCCAAGGTCACACAGCTACCAAGGAACAGAGGCTGGCCTAGAGATGATTTTTTTTTTTTTAATTTTTCAGCCCAGATGTCTTTCTGCTACATGGGCCCTCCCAGGAGACAATTCAGACCTTGGCACCCAGAAGATGTTCAGAAAATAAACGTGGACTTGGTTCAGTGTGCTGCCTGATCTAGGTTGGTGGTGACAGGAGGCATTCCAGAACAGGCAACGAGGAGGAGAGATCAGGGCAAGGTTCCAGGGTAGGTCTGATGGAACGGGGGTTATTCCAGAGCATTTCCTCCAGGGGTCAATGCTGAGGGGCCCTGTGGATCGAAATGGCTTCAGACACCTCTCTGGTCCACAAAGCTGGGGTGTGGGGACGTCAGGGAGTGGTCCTGACCACTGGAGAGAGGTGATGCACAAACTTCCCCGGGGGGCCTGAGAGAGGGCGTCCTGGAGGTGCTCTGCCACCCCCCCGCCAAGATGGGGGACCCCGCACAGGAGAATGGACACCACAGAGTCAGCTGAACCACTGGGCTCTCTGGGTGACCCTGAGCTCATCACCTCCCCCCTTGGTGTCTTGGCTTTCTCATCTGTAAAATGGGAATGATGATACTTACCTACCTCATCGCCGAGTTATGAGAATTAATTAATGTTTATAAAGGACCTAGAGATCCACAGATGAAAGGTGCTATAGAAGTACAAAGTATCATTACTGTAATTACATTACACTATTATATCTCAGGCCAAGGGCTTTCTGCAGCTTTGCTTATTATCAAGATTGGCGATGGGGTGGAGATAAAACCCAATCTCCCTCAACCATCACTCCAAACTTCAACCCAGCTCAGTCCAGATCTCAGCTCCCGGAGATTCCATCAGCCTTGGAAGACATGACAAGCGTCTCCAGTCCAGAATTCCCCAGGGGCAGGGAGACAAGTCGTCTCCTCTCAGGAGCAGCAGTTCTGGGGGGTCTGAGGGGGTCGGGGGCTGGACCCCATAGGCCAGTCTGGCCCTGGGTCATCTGGCCAGCTTTTCCCTTTGGGAGGACGTTCTTTGTGTTAAATTGGAGTCCTTCCCACAGTGCCCCTGGCCCCAGAGTCAGACCCAATTTCCAGACGGAAAACAACAACCAAAAACAGGCCGCTTGGCCTCAGATGTCGAGCTCCCCCGCGTTATTGAACCACCGACAATTCCATGCTCTTCCATCATCACAGTTTCACAATACTCCGACCTGACCGGGTAGGCGAAAGCTAGATCAGAAAGAAATATAATTACCTTTTTTTTACGAGCTTATGACATGGTTGCACCCTCCTCGGCTGCCAGCTTGTCCAGTCACTCACAAATGATGATATACATACTATAAATTATATCATTATCGACCTATAATTACAGGCAACATCTATATGAATCCCCCTGAAGGAGACTGAGGCTCCAAGATTACGTACCCTCGCCCCTCAGTCCCTTGGGAAAAGAGCTCGGTTGCCAGGAGGAGAAGCTACTTTCTTCCAAGTTTCACGGACACTGGGTTCAAACAGAGACCCCTTTCCCATCATCACACACACCCCTGCGGTGCACCCCCAGGTTCCCCCAGAACGGTTCAGGTCTCCCCACAGAACGCACAAAGCCTGAGAGAGGTTGGCATGGACGAATCCGGACATGTGAGGGCATCTCTCTAGGGGAGACCGAGAGCAGAAGAAGGACCTGGGTATGGGGAGCTCTGAGGGGAAGGGACAGAGGGAGGAGACCCTAGGAGACTCCAACTCAGTGGGCTGGAAGCCCTGTGGCTCCCTTTGGGGCTTGGAAGACATGCTCAAGGACACCTCTGCCTCCCAGGACTCACCGAGAAAGGGTGCCCTCTGAGATGCCCTCACTCATCCGGGCAATACCAGGGCCTGGCCATGGTCTGTGGTACCCACAGCCCTGTCTGGACCTGGCTGAGGTAGGCTGTGGTCCCTTGGCTGATGGCAGAGAGCAGGAAGGTGCTGAGACCAGCTCAGTCGAAAGGAGATGGCAAGCTGGAAGCGAGGAGAGGACAAGGACTGCTTTTCCTGGTCACACCCTTGGCCAGGGGTGCAGGAGACTGACATCCACTTCCCTTTCCCCTCTTTCCTTATTTTCCTTCCTTCCCGCCTTCCTTCCTTGGGCTTCCTCTTGCAGCTCTGAGCCAGGCTCCAGGAGGCAGCCATGCAAAAAGCACAGGCCCATCCTTAGGGAGTTCACAGCCAAAGGAGCCCCTGTATGCATGCTAAGTCACTCAGTCACGTCTGACTCTTTGCAACTGTATGGATGGTAGCCCACCAGGCTCCTCTGCCCATGGGATTCTCCAAGCAAGAATACTGGAGTGGATTGCCATGCCCTCCTCCAGGAGATCTTCCCGATCAGGGGATCAAACCCACTTCTCTCATGTCTCCTTCACTGGGAGGTGGGTTTTTAACACTAGCACCACCTGGGAGGCCCTAAAGGAGACCCTACTCTGAGATAAATGTGGGACCTGGTCAGGACTCGGGGGCAGGACAGGGGGTCCTGGGGTGGGACTGGTCAGGGAAGGCAAAAGCTGGGATTTAAGAGATGGCTTCCGGGTAACCAAAGAGATTATGAACAGAGGGAACATGCCCCCTCCCAATAAAGGCATAAAGGGACGGATGAGGGAGTCTGGTGTGTTCAGGCATAGGGGGACTTCCTGCAGGACACACGGCAGGGCAGTGTGGAGGGGGGGGCTGTCTCCTCGCGCCGGCCCCATCCCACCCCACCTCACCGCCTTTTCCTCTACAATCCTCCACTTGACCCACCTGACCCCTCCGTGTCCCCTCCATTTCCCAGATGCTCCTCTGGTCCCTCTCCCTTCCTCCTCCTGCCAGGCTAGCTCTGGGTCCCCCTCCCCTCTCCAGCTCACGGACCCCTCCTCTGTGACACCCCCTTCTCCAGGTCCCACCAGAAGGTCTGGTGACACTTGGTGTGCAAAGGTCTGGATCATCCTCTGCCCTGATCTCCATATAGCCAGGTCCTGCTGGGTTCTGGAACCAGCTCCAAAACCCATCCTCCCAGCAGCAAGGAGCAAGTTGGGAATTGGAAGGGGCAGGCACCAGGGCTCTGCCCAGAGTCCCAAGTGTCAGGTTCAAGGCAATAAGGAGCCACCTCCATCTGGATGGCAGGCGACCCCAACTGAGGCTCGTCCTTGAATCACATCTTGTAAAGAATCATTTGCACATTTGAATTCAAAGCCCCTCAAACCAGTATAAACACCACCACCCCGAGTACCATAAAAACCACGTTGAGCGTTTATGGAAACTAAAACATGTGTATTAACATATGGCAAAAATTTCACTTGCCGCATCTTTTTAGCATTGGACTGATGCAGGAGGCATCTGTGCTGAAAGTGTTCGAATGGAAGCATCAGAAAAGAGCAGAGCGAGAAAAAGGCTCTCGCAGACTGGGCTTCTTGGCAGGGCTGCGGGGAAGCCTGAGGGTGGGTCCCTGGAGACAGCTGGGGGTGGGCCCACCAGGGAGCACGCGCAACATGCTTCATTCGCCCCAGACCCTCCAGGGCTGGCTCGCCTCTCCTGCCTACCCCTCTTCTTTTCTCTTTCCTCATTCCCCTCCCCTCCCATCTCAAAGAGCATGGTTCTCGTTCTCCGGGCAGAGGTGGTCAGGGTTGAGAGCCGGAGACGGATGCTCTCTTGGTTCTTTTTTCCCACCTCGGGTCCCAGCAGGAGAGAGCTGAGTCTTCCAGTTTCCCCATCAGCCAACTCTGATGGGGCCCTGGAGCAAGGCTCACACCAGCTTCTACCTGGAACCAACAGCCCAGAGTCCCCTGCGGCTCTCCGAGGTGGGCTGCAGCCTCCCTGGCTACCCTATTCCAGACAAGACAGCCCGTCTGGAACTGGGAATCTCCATGGTTTCTTCTGGACGGCAAATTTTGGGGTCCGTCCTGGTGATTTGTTCTGTGCCGGCGTCCTGTTTATCATCTGATGGGACAGACCGAGGATTGCTGGTGCCTTTCAAAAAATAGGGAGGCCCCAGCTTACAGGGGAAGAAGAAAATTAACCTGCTGCCCCCTGACCTGTAAGAGAGCTCTGAGCTGCCTCCGGGGGCACAGTCTGCAAAGCTCCTTCATATACACAGTTGAGATGGGCAACCACCCTGTGGGGAAGGAGTCCGATGGTCATCTCTCTCTCACGTGTAGGAGACTAAGNACAGGCCCATCCTTAGGGAGTTCACAGCCAAAGGAGCCCCTGTATGCATGCTAAGTCACTCAGTCACGTCTGACTCTTTGCAACTGTATGGATGGTAGCCCACCAGGCTCCTCTGCCCATGGGATTCTCCAAGCAAGAATACTGGAGTGGATTGCCATGCCCTCCTCCAGGAGATCTTCCCGATCAGGGGATCAAACCCACTTCTCTCATGTCTCCTTCACTGGGAGGTGGGTTTTTAACACTAGCGCCACCTGGGAGGCCCTAAAGGAGACCCTACTCTGAGATAAATCTGGGACCTGGTCAGGACTCGGGGGCAGGACAGGGGGTCCTGGGGTGGGACTGGTCAGGGAAGGCAAAAGCTGGGATTTAAGAGATGGCTTCCGGGTAACCAAAGAGATTATGAACAGAGGGAACATGCCCCCTCCCAATAAAGGCATAAAGGGACGGATGAGGGAGTCTGGTGTGTTCAGGCATAGGGGGACTTCCTGCAGGACACACGGCAGGGCAGTGTGGAGGGGGGGGCTGTCTCCTCGCGCCGGCCCCATCCCACCCCACCTCACCGCCTTTTCCTCTACAATCCTCCACTTGACCCACCTGACCCCTCCGTGTCCCCTCCATTTCCCAGATGCTCCTCTGGTCCCTCTCCCTTCCTCCTCCTGCCAGGCTAGCTCTGGGTCCCCCTCCCCTCTCCAGCTCACGGACCCCTCCTCTGTGACACCCCCTTCTCCAGGTCCCACCAGAAGGTCTGGTGACACTTGGTGTGCAAAGGTCTGGATCATCCTCTGCCCTGATCTCCATATAGCCAGGTCCTGCTGGGTTCTGGAACCAGCTCCAAAACCCATCCTCCCAGCAGCAAGGAGCAAGTTGGGAATTGGAAGGGGCAGGCACCAGGGCTCTGCCCAGAGTCCCAAGTGTCAGGTTCAAGGCAATAAGGAGCCACCTCCATCTGGATGGCAGGCGACCCCAACTGAGGCTCGTCCTTGAATCACATCTTGTAAAGAATCATTTGCACATTTGAATTCAAAGCCCCTCAAACCAGTATAAACACCACCACCCCGAGTACCATAAAAACCACGTTGAGCGTTTATGGAAACTAAAACATGTGTATTAACATATGGCAAAAATTTCACTTGCCGCATCTTTTTAGCATTGGGCTGATGCAGGAGGCATCTGTGCTGAAAGTGTTCGAATGGAAGCATCAGAAAAGAGCAGAGCGAGAAAAAGGCTATCGCAGACTGGGCTTCTTGGCAGGGCTGCGGGGAAGCCTGAGGGTGAGTCCCTGGAGACAGCTGGGGGTGGGCCCACCAGGGAGCACGCGCAACATGCTTCATTCGCCCCAGACCCTCCAGGGCTGGCTCGCCTCTCCTGCCTACCCCTCTTCTTTTCTCTTTCCTCATTCCCCTCCCCTCCCATCTCAAAGAGCATGGTTCTCGTTCTCCGGGCAGAGGTGGTCAGGGTTGAGAGCCGGAGACGGATGCTCTCTTGGTTCTTTTTTCCCACCTCGGGTCCCAGCAGGAGAGAGCTGAGTCTTCCAGTTTCCCCATCAGCCAACTCTGATGGGGCCCTGGAGCAAGGCTCACACCAGCTTCTACCTGGAACCAACAGCCCAGAGTCCCCTGCGGCTCTCCGAGGTGGGCTGCAGCCTCCCTGGCTACCCTATTCCAGACAAGACAGCCCGTCTGGAACTGGGAATCTCCATGGTTTCTTCTGGACGGCAAATTTTGGGGTCCGTCCTGGTGATTTGTTCTGTGCCGGCGTCCTGTTTATCATCTGATGGGACAGACCGAGGATTGCTGGTGCCTTTCAAAAAATAGGGAGGCCCCAGCTTACAGGGGAAGAAGAAAATTAACCTGCTGCCCCCTGACCTGTAAGAGAGCTCTGAGCTGCCTCCGGGGGCACAGTCTGCAAAGCTCCTTCATATACACAGTTGAGATGGGCAACCACCCTGTGGGGAAGGAGTCCGATGGTCATCTCTCTCTCACGTGTAGGAGACTAAGAGTCAGAGATGAAAACTGAAGTGAGCAGCCCAAGGCTGCACGGTGGATGGGCAGTAGGGACAGCCCTCGGGACTCTGACCATCGGGCCTGACCCTTGTTTCATGACCGCGGCTGGGAAATCTTGACCCTTCCACTGAAAGCCTGTCTCCAGAGAGGGACCCCACCCCCGTGTCTTGCACCCTGGATGCTAGCTGGGTGTTTGCTAAATCCTCCCCAGAAAGTGACCTCTCTTAGTCAACCCAGCTGCTTGGTCCTCCATCTTGGGAACCATCAGAATCTGAGATGGAAACAAAATAATATCCGGCTTTCCTATCTTCTTTGATAAAGATCAGAGCTCCAGGGATTTCCCTGGTGGGCCAGTGGTTAAGACTCTGGGCTTTCACTGCAGGGGGCGTGGGCTCCATCCCTGGTTAGGGAACAAAGATCCCTCTTGCTGTGTGGCATGGCCATAAAAAAAAAAAGATCCAAGTCCCGAAGGTAATGTCAAAGGTCATCAACCTTGCCCCAAGCCGGCATCCTGGATTTGGGGTTTACCCCCAGCATGGTGGGGTTTTATGGCCAGGCAGAAGAGACACAAGCCTTCCCAGCTCACCCCTCCTTTCTCTTCTGTTCCTCTTAAAAGAGAGAGAGAACGAGCAAGCCTGCGGCACAAACTGTGAGGAGATAAGATGATAGCCTCTTGTCACCCTCCTGGTATTTTGACGTCCAGAGATGGCATTCCAGCGCTCGCCCTGGCAGAGAGAATGGGGGTCATCAATCTCCCTTATGACATCTTTCAGAATGGGCTCCTCTCTGCTTTAATTTCGGCCTCAAGGTGTGGAGAAGCAGGTTGCTTACCGTAAAACAAGAAAAACACATCCTCCCGTTAACTAGTGTTCAAAATGGTTGCTAGCCTTTCCCACACCTGCAACTAGAGAGGAACCTCCCCCCTGCCACACCCAACTACTAGGGGCCCTGGATTGTCCAGGGAAGATGGGAAGAAGAGGCCCCTCCTGATTTCCCAGGGGAACTTTGGGTGGCCTCCATTGGAAGCAGGCATTTAGGTGTCCAGTGGGTATTTGCCAAGAGGCAGGACCTGGGATGGGGCTTCCCTGCTGGCTCAGCTGGTAAAGAATCTGCCTCCAATGCAAGAGACTGGGGTTTGATCCCTGAATCTGGAGGAAGGGAAAGGCTACCCACTCCAGTGTGTTTGCCTGGAGAATCCCATGGACAGAGGAGCCTGGCAGGCTTCAGTCCATGGGGTCACAAAGGGTCAGACATGACTGTGTGATTAAGCATGCACGCAGGACCTGGGATAAAGGGCCTGAAAAGGGGGCTGCTTCACAGTAGCTAAGAGGGGTGGAGACCCAATCACAACATTTAGCCCACCCCTGGGGAAAAGGTCACCTAGAGAACTTGACCAGTACTGTCTGGATGACCTCATGCTGTCGTTTCTGGTCTCTGACGTCAGAGTCCTGCTTTGTTGTAACAGGTGATAACTGACCTCCCAGAGTTCCTAGAAGGTCAAGTGTGATAGGCATGCTGCTGCTGCTGCTGCTAAGTCACTTCAGTCATGTCCGACTCTGTGCAACCCCATAGACAGCCTCCTACCAGGTTCCTCTGTCCCTGGGATTCTCCAGGCAAGAACACTGGAGTGGGTTGCCATTTCCTTCTCCAATGCATGAAAGTGAAAAGTGAAAGTGAAGTTGCTCAGTCGTGTCCAACTCTTAGTGACCTCATGCACTGTGGCCCACCAGGCTCCTCCATCCATGGGATTTTCCAAGCAACAGTACTGGAGTGGGGTGCCATTGCCTTCTCTGGTGATGGGCATACAGAAGCCTTGTTCTCCATCAAGTGCTCTTCGAGAGTCGGGAGGAAGCCACATGAGTAGACGTTGGCCCATACCCTAGTGACATTTCTGAAGTTCCCCTGAGTATCCCTCACCATCTGCATTCTTTTTGGAAAAGGCTGAATCTTAGAACAGCCATTGAGGAGTGGATGGGAGTGAGTACATTTATCATTTTCAGAGGGAAAAAAAAGTATCATCTGCACTGGCTGGCTCACGGTCACACAAAATTTCTGGGTCCTTCCCAAGCAAGCAATGACATCTGGTAACCCCATTGTCTGCTATCTGCAGGAAAGAAAGTGTTAGACACGAGGGGCAGATGGAGTTTGCCTAACGTGTCTGTTCTCTTCTTTGCTGCCTTTTCAACTCTTCTTGGGAATGCAGCAAAATAGCAGCTGTTCATAATTTCATGAATAAAGAACTATGTAAATTTCAACTATGAAAATGTGTTGCGTCTCTTGTGGGCAAAGTGTGGGGTAGGCTCCTGCTCCGTCTCCATGCTTATCTTGTGTGCGTCTTGGGTTTATCTAAACGGCATTCTCCAGGCAACTGCTCAGTTTCAGAAACCATCTTGGCTAATTGACGACAAAATGTATTACTCTCTGTCCCTCCTGGTCAGAGTGAGAGGCTTGTCGGCAGGTTCCTGGGTCCCACCTTCATCACCTCTGAGAGGAGAGTCAGTCTCTATGTGCTTCTTTTTACTGATCTGTAAAATGGGTATATGATGCTTCTCTCTTTCACAGGACACTCGCATGACAAGTATTTATTTGTGAACTACCTTCCAGCAGCCTTGGAATGGGGAGGCCAAGCATGTTCACAGTCTTCTTATAAATACCTGCACATGGTAAAAACTTGCCAGCAGGGATTCTATCTTGATCAGGTCCCAAATCCCATTTTCTCTAGTCCTGGGGCTTCCAGGAAGCCTCCAGAAACTGTATTTACACTATGTTTCTGAAAAGCACGCTGTACTCATTAGTAACAATCTTACCAGCTCACCTCAAAAATGGCAGGAGGGTCCCTCTAGGTTTGATGGGTGTCATACGGAGAGAGAGCAAGCCTCTTGTGAACGGATCCAAGGTGTGGAGCTAGAACCTGTGGGTGGAAGCTGTAGCTTCCAGATGCAGCCCTGTAAAAGGGAGTATTTTGGGGAGTGCCATAAGACAGTGGTCCCCAGCCTTTTTGGCCCCAGGGACTGGTTTTGTGAAAGACAATTTGTCTACAGATGGGGGTAGGGGTGAGGGGCAAGGGGATGGTGCAGGCTGTAATGTGAGTGATGGAGAGCAGTGGGAGAAGCAAGTGAAGCTTTGCTCACTCGCCTGCCACTCACCCTCTGCTGTGCAACCCCGTTCCTAACAGGCTGTGGCCCAGGGGTTGGGGACCTCTGCCCCGAGGTGGACCACGTCCCTCTGGGAGGATGGCTAGTTGATCAGAATGCTATAAGCAAGTGCCACTGTTCTCTTTCAAGATACACGTGACTCACCTGAAGGAAGACCTTGTTAAAAGGCAGATTTGACCCAGCAGGTCCAAGGTGGGGCCTAAGGTTCTACATTTCTACCCAGCTCCCATGTGAGGCCAAGACTGCTGGTCCTGGGACCACACTTAGGACAGAGTGTCAGATCACACTCTAACCTCTCTTCCAGTCCTGAGTTCCTACACTTCTGTGATTCTATGATCAGATGACCACAGAGTTAATTCCCCCCAGGGTCCTGGTCAGCTTGGGCAATGGAAGGCAGCCATGGGACATTCAAGGGCCTCCCTCCTCCCTAGGGGTGGTATTTCCAGTGACTCCCACTGGCATCCTCCTAGACCAGGGGCTTTCTTTTTTGGATTAATAAGAAAGACATCCCTGGTGACCCACTGGCTAAGACTTTGCGCTCCCAGTGCAGGGGGCTTGGGTTTGATCCCTTGTCAGGGAACTAGATCCCACATGCCACAACTAAGATCCAGCGCAGCCAAATAAATAAATAAACATTGGGGAGAAAAATGACAAATCAGTTGCTTCTGACACTCCTTGCTGTGGCTATTTGAGTCATGGATTTGGGACGCTTTGGAAAGCTTGGTCTCAAAAGGCTTCTGTGGAGACTGGGGCTGGTGTGGTCGGTAGGTTTCAGAGACAAAGGTTCTTTCTACAGTCAAAGTGAATACAAGAGAGCAAGTGACAAGAAGGTCATTGTGCCCACAGGTAACTGGCTGGCCTAGCCAAGGGACTCAGTGAGAATGACCTTGTTTCTGCAACTTTGTCTTGTTGCCCAAGGCTCCCTCCCTATCCAAGCCCAGAGCACTTCTGCTCACTCTCAGAGACACTGAATTCCATCACATCGGGTCCAGCATGCAGTTTCCTAGGGTTTCACATCTCTGGCCAGATAGCAGGATTGGCTCAAGGGAGCACAGAAGTGGACCAAGCACAGGTTGGTACCGTGTGCTTGTACCATGAAGACAAAGCAACCATTGCACACAGAGAGAGGAAGACCCCTGTGGACTGACTTAATCAGGGAAGGCTTCTTAGAGGAGGTGAGGTTTTAGGTAGAATTTAAGCATTATAAAGATAAGAATCATGGAAGTGGGTCAGAGGTGAGGATGGGAGGGGGTGAAGAATGCACATCCTAGAAAAACCCCCACAGGAAAATCCTATTCAAGAAGCCCCTCACACTATGGAAAACAGTCTAAAGTTCCTCCAAAGGTTAAATATAGGGTTAACCTTTGACCTAGCAATTCCACTCCTAAGTATGTACCCAAGAAAGAAGAAAGCACATGGTCTGTCCAAAACTTTTACATAAACGCTCATGGCAGGGTTTCCCTGGTGGTCCAGTGGTTGAGAGTCCGTCCATTTTGCAACACAGGGGACACAGTTATTATCCCTGGTCCAGGAAGATAACACAGGCCTCGAAGCAACTAAACCCGTGCACCACAACTACTGAGCCCATGCTCTGGAGCCTGTGAGCGGAAACTAGCGAAGCCCGCACGCCCTAGAGCTTGTGCGCCGCAACAAGAGAAGCCACAGAAATTGGGAAACCACACACCACAGCTAGAGAGTAGCCCCGGCTAGTTGCTACTGCAACTAGACCCAGCACAGCCAAAAGTAGACAAATTAATTGACTGATTAAATTATATTTTTAAATGTTCATAGCAGTCATTACTCACAATAGCCAAACAGTGGAAGCAGCCGAAATGTCGCTCACCTAATGAATGGATAAACATGATGTGATCACACGTGCAATGGGGTCTTCTTCAGCCACAAAAAGGCTTGGCCTCACAGCACAGATAAGACAAGAGAAGGCAAATTTGATTTGAAAGGACTGTCTTAGGATATTCTTTAAAAATAGCTGCAATATAGAACATTGCTGCTGCTGCTGCTGCTGCTAAGTCGCTTCAGTCGTGTCTGACTCTGTGCAGCCCTGTAGACGGCAGCCCACCAGGCTCCCCCGTCCCTGGGATTCTCCAGGCAGGAACACTGGAGTGGGTTGCCATTTCCTTCTCCAATGCATGAAAGTGAAAAGTGAAAGTGAAGTTGCTCAGTCGTGTCCGACTGTTAGTGAGCCCAGGGACTGCAGCCCACCAGGCTCCTCCATCCATGGGATTTTCCAAGCAAGAGTACTGGAGTGGGGTGCCATTGCCTTCTCCAATATAGAACATTTCTAGAACCCAATTCTTGAAGTCTCTTCCATTCTTTCCTTGTTTTTTTTTTTTTTAATTGAAATAAAATTCACATACCATAGAAGTAATTTCTTGTTTTTAATCTTTTCTCACCTTCTACTGTTTGAAGGCCTTTGTTATACAAGGCTCACCCTTGAAGGAGCAACGCCTCTGACAGTAGAGAAATAAAGACCAATAGAGCACTTAAATGGTGATAATGACAGTCAAGAACTGACCTGCTACTTACTGGAGAATTGGGATGTCATTTCTTACTCAAAGAGCTGGGATTCTTGGAAAAGTTATACACTATGTCTCTTCTTGGTTATATATATAAACCACTAAAAACATCCATGGGAAATAAAAGGAGACAAGCGTTCCCTTTGAATATTTTTTCAACAAAAAAGAAGGGAAACTGCAACTTCTCCGGTGGCCCAGTGGTGAAGACACCGCTTTTCCAATGCAGGGGAGCTTGGGTTTGATCCCTAGTCAGGGAACTAAGATCCTGTGTCCTGCTGGGCATGAAACAAAAGCAGTATTGAAACAAATTTAATAAAGACTTTTTTTTTTAATAGAGACTTTAACAAACAGTATACATTAAAAAAGTCTTTAGAACATTTAATTAAAAAAGAAAAAGAAGAGAAATTGAACTTAAGGTATTGTAGCAGCTTTAGAAGAAAATAATGTACAATGTTCTGTCTCACAAATGAAAGCAAATTGGATCATCAAATTGCCTGAGTCACCTGAGAAGCCACCTCTCGATACCCAGGGCTCTTATCTCCAAATCAAATTAAGTAGAAAAACAAGTTTAAAAAAAAAAATCCTTAAATAATTATGGAAGTGGGCAGAGTTTCTTTTTCATGATCGAAACGGCTGATAACGCTTGTATGAGGAGTGAAAAACATCTCATATAAAAATTTAATCTGAGTGTTTTTGTTGTTAAAAATCTCATATGAATCATGAATTATGAAAAACACGACTGGGGAGAGCTGTGAACAAGTTGATTCAAGTATTTCAGGCATCCGATGATCTCACGCCCCAGTCCGGCTTGGCTTCTGGGATCGTCAGGATTTTATCAGGTTCAGAGCTTGCTAATGGCCTCATGTTGGCTCCGAGCCTTGGCTGGCTCCTTTCACAGGCTCAGGGAATCATGAAGGACCAGAGCTCGGGCTGGTCACCAGTGATCACGGTGGGTGATGGCTGGTATTCCTCTCCTACTCTTACATATGAAGGAAGAGAAACCCTGGAAATGAAGAGCATGGTGAGATGGACTTAGACCGCATGACCCTTGACCTTTGACTCTTAACTCAGGAGTAAACCAGGCTCATTCCTTCCTTCATCATATATTCACTCAACCCCTACTATGAGTCAGGCCTGGGAATACAAAGAGAAATAAGACAGGTCCACGTCCTCAGATAGCTTAGTTTGGTGGGAGAAACAAACAAAAAAACCCAAAATGTGGTCAAACAGATTGCAGGTAACATTTGATTCTGGGATGGAAACTATGACGTGGTCTGGGGCACCAAAGGATGGCCTTGACCTCAAGTGTCACGCTGATTGCTGCACTGCCTGGTGAAGGGGCCAGGAAGGCTCGCCTGCCCCTTGTGTGTGTTGGCTAAACTCTAGGCAGAGAAAGAAGCCAGTGGGAATTCCCTGCTGGCCCAGTGTTAGGACTGTGCTTTCAATGCAGGGAGTGCAGATTCAATCTCTGGGGAGGCAACTAATAACTTGCAAGTGTGGTCAAAGAAAAAAGAAAGAAGTCAGTGACAAATCAGCAAACCTGGTGCCTTCATGTTAGAAAACTCTAACAACTCGAGTAGAATAGATGGGCCTGACCCATCAGAGTGGACACTGATCATCAGAGGACTAGCCAGGCTTCACTGGTGTGAAGGTTCGTGAAGCAGGGAAGAGTCTGGTGTGGCTGGAGCATTGACTACAGAACCAGGAGAAACAGCGGGGCGTGGGGGTGGGGGTAGGGCTGGGAGAGGCTGAGATGGAGG
>SJYA01002909.1:449983-477080 GCA_006410615.1 Neotragus moschatus | reverse complement strand
CTGGCCTCATAATTGTGGTCCTTTTCTCCACTCGACCATAATGACTTCAATTTCTCTCAAACACCTCTTTTAATATCCACTTCAATTAGCAATAATAGAATAACACTTTGCACCTTTATACGATCTTTCCTTAGAGAACGCAAAAGCATTTTACAAGAAAGTATTAATTATTCCCATTTTACAGGCAGGAAACCCGAGGCAAAGTCAAAGAGTGACTCAGTGGCAAAATTAGGAGAGGATCTTTCCCTCTCTGTTTTCAGTGGTCTGTGCAATCATTAGATCATGCTACTTCTTCTAGGTTAGAGTTAAGTTACTGTTGAAAGACAATATACCAGGCTTTTTCACCATCCTTTATTTCACCATCCTAATATTTCCTACATTATAAAAGTACTATATGCTCATGTAGAAATTATATCAAATAGAGAAATATTAAAGAAAAGAAAACTCACTCATAAATTCATTGTCCAGAGACACTCACTGTTGTTTTGGCAGTCTATGTGTCTATGGAACATTCTATTCTTTGTAACTGAGCTCACTGTATATCCTATTTTCCTCTTAAATAATAAATGTTCCACCATGTCACTACATATTTTACTAAACATAATTTTTAGTAGCTACCCAATATTTCACCATTTATTTAGTAATTTCTGTGTTGCTCAGTTATGTTCAACTGTTTGAGGCCCCATGGACTATAGCCTGCTAGGATCCTCTGTTCCTGGGATTNTCACTGTATATCCTATTTTCCTCTTAAATAATAAATGTTCCACCATGTCACTACATATTTTACTAAACATAATTTTTAGTAGCTACCCAATATTTCACCATTTATTTAGTAATTTCTGTGTTGCTCAGTTATGTTCAACTGTTTGAGGCCCCATGGACTATAGCCTGCTAGGATCCTCTGTTCCTGGGATTCTCCAGGGAAGAATACTGGCATGGATAGCCATTCCCTTCTCCAGGGGATCGTCCCAACCCAGGGATCCAACTAGGGTCTCCTGTACTGCGGGGAGATTCTTTATAGTCTGAGCCACCAGGGAAGTGTACTGTTGGACTTTCATGTTGCTCCACTTTGTTGTTTTTGGTTTGTTTGTTACCAGAAATATCTCTTGGATGAAAGTATTTGCATTTTATTCTTTGCTTTAACATATACGCTTTCCAGATTATGTGTGTGTGAATATTCTCATAAGAAAAAAATATTGCTAGATTAGAGGCCCACTTTCCTGGCTTCCTCCCTCAACCTGACACACAAACAAAATTTTGACATCCTATGAGATCCTACTACTAAACCTCTAAAGATATCCTAATACAGATTCTCAAAGCTGACACTAGATCGAATGTTCATGTCAATGAACGAATGAAAAAACTTTCTTACTCCTTGCTAGATATATCAGATTCCCTCTTTTCCACTGGAACAAGCTTTCAAAATCTTACAAACCACACTTACCCAGGGAAAAATAATATACAGTCTGACAACGCTTATGACAAAAGAAAATCTAATTACATTTCATGAAAACAAATCTTCATTCAACTCCAATTGTACAACTGCAGAGATGTGTCATCAAGGATCTTGCGGAGAAACAAAACAATATTTTGCTTCATGACATGAATAGAATTTCAAGAACTGTGTCTCTGCCCTAGAAGTCCTGGCACCAGGGCATAGTTGTGTGTTTAAAATATTGGATGGCAAACTGATATTTTAAAAGCAATATTAATAAGGAAAGGTCAGTATAAATAGAAGGCATAGGGTTCATGTCTCCCAGGAAGAAAGAAAAGGAATTAATATAGGGCCTTAGCACAGAACATGAACTTTGCATGAAACAAGATAATAATAATATTTATATAGTCCTTGACATGTGTCAAGCCTTTCAGACTACTGACGATATACACTATCAATTTCTAGTGATTCAGCAGTGACATCAGTGAGAGTCATACAGGATGGCGCTTATTTCAATAGCGTACAGGAAATATGTGATATGACACATATGTGGCCCTCTAATGAGGAAGAAGAGGCAAAAAGGGAATTGAGATGTGATACTTTAATAAATTCTGAACTTTAAGAAAGTTTTTATTTGAACATGCTGCTGCTGCTGCTAAGTTGCTTCAGTCGTGTCCGACTCTGTGCGACCCCATAGACGACAGCCCAAAGAGTACTGGAGTGGGGTGCCATCGCCTTCTCTGATATTTGAACATAAGTTTGGTAAAAAGAGACTGAGACAGGGACCATGTGGCTGGTGAGATGGAGTTTGGGAACTTGTGGGATGATGAGGAGTCCTGGATCCCTCTTAAGGGGTTGGAAGTCCGAAGGTAGTGAGCCCTTGACTCCACTGTGTTAGTGATTCAGTCCCGTCTGACTCTTTTTGACCCATGGACTGTAGCCCTCCAGGCTCCTCTGTCAGTGGAGTTCTCCAAGTAAGAATACTGGACTGGGTAGCCATTCCCTTCTCCAGAGGATCTTCCTGACCGGGGGATTGAACCCAGGTCTCCTGCCTTATAGGCAGATTCTTTGCCATCTGAACCACCAGAAAAAGCTAACTGTATTGTCTAAGCATAAGATGGAGCTCCATCTGAAAGATCCAGCAGCAAGCCTTTTAGTTTGAGACGTGCAGAGAGCACAACGTAGTCATTAGAGGTGTGGAAAGATACCTAGAGCTAGCGAAATTGACATATGCTGTCCAGAAGTGGAAGGCAGGCATAAGTAGTGGGCCAGAAATTAAGTCTTTGAAGATTCCAAACAAGGGTCTTGGAACTGAGCAATGCTGTCACCAGAGAGAGGGGCTGAGGGGGTGGTGAATAGGAAAGTCTCCTGTTTAGAAATCATTATAGTTTGTTCTTACAAGTTTGGCAGATTCTTGGTACAATTATACAACCACACATACATTTGGCGTATAGAGATGAATTATGTACTCTGCATGTAATTACATGTAGCAAAATGTGTACTTTTATTTGGTGGGTATTTACATAGTACAGTGAATCGTGTACTCAGAAATAATTAACATAAAGTATTATTTAGAAAAAACAAAACAATTAAAAGTAGGGTGGTTTTCTTGAGCTTCAGAAAAAAAAAAAGAACCTGGAATCTTTCTTTCATTTATTCCAATAGTCCATGCCAAATTGTTCTGGAAGGCTGTCGCCAGAGAAAAGGAAGATGCTGTAATTTCCCTCTGTTATTCATAATCTTTTGATTTAAGGAAAAGGCCTTTTCAAAGTTAAAGTGTCTCAACATTGCTGTCTGGACTTAGATATTCTTAAATTTAAAACATTTGCAGATTCAGTCAACTTAAATGAATACCTAGATATCATTTTTAGCTTCTCTATTTGTAAAACTGAGATTCTCATATGACTTATTAGGAGTATGACTCTTTTTTTTTTTTTAACTAGACATCAAAAAGTAGCTATGTCTTTATGTTTATTTATGAATAAATTATAAAGGAAACATTTAGCCTTATGTATTGTCTTTGGTTATCCGAAATATTTCTTTTTGGAAACTATTCAAAACCATTTCTAATTTGAACATAAAAATACTCAGAAAGTCAATTAAGGTTTTAGAACTGAATCTCTTAAGTTTTGTTCTTAAAACTTATCCCATGGGACACAAAATTTCTGAATTTTTTCATTATTCTTGGAGCTGGGTTAAAACCTATTCTCCAACTTTTTCTGGAAATAAAGTTTGTAGGTGAAATTTAAATTTTAAGAGTTTGTTATAAATAAGATCTTAGAAGCTAGGGACTCTTTTGTGAGGAGTAAAGAGGATGGCTTTTTATTTTTTTTTTTTAAAATAATGGCCTACATTGTAAGACATTTTTCAGTTTGGAAAAAATTCTTGATGTTTAATTCCTTGAAGGAATTAGGTTAACTATATCAGAACGATTACTAAATTAGAATCTTTAGGAAACAGGTTAATATATTTTCCTTTACTGGGGCTATCAAAGGAGGACCAGTTTAGTAATAATCAACCCATGTGGCGTTTTAGAGAATTTGCCAATTTTCACCTTAATTGATTCAATCAAGTATATGTGGCTGTCGGGAGACGAGAGGGCCCGCCAGTGCCAGGAGGGTAGGGCAGTGTGGACTTCTGAAAGTGCTTTATAATGTTCTGTAAGTTACATCCATTAGTATTATCTCAACCCCATTAAGGCCCCTGAATTTTTCTGAGGCAAGATAAAATGGGTCAGAAAAGAAATTTAGGCATTCTGGAGTCATATTTCTTTATCTGATCTGGTACGAAACGGTAATTGTTTAAAGGTTTCAGGAACAAACATCATTTTGGTCAGTCCTCCCTTTTGATTACTTGGGGCTTGATTTTTGAAAGATTGAGATGGTGAATTAATTAGTCATATACTCGGGAACTGGGAGTCTTCTTTCCCTAAAGGGAGAGCCTGAATATCAATGTCTCTGCGTTGTTTTTCTTGTGCTTCATTCTAAGTATACCATTTTCAAGTCAAGATGCTTCTTGGGCCAGTTATCTTGCCAGCCTGTCATTGTCTCACACTTTGTTCTAGGTGCTTATAGCCATTATTCTTGTATATGCTAATACACTTCTGGCCCTAAAACCTTTCCACTTTCCGAATATTTTATATAGTACACAGTTTATATAGATCTACTATATTTGGATGTTAGCAGGTCCTCACAACTTAAGCGACTTAGCAGCAGCAGCAGCAGCAGCATGATCTACTATGTGGAGGTTGAAAGTCAATCTAAAAAAAAAAANCTTCGGAGCATTATTCCTACATGGTGACTAGTCTTTCTCTTTAAGGAACCTCTGCAGAAGTAACCTTTAAACGTTTTCCTCTTTTTTTTTTTTTTTTTTTAAAAAATAAGCAATTTCATTTTTGCTGCAAGTCCATTTTCTGGTTGCTTTTATCTTGTTTTCTCCTGTTAAGGAAGTGTGTACGTTACCAGCCATCCAGGACGCTTCCCCAAACGAAGTATATTATTTTGATTACAATTTGTATCTCATCTAGGACCGTTTAAAATAAAGAGTAAACAAATGGGGGACGGGGTTCCACACAGCTGCTGCCTTTGTTTTTTTGGTTCTCTTAATAATATCAGTGTCTTAGAGATTGTATGTGGGAAGGGGTCATTATCAGTTGATTAAAGTTTTTCCCCCTCTATGAAACTATGCATAGGTTTTTTTTTGGGGGGGGAGAGGGTGGGGGGAGTTGTATGTTTGCTTGCTTTTTTAAAAAAGTGTAAGTCAGGGAAGAGGTTAAGTTACACAGCACCTCTTGCAGTGGTGGGTCCATAGAGGCCCCCTTCTCCCTGTTCTCCCAGTTTCATCCAGCTACATGAGAAAGTGGGGAAGGGACAGATTGCCCGTCCTCAGGAATAACTCTCCTAATCAGTCCACTGAGCTGACCTTAAAAATGCTGTCTAGTGACTCCGTTGAGCCCAAGACCTTTAGTGACTGTTGCAAAAGTCCTCTGCCCTGTTGTATGCAATTCAAACAAACCCACCAGGGTTTGCTTGGGGTAGGGCGGGGGGAAGGTAGGCTGGGTGGAGGGCATAAGGGGTCCCTGTTCAGAAGCACCGGGCTATACCTTGGGACCCCCCAACCTTGCATCTACCTGGAGCAGTCGGTAGTCTAAACTCCTCCTGAGGCTGGGATCACATCCTAAGAGAAAAACCAAGGCTCCCAGTAGAAAAATCATGCAAGGGCTAGGCGGGATTCCTACCTGTGCTTTCCTGTTTTTTCAGTTCACATGATTGGCCTCATGTCTGTTTCACCGATTTAAAAGACAGATATATCTGATGGACTGTATACCACAGCGATAACAAAAAGTTTCTATAAACATTAAATATATAGGATCTTGTATTTTTAGAAATTATTAAAAAACCCTTTTTAATGTATTATATACATTATATAACATAAACATCCATATATGTATATATACATAAAGTAGCTTTCCCTATGAGAGGTCTGATTTTTACAAGTAATTGTCAAAGACTGAAATTCGTGTATTTTATCCTATTGTTTTGTCTGAAGCCCTTGCGTTATGGCTGCAGAGAGATAGTTTTGGTTTCAGCTGAAATTCCCCTGCCTCTGATTGTTTAAACCAGACCTTTAATCTTATTTTAACATACTTAAAATGTTCAAAAAACCCGGAAGAATTGTTTTGTATAAGTAGCAAGTGAATGTAGTTTAAACACTCAAGCAATTCTGGTATCTAATTGAAAACAGGTGGAATTCTTGGAATCTTGTATTTGAATCTTATTATAGCAAAGCACAGAGACACTTCTTACATATGGCCATTCATTTTGTCCAAGCCTTTTGAAGGGGGACTCTGTGACCTCTCCGTGTGCCCCACTGCAGTTTATGTTCAGTCGTGCTGGGCACTTTAGGGACCAGGTGCCCATGTGTGCTTGGACACTGAGAGAGGTGTGTGAGGGTTGATCATGGAGTGAAAAGGGAACTTTAATGGCATAATTAGACAAGTGATTTGATACGTGTTAAACAACTAATGATGGCACAGAAATTGTGAATCCATTTGTGATTTCTGATTTAATAAGCATTTGTTGACATGAGCATTTGGATACATTTTATTACACCTCGATAAAGATTTAGAATAAATTAACTTTCCCTAAGCACATCTAGAGATGTAACCTTAAATAGCAACAAAACCAAACAAAAAGCCAGGTTAAGGGGATATGTCCATAACATGTCATGGTGGGGTCCTCTAGATTATCCCAGTCATTTTTCCTCTTTTACTTTCCCAAACCGGCTGTAGCCTTGGTTTCGTTGTATGTTTTAAGAACCAAGTTCAGTTGGTGTTTAGGTGCTGATTTGTATTGACCTGTTGGTTCCATCAAAGTCTTGGATTTCCTGAGGTGTAGTCAGTCCTGCTTTTCAGCTGTGTTCTGAGAAAGTTGGTGGAGGAGGAGGGTCTCGGGCTGGGCTGAAGGTGTTCCGGCAGGGGGCTACTTGGGATTGAGGGGGGACCTGTGGCATTGCCCTCATTAGTACCATGGCTTTGAAGCCATGGCTTTCAGACACCTGGCCTAACGCATCTGGGCTGTGACTTTAAAAACTGTGTGTGCTACCCTGTTCATTTAATGCGACACAGTTAAAGAAACATAATGAGGGCGAACAGCTCTTCCTGAAAGACATCTAATTTGTTACAGAACCCATCAAGAACCTTTCCTTTGAAAAGTAAACAACTCTCTAATAAAAATAATTCTAATTCTTGCTATAATTAAATTCTGATAGGGTGATGTTAATGCGCAAAATAAATGTTGTCAGTTTTCCTCATTTGAGTCTACAGACTTTTCCTTACTGCAGGAGGCCCCAGGGCTGGCAGGCAAGTGGCAGAGATTTTGTGTTTATCAGAGCCCTGGGCCAGCGGCAGCCCTGGGGAAGTTCTTCAGATGTGATTGGTCGATGCCTGCACAAGAGGTCTTCCCCCCACCCAGTTCTTAGGAACACCACCAGGGGACAGGTAACTGGAAAGCACTGGGGATGGGAGTATTCAATCCTCCCAAGAATTTACCCAGCACTGCAGAGCGGCTGGAAGAATATAGCCAGGTAGGAGACCGACATGAAACTAACTAGATTCCACTTCCTCCTTTGAGGCACTTGTGAAGTTGGGAAGGGTGAGTGATCCCACCTTTTATAAAACACAAGAGGCCACGGTCAGGGCTACCGGATCTTCCTTGTGGCCGACTCAGTCAGCTGACAGTTGAAGTCCTGGACGCTTCTGACTGTGATTTATGAAGTTCATGTTGGAAGAAATTACCAGAGCTTGCTCAGAAGCTTGTTCTTTCTTAGCATTGACCCGAGTATACCAGCACAGGGCCTGTTTTCTTAAAGACATCATTCTCTTTGACTGTGTTTATCTAATAAGTTAATGCAGTTAACTTTTTTTTTTTTTTAAGTTATGCATAGTTGAGGTGTCTTGAGTTTGGTTAAGGGAAAAACAAATTGACAAATTAGCTCTTTCTTAAGTGAACGTTGCGAAATTGTGAGAAATAGAATGCCATTCTTACTGTCATTAAAATTTTATTTGGGTGTTGACAGCTTTTTGCTAAATGTAAGACGTTCAGATCCTGTCCACCCAGCTGTAAAACAATAAAAGAAAATACCCAAAAAACAACCCAACCAGTTCAAACGCTTCTTTTCCTGTTTTCCCCTAAAAGCAAGGTAGTCTGTCTTTAACATTGGGTCTTTCCCCTAATGAATTGTTAGTATTTTGTTTTCTAACATAGTTTTATATTTTAAGTATCTTGGTTCGGTTGTTATTTTGGACCTGCAAGGGTCTTTGGTTTGTTGCCACCGCCCTTTGGGTTTTCAGAGGAGCAGTCTCTGCTTAGATCAAAATAGTTTGACGTAAAGCTAGTAAGTGACACCAAAGGTGAATCCTTGTCTTGAAGATGCAAACGGAAGCAAGGCCTGTGGGCTGTTGGCAGAGGAAGGGCTGATTCAGAGCTGCCCTCAGCCTGGGTGCTGCCAGCCCCGAGCACCTCCTGTCACCCTGCTTGCCACTTATTGTCCCTCCTCCGAGCTCATGCCCCGCCAAGCCTGTCCCCTCCTTCATTGTGACAACTTTTCTTTCTTTTTTTTTTTTGGTTTAGAGTATTTGTGGAACTCCATTATTTTGAGATTCTTGGAAGAAAGATACTATGTAAATGAAAATTAAAAATAAAATTCTTGCTGGAGGGAATTGTACATTTAATTTTTTGATTAGGTTTGGAAAAGACATTTTTTTCCCCCTCACCCTGAAAATAAGAACATTCTGTTGCTCCTATCACCATTTTTGCTTCATTCTGAAAGGTGCGGCAGATAATGGTGAAGCATGTCCTTTATTTTTCCCCACGATAGTTGACCTAGAACTTGAACCCATGTGGCTCTGTGTACAGTGAATTATTTCTGTTTCACATTGTTCTGCTGTGCCCTCGCCGAGCGTGTAGGTAGCGGCTGCCCATGGAATGCAGACCTTTCAAAGGGGAAAAGATTTTGGGTCACCATCGTGCAGAAACTACAACTAACATTGTACGTAGACCTGCAAATACAATTCCATCTTCCCTCCCTGTTCACACAGCAGAGGTGTTGTAAGCTGTACCCTTTTGAAACAGAAGGCTCGAGAACAGGAGCGGTCATGTAAACCAGTGGAGAAAGCTTAATTTACTGGAATTGGTTCATTTCACTTGTACCTCAGCTTGTCGTTACATAACACTCTGTGCTGTCACACCACGCAGCCAAGTAGGAGACAAGGTCAGGTTCGGAGTCGTGCTTCTGCTCCCTAGGCATGTGTGGGACCCGGGAGCCAGACAGGAAGCCCAGGCTGCTGCCAAGACACCCTGTCCAGGTGCCCTGGGCCACCAGGGCCCTCACGTCCCGGGCAGGCCCAGAGGATCGGCGCGGTGGCCAGGGCCCGCCGAATCCCTTCTCTCGTGAGCAGTGTGATCTACAGTCAGGAAGTTGTCACCTGGAGCCTGCTAATCCTGGGGATGGGTGGGTGGGTGGGGCACATGGACTTCCCCCGCCCCTCCAGCTCCTCAGCNCCCAGAGGATCGGCGCGGTGGCCAGGGCCCGCCGAATCCCTTCTCTCGTGAGCAGTGTGATCTACAGTCAGGAAGTTGTCACCTGGAGCCTGCTAATCCTGGGGATGGGTGGGTGGGTGGGGCACATGGACTTCCCCCGCCCCTCCAGCTCCTCAGCCCCAGCACCCTAATTTGTCAGCGTTGACGTAGAATTGGAGGAGGAAGGATATTGCTGCTATGGTTGAATGTCATTGTCAGGAGGAGTAAGGAATGGCTTGCGATTGTTTTACATTGCTCTGTGTTGGTATGTAATTATGCTGTCATTTTAATACACACTGATACTTTAATACATCTTGTATGTGTGTGTGTGTATGAAGTTAGTTTTGGGGGGGTTGTTGTGTGTGAGAGCTAAACCTTCCTAACACATAAGAGCTGGGAGTATTAGCCTTTACCAATACAGTTTCAGAACTGCCCGTCTGAAACAGATTGTAATCATTATAGGTGCGACAGCCAGATGAAACTTCCCCAGTCATTGATTCCATCGTCTCGTGCCTCTCCGTAAACACCCGCGGTGGCTCCCTTTGGCACAGGATGGAGACCACACTCCTCAACAGGCAGAGTTCCTGAAGGGTGTCTGTACATCGCCTATACCTTTTCCCCACTGTGGAAGGATCCTTGGGTCGGTGCTCCATGGAGAGGACCTCCCCCTCCTCCCCCTGCACATTGGGGTACCCAGCCTGGTTTATGCACCTCTTTTTCATCTTAGCCAATGCCACAGAGGGAGCCCCCTCGTGCACCAGGCACCGTGATGCAGGGCGGGAGAGCCAGCAGCCCAGATGCGCAGAGGGGCTGGGTGGCTGGAATGTGGCTGTGATGGTGCGTGCCCGTGGGATGGTGGAGGGCGGCAGAGGACAGGCGTCCCGACTGGGGGGGTGGGCAGGGAAAGCGTCCAGAGTGGGAGAGGCTAAGCGGCTAAGCTTGAGCCGAGTTCTGTGCAGCTGGGGAAGCGCGGGAGAGGGGGTGGCTGGTGGTCTCTGAGTGCCCTCCTTCTCTGTCTCTGATGGACCCCACGTAACACCCTCTCAGCTTCTGACCACCCTTCCGGGGTGCCCACCTTATGCCTTCAGTGCAGCCACTGAATACCCTGCGCTCTGGCGCGCACCCGCCCCAACTCGGGGCTCCCAGTGAGTCCTGTTGCAGGAGAACTTTGGGCTTCTCTTAGCAGGCAGACCTGTGTATTCCTGATTGAGGCTCACTCAGCTAGTTAATTTCAGAACTGCAAATGGAAGTCGTCTTCCGGTTGTGAAAGGTAGGTAGGGTACGTTCAGATGGCTGTGTTTTGAAAGCTACTGATAGGTACCCAGGGCTAGCGCATGTATTTCTTTTGTTTTGTTTTATTCCCATGTATTAAAGTCCTCCTTTGCCAAGTGACATATAAGTTGGTTAAGATACACATAATCGTATTTGTGGCATATAATGCAGAAAGTTCACATTTTTAAAAATAGAATTGGGCAGAACAATTCTTTGACAGAGAATTATTCTCCAACTCTGCCCACAGTGTGAATGGGAGGAAACTTCCCCACATGAACTGGGGGAAAGTGGGTATTGTAAGGATCGGAACCCTACCAATGTGAGAGAAGGCGACTGGCAAGCAACGCGAAGGCTTGGGGGTCAGCGCCGGGGAAACGTCTTGGGAGTGCTTGGCACCCCGGAAGCTGGCTGGTACGGAAGCTGGCTGGTACGTGTGGGCGCGGCTTGACCCAGTAGCTCCCTTTCAGAGCAGCGGCCTTCACAGCCTGGGTGCTTTCTCTGCTTCTTCATTTACAAAGTACCTAGGGTATTTCTGTAGGGGTGACGTCACCGTCTGGCTGCGTGAACATTTGCATGGATTTGGGGAAGTGAGGGCTGCCAGGCCTTCGCTGAGTGAGGGTGTGAAAGGAGCCACCGTCCCTGGGGTCCAGCCTGGGTGGCTGATTGGGGGTGGGGGGGCAGGGCCTGGCATCCACGAGGAAGAGGTGGACGTGCTCCTTTGCTGGGCTACAGGCACTAGGGGGAATGGCGGGGGTAGGGGATGTGGGGAGTTCAGGGGCTGAGCCCCTGGCAGAAGGAGGGGTGCAGGGCAGTGGAGAGGTTTTGGTGCTGAAGCCTAGAAGATGGGTTGGAACCCGGGCTTTGAAGCACCCGGAGGATTTGTCTGTGTTTCGGTTGGTGCCTACGAGTTTACCATCATTTGTGGCTGGGAGGGCTGAAGAGTTCATCTTAGCGTGGGGATCCCCCCTCCCACCTTGTGTTGTAACTTTGTCATTTCTGGAGCTGGGACTGCCGCGGGGCTTCAGGAAAAGGCAGAGAGGAGAAGGAAAGCATTGCGGGGAGTGCTGGCTTCCTCACGTTGTAGCTGGTGTTATGTCCGCTGGTGACAAGGCAGATGCTTTAAAAGCATTGGTCTGTACAGATAGATGCACACCCACAGTGTGTGCTTAGTCGATCAGTCGTGTCCCACTCTTTGCGACCCTGTGGACCATAGCCCACCAGGCTCCCTCTGTCCATGGGATTCCCCAGGCAAGACTAGAGGAGGGGGCTCCCTGGGGCTGCCTTTCTCCTGCCTTCCCTCTCCCCATCACCCTGGCCGTCCCCAAGAATGGCTTTCCCCTGAAGGAGGGTCGTCATGATGAAGCTGCCAGGGGATCAGAAGGGGTTCCCTGTCCACAGGGCGCCCAGGTTGAGCTTGGGGGTGGGTGAGTCCCTTCACTTGAACAGCTGAGCACTGAACAGAGCCTGTGTGGTGGACGTGGACACCACCTGGGTGCCCAATGGACAGACACCTTTCCGGCCGAGGCCTCGCTAGATCCAAGACACTTTCTCGAGCCTCCCCTGCTGCGAGACTTCAGAGTCTGCGCCCAGTGGAGCTCCAGAGAGAAGCGCTGTCTGACAGATAATCCTTCCCCAGGAGGTGAGCACTCAGGTTAGCAAGCTGTATCTGATGGTCGAGGTGCAGTTACAGCATCGGGCTGAACATAACCCTCCTTGTGTCACCTGCTACCCTCAACAGCCCATCGGTGCATAAAGCAGATTTGTGGGAAGGGTCGGGGGGAATTGGAAGGCAAGAGAGGCGCTCAGTGGTAGGGCCTGGGGTATGGGAGGGAACTGGCACAGGCAAGGCTGTGCCCTGTCCAGTGGGCAGTCCAGCCGTGAGTGCTGGGCTGAGGAAGCATCTCTGACCAGGACTGTTCTCTGACACCCCTGGCTTGATGCTGGTACAGGGGAGCCATTTGCTGTTAGATGCTAATATTTGTGTTTAACCTCGTGACGGCCAGGATGAAACTCCCTCCCCTCTCAGTCCCTGGGAGCCTAGTCGACTTAGCCCCTGTTGTGATACTGGGCTCAAATCCACTCATATCACTGAAAAGCACCCAGGACACAGGGGTTTGTTCCCAGTTGCCCATGAAGGTGTGGCGCTGGGCCGTGTTCACTAAGAGGGCAGCTCTGTAAGGGTCCTCGGGAGGACCTCCCGCCCTCGAGAAGACGGCTCGCCAGATGACGCTCCTTATTTTCCTCGAGGAGTCATCATGGAACAGCTGAGTGTTTAGGTTCCTCTGGACTCAGATGATTTTTTGTTTTTGCACGCCTGCTTGTTTGGGTTGATACGGCTCGTTTTATAATGAAGTTGTACATTTAGTAAGAAAACACGCACAAGGGTGCGCTGCTCTCGGAAATAACACAGAAGGTTTGAGTGAGGTGGTTTGCAGTATTGTTTGTTTCGGGGGACGAGCCATTTTTCTTCACAGAGCGTTGGGGCCCTTCGTTCATTTGTTTATTGAGCGGGTCTCCCTGGTGCCTGGTGTCAGCTCTGGATCCTGGTCAAGCCCCTGGGGTACCAAGAGCATTGAGCCCCCGGTCCCACTGGGCCAAACCACAGGACATACTGGGCCCCTGCAGATGTCAGCTTATAGGGGCCGGGGGTGTCTGATGTGTGCGGAGGGCAGGACAGGGGTCTGGAAAGATGGGACGTGGTGTTCCACTGACCCACCTCCTCCCCTGGTGGCCAGGCGCTGCTGTAGCACAGCCTTCCAGTGTCCACAGCAGCAGGATGGCCCTGCCCTCAAGGGACTTATGATCTAGCAGGGGAGACGGGAAGTAAACACAGGAGGAATAAGTGCATTACAGCGTGGGAGTGTCCGGGGCCTGGGCCCAGACATCTCAGTGCAGAGTCCCGCTGAGTCACTTCTGTGTTCTGAGGGCCCCCGAGAGAGGCTGCTTCTTAAATGCAAGAAGGACCGTTCAGAACTCAGATTTGTGTTCCGGAGGATCCAGAATGCAAGGGGAAGGGATGGTGAAGGATGGAGCCGGGAGGGTGGGGAGTCATGGTCCAGAACGAGATGAGGAGGGACTGGGTGGGGAGAGAAGGTGCCAGACTGCGTGCCGGCAGGCGCCAGGCCGTGGCGTGACCTGGGAGGCCACTGGGGTCATGGTGGTCATGGCAGAGATGGGCTGAGCGAGTGGCATTCAGAGATGGGGGAGGCCTCAGCAGAAGGGACTGAGGCCAGGGCGGGGTGGGGGGTAGCGCCTGGAGGGAGGAGAGGTCTTCTGTGTCAGCTGGGGCCCGGCTCTGGTTCCTCCCGAGGCGGCCCGTGCGTACAGCCGCCGGGCTGGGCCCCAGAGGTTTATTAAAAGCAGGTGGGGTGCCAGGCGCTGTACTTGAGCGTTGGGTGTGACTCAGACAGGCATGGAGTCAGCCTGGAGTTTCTTTATTCATCCCTATTTGCTTTTTGTCGGTAATCCTTTGTAATTCCCCAGTTTCATGATGTAATTTTAATGGAATTAAACTTGAACGCTTCAAAATTATGTAATTAATTACGTTCGGCTTCAATTACAATGACTAATTACAGTGTGATACCTGGTGGCAAGTCAGGTATGTCCTGGTGGGGGGTTCGTGCCTGCCAGCTATTAGGATGGCCACTGTCTGTCACCAGTGGGTGCGGCTGCCATGGGGGCTGCTCGGTGCCTCTGCCCCCCACCCTCCCCCAGGAGCAGCTCTGGGAACTGTGAGGTGTGTGACGGGAAACGGGGGTGTGTGCAAGGGATGGGGGCATGGTGGTGGTGATGGGCACGGAGGCCTGTTGTAGGGCACAAAGGTTTGAACTTGTTTGCAGGTAGAAGAGCAGGACTCAGGCAAGGAAAGTGAGTTTGGGGGATGCGGGTGGGGAACCAGGGTCCTGCCGTGGGATTCCTCTGTTCACTCCGGGATATGGGAGGGAGGCTGCACTAAAATCACTGTGAACACGGCCTCAAGAACGGGTAAGACGGCTTAGGGAGGAAGGAAGAGGTTCCACGAACCACCGAGGGGTGAAGAGGAGGGTGAGAGCCAGAGCATGGTTTGGAAATGTCACTCTGGGAATTATTCCCAGGCGGCCAGTCCGCAGGGCTCCGGACGCAGCAAACTGCGCCTCAGACCCCAGGATGGAGCTCTGTGTTCGTGGACTTCCTCTTTGCACGTGGCAGTGGTTGTATGTTGGGTCAGGAGGAGGGGGTCTGGCTGAGAAATCTTTACGCCGAGTGGCCGTTGCCTCTGAAGCGAGGCCCTCCCATCTCCCTCTGGGGTCGGCAGCCCTTACCAAGCTGAGTGTTGGGAGAATTCGTGCTTATAGGAGGGTGGCCCCCACTTCACCCTGGTCCCCGCACAGCCTCATGCCCTGACCTCCCTCCCTCCAGGGAAGCTTCTGCAACAGACTTTGAACAGCGGTGTCCGCGGGAGGCATTCAGTGGCCAGTGCCACGTTTCTTCCAGATGCCTGTTATTTATTTGAGAGGCTCAGGGCATCTTTTCAAGAGCCCATTCTTAACATCTGAGACTAGAGAGGTTTTCCTGACTCTCGCTTGTGAGTTTTCCGTCGTTTCCCATGGGGTGTGCAGAGTGGACCGTTGCTGGCCAAGGAAGCTGGTCTCAGAAGCTCAAGCTGAGGCGGAGATTTGGGTTTGGCCTTGAGGGTATCCCAGAGTCTTCCAGGTCTTCAAGGGAGAGCTTGTTTTACCCTCGGGGAGGGGGCTCAGTGGTGCCCCAGGGGGCTTGGAGACCTTCCCTATGGGTCCTGCTGCAGAGGGAGCTCCCTCGACGCAATGCCTGATACATTTACTCTGTCACTTTTTATTTTTTTAAATAATATGCACACAAAACTCATCGTTTTAACCTTTTGAAAGTGTGCCATTGGTTATTCTGTGCCGTATTTACACATTGTGAATGTGTGACAGCCACTCTGTGTAACCATCGCCACGATCTAATTCCTGAGTGTTTCTATCACCCCAACAAGAAACCCATACCCATCAGCAGTCACCCTCCTTCCCAACTCCCCCCAAGCTCTGTATGTAACCTTTGGTCTACGTCCTGTGCCTCTGGGTTTGCCTGTTCTTCATGTATAAACGGAATTGTGGACTTCCACGTCTGGCCCCTTTTCTCTCACTATTAAGTTTTGCTGGTTCATCCATGTTGAGGATCAGCACTTCGATCCTTTTTATGGCTGAGTAACAGCATCCTGTTAAACCTCTGTTTATTTTCATAAACTGATGGGCATTGGGATTGTTTCTGCTCTGGGGCTAGCATGGAGAAGGTGCTGCGGACATCTGCGTGTAAGTGTTTGTGTGACTGTAGGTTTTCAGTTTTCTCATTTATGCTTAGGAGTGGAACTGGTGGGTCCTAGGTAGTAACTCTGTGTTTAACTTTTGGAGTCTGCTACTTTGTGGCCTCTTCTGTATAACTCCCCTTTTCCTTTTAAGGCCAGACTGTGATTCCCTCTCATTCTGTTCTGCTCTGGTCTTCCCCTTGAGACTCCTCTTCCTCAGGTACCTCTCTGGTGGGGTTGCCCTCTGGGACCACGGTTACGTGCAGACGGACTGTGGAGAGCCTGGGAGCAGTTTGAATGAGAGCACACACTGTTGGCAGCCCACCCAGAGTCTCTGCCCTTCCCCGCCTTCCCTCTTTACTCACCAGCAAAAGGGCCTCTCCCCTGGCCAAGTGTGATGGTCATTTCACTTTGTCTTGGCTGGAGAGATAGGGACTGACCTATCCTTAGGTCAAGCATATTTGCTCATGGTGCTGCTTCTGAGTTAAAAGGCGATGAGCCAGGACAAAGTGCCATTTTCTGCCTGTGAACACACCCGTGGGAGAAGAGGCTGTCCAGGCCTGCTGATAGAAGGTGGCCGGAACCTGGGCCCTCTGCCCTGCCTGCCTTCCGCCCCCAGCCCTCTGTGGTGCAAATCCAGCATTACAGCCGACGTTTCCCCCCCCCCGCCCCGCGACTGCTCTGGCTGGGTGTGGATGAGAAGTCACGTTTCTGAGATGTGATGGTCCCTGCTGAAGGCAGAGCTGAGCTGAGGGTGTGAGATGAAAGTGAGCGCTGAAGCTCTCTTCCGAGAGCAGGCAGCATCCCATTTGCCAAGCCAGATGTCCCGAAATACTTCAGATGCTGCCGATAAAGCATCGAGCAATTAGAATGGTTAATATTCAGTTAAGTATAATTAGAAGCTGGTGTAAATTGTGAATGAAATTGACAGGTTCCACAAGTTAGAGGAAAATTCCAAATCTCCTTCAGTTGTGTGTGTGTTATCTCTGTGGGTGTGTCAATTCAGACAGGTATATCATCTTACCTCCTAGGGATTGAAACAAGGGCCTGCTGTCAACCCAGTTCACTATAATTCTGAAAGTTTAGGAACGTCTTGTCAATTGTTTTATTTTAAAAATTGAAATCCTTAGGTCAGAGCTTTAACGCTCCCATTTCTATGCTACGGGCAGGAAAAACTAAATCCGTGTTTTCTGCCTGCCTTCAGGGCGTGTGTGTGTGNTCAACCCAGTTCACTATAATTCTGAAAGTTTAGGAACGTCTTGTCAATTGTTTTATTTTAAAAATTGAAATCCTTAGGTCAGAGCTTTAACGCTCCCATTTCTATGCTACGGGCAGGAAAAACTAAATCCGTGTTTTCTGCCTGCCTTCAGGGCGTGTGTGTGTGTCTTGTGTGTGTGCATGTGTGCACACATGTGTGTTTCTCCCCGCCCCTGAGTTGCGTTCATCACTTCTCACTTCACAGCACATCATGATTTATCTTATTTTTTTCTCCTTTCTGCTCCATCCCCATGTCTAGACCCCTCCTCTTCTCATTCTGATGTGTTTAGTATACCTCTGTATGGGTGTATTGTAAAACATGTGGCCTGTTTTGTATGTATAAGTAGCTCTAATTCATAATTGTGGCATCATGCTGTAAATCTTCCCTTCCCTTTCAGTCCTCACTGTTTCTGAGATCTGTCCATATTACCCCCTGCAAACTTCATCATCATGAGAGCTGCATCGGATTCCAGCTGAAGAATCCACTTGTCTTAGTCAGCTCAGACTGCTGTATACCATACACACAGGGACTTTAAGCCAGAGACATTTATTGCTCACAATTCTGGAGGCTGGGCAGTCCAAGATCAAGGTGCCTGCAGTCCGAGATCAAGAGGGTACCTGGGGAAAGCCCTCTCCCTAACTTGCAGACAGCCCTTCTCTTGCTGTGTCCTCAACACAATGGTGGGTCTTGAGAGAGAGTGTGAGGGAGCTCTCTTTTCATAAGGACACTAATCCTATCATGGGGACCCCTCCCCTCATTACCTTATCTAAACCTCCCAAAGGTCACACCTCCAAACACCATCACTTCAGGACTGAGGCTTCACCATATGAATTTGATGGGGGGGTGGGGTGCAACACCATTCAGTCCCTAGCACCAACCCTAGCTCACATGTCCATCTGCCCAGGGATGGCCCTGCTCGGTGGCCTCGGGCATCCTGACACGCGTCTCCTGACTGTTGCCCAGGAGTAGGATTGCTGAGTCCCAGGGTTGCTCCCCCGCGCAGCTACACCACTTTGCTCTCTCTGCCTGTCTCATCAGAGCTTCCCGGAAACCTTTATCCTGATGGTTTTAGAGTGGCACTGGAGGGTTGTGATTTTTCTCTGATTACTGGTGTGATTTCTGCTTGTTACCAACCTCGTTTTATACCCCTCTAGATTTTCAAATTTACTTTTTCATAAATCGTCTGGTCCTGTATTTCATCCCTTGTTGATTTGCAAGAGTTTCCTTGTACGTTAACATGGTAACCCTTTGTTGGTTTTCACCTTCCTAAGTCGCTTCTCCCAATCTTTCACTTGTTTGTTGATTTGTCTGTAGTGTCCTTCAATAAACAGAAAAACGTAACTTTGATGAAGTCAGATCTATCAGTTTTTCATTTCAGTCTTGTTTGAGAAAATCTTTTCCCCACTCAAGATCACAAAGATACTCGTACTTTGACAGCCATAGAGCTTTGTCTGCTGTGTTTAGATTTTTAGGTTAGAGATGGTTTCCTGCAGACTGTGAGGGAGTCAGTTTTTCTCCAGCACTGCCTGCCGGGCAGTCCAGTCTCCTGCCCAGTGATCTAGCGAGTTGCCTCCTTTGAATCCCAAGTCCCTGTATATATGTGTGTATGTTTCCAGGTCATTCTTTTGTTCTACTACTCCGTTTGTTTCTTCTTGTACAGGTGCCTCACTGTTTGACTACTGTGGCTTTATACATGTTTTACTTTCAGATTGGGTGAATTTGCACTTTGCCTTTCTCTTTTGAAATATCTCAACTCCTCACCGTCCATTATTCTTTAATGCTGGTTTCCATCAAGCTCTCCTTAAGTTCCACTGGATTTTCTTTATTGGATTTGAAATAAATATACAGATTAATCTGGGAGAAAATTAAGAAATTTCAAATTTTCCTATCTGTGACTGAGACTGTTTCTCCATTTACTTAGGTCTTTCTTCAGGAAGGTTTGGTTCCTTTGTCACTAGGTTAAATCCTGGTTCTGCACAGTTTCTGTAGTAGTGTGAACAATGACTTTGTGTTTTTTTCCTTCTTGATTGACTATTCTGGTATGGAGGAAAAAAACTGGTTTTTGTTTACTGATTTTGAAACTGGCCAGGTTGCTGAATCTCTCGTTGGGTTTACTAGTTCACTTGAACCTGTTGTATCTCTGGGGAGGGTATCATATGCAAAAAATGTGAAACTTTTGTTTGTCCCTTTCCTTCCACTCCTCACACCCAAGAGACTTGTGTTGTTGGCCGGAAGGCCAAGGACTCTGCTGCAGGCTGGTGATGGGGCTCTGTGTCTTCTTTCCTGGTCTTGGAGGGAATGTACCTGATGGAGATTTTTGGTAGCAGCTTTAATCAGGTTAGTAACTACCTGACTCCATTGTTTCCACTTTTCTGAGAGCTTTCATCATGAGTCGGTGTGGACCTTTTCCTTTAAATCTGTTCATATCTGGGTGATTTTAATCGCTCAGTGATGAATGTGGTAAGTTACAGTGATCAGCACTCCAGTGTTGAAGCGTCCATTGTGTTCCTCGATCAACTCTTCCCTGTCTTATATTTTAAAATATTGTTGGATTAGATGTATAATTGCCACATCTGTGTTATTAAGTAAAATGCCCTACAGTTTTCTTATTTTTATCCAGTTGAACTGAGGTTATACTAGTCTCATAAAATGGGTTAAAATGGCTTTGGAACCATTTGTATAAGATGAAGATTATCTGTATCTGAAATTGGATAGGGCTCACCTGAGACTGTGGGGCCTGAACCTGAGTGGGCTCGGAGGAACTTGTCATCTCATTTTCTTTGTTAATCTGAGTTTTCTGTCAATAGACTTATTTTGGCATTTTATAATTTCTAGATATGTGTCCGTTTCATCTAGGCATTAAAATTTATTCTTGTGTGATTATTTGTAGTATTTCCATTGTTTTTTAAAAACTGTTTTGATATTCAAATTTCTTCTTTTTGTTCTTCCCTTCATTTTTTAGTTTCTATTTGCCTGATAAAGCTTCTTCTCTTTCATTATTGCCACTCTTTCCACATCCTTTTACCCTGTGTCTACCTTGGATACGTGAGGCAGGATCTTGTTTTCTAAACCCTGGCTGAGAGTCTGTCTGATTAGTGAAATTAAATGGTGTACGTTTATGATAATCATTATATTAGGACAANGCCTGGCGTGCTGCAATTCATGGGGTCACAAAGAGTCGGACACGACTGAGCGACTGAACTGAACTGAAGAAGCTTCTACCTTAATTTGAAAAACTTGAAAGAGGCAATGATTTTTCATCTGGGAATTGAGGTGATCTAATTTCTATTGTAATGATCAATCTGATAATGGGAACAGATTAAAATGTGACAATAGTAGAGGTCAAGATACTAGAATAGAGTTTGTTTTGGTACCTCTTAGAAATAAGATAAAGGCTTAAATACGTATGAGAGCAGGAATGAAAAAGTCACAAATTTAAAAGAGACATATTTCACAGAGACAGTAATGACATTTTGAGTTCTCAGAGATGCTATAGTGGAAAAAAAATGAATAAGAAAAAATAGGTGTGTGGATTTATCTCTAGGCTTTCTATTTTGTTCCATTGATCTATATTTCTGTCTTTGTGCCAGTACCATACTGTTTTGATGACTGTGGCTTTGTAGTAGAGCCTGAAGTCTGGTAGGTTGATTCCTCCAGTTCCATTCTTCTTTCTCAAGATGGCTTTGGCTATTCGAGGTTTTTTGTATTTCCATACAAATCTTGAAATTATTTGTTCTAGCTCTGTGAAAANTTGAGGATGAAGTTAGACATATGCTATGACTGAGTTGTACCTACACACCCCCAACCAGAAAATTATACATTGAGGCCCTGAGCAGCATTATGGTATTTGGAGATGGGGCTTTGGGGAGTTAATTTGGGTTAGATGAGGCTTATAAGGGAATCTTTTATGATGGGATTAGTGTCTTTGTGGGAATAAAGACAAAGCTCTCTCTCTCTACCATATGAGGACATAGCAAAAAGACACTCTATAAGCTAGGAAGACTTTTGTTACCAGACACCAAATTAGCTGGCACCTTAATCTTGATTCCATACTCTAGCTCTTAGAGCTGTGAGAAATTGTTTCTTAAACCACCCAGTCTATGGTGTTATGGCAGTGGAATCAGACTCAGCAGGCTAAGTCCAAGCTCTTTGGAAGAAAAGCTATGACAAACATAGACAGTGTATTCAAAAGCAGAGACATCACATTGCCGACAAAGGTCCATATAATCAAAGCTATGCTTTTTCCAATAGTCGTGGATGGATGTGAGAGCTGGACCATAAAGAAGGCTGAGTACGGAAGAATTGGTGCTTTTGAACTGTGGTGCTGGCGAAGACTCTTGAGAATCCTTTGGACAGCAAGGAGGTGAAACCAGTTAATCCTAAAGGAAATCAACCTTGAAAATTCATTGGAAGAACTGATGTTGAAGCTGAAGCTCCGATACTNATTCAGTTAAGTATAATTAGAAGCTGGTGTAAATTGTGAATGAAATTGACAGGTTCCACAAGTTAGAGGAAAATTCCAAATCTCCTTCAGTTGTGTGTGTGTTATCTCTGTGGGTGTGTCAATTCAGACAGGTATATCATCTTACCTCCTAGGGATTGAAACAAGGGCCTGCTGTCAACCCAGTTCACTATAATTCTGAAAGTTTAGGAACGTCTTGTCAATTGTTTTATTTTAAAAATTGAAATCCTTAGGTCAGAGCTTTAACGCTCCCATTTCTATGCTACGGGCAGGAAAAACTAAATCCGTGTTTTCTGCCTGCCTTCAGGGCGTGTGTGTGTGTCTTGTGTGTGTGCATGTGTGCACACATGTGTGTTTCTCCCCGCCCCTGAGTTGCGTTCATCACTTCTCACTTCACAGCACATCATGATTTATCTTATTTTTTTCTCCTTTCTGCTCCATCCCCATGTCTAGACCCCTCCTCTTCTCATTCTGATGTGTTTAGTATACCTCTGTATGGGTGTATTGTAAAACATGTGGCCTGTTTTGTATGTATAAGTAGCTCTAATTCATAATTGTGGCATCATGCTGTAAATCTTCCCTTCCCTTTCAGTCCTCACTGTTTCTGAGATCTGTCCATATTACCCCCTGCAAACTTCATCATCATGAGAGCTGCATCGGATTCCAGCTGAAGAATCCACTTGTCTTAGTCAGCTCAGACTGCTGTATACCATACACACAGGGACTTTAAGCCAGAGACATTTATTGCTCACAATTCTGGAGGCTGGGCAGTCCAAGATCAAGGTGCCTGCAGTCCGAGATCAAGAGGGTACCTGGGGAAAGCCCTCTCCCTAACTTGCAGACAGCCCTTCTCTTGCTGTGTCCTCAACACAATGGTGGGTCTTGAGAGAGAGTGTGAGGGAGCTCTCTTTTCATAAGGACACTAATCCTATCATGGGGACCCCTCCCCTCATTACCTTATCTAAACCTCCCAAAGGTCACACCTCCAAACACCATCACTTCAGGACTGAGGCTTCACCATATGAATTTGATGGGGGGGTGGGGTGCAACACCATTCAGTCCCTAGCACCAACCCTAGCTCACATGTCCATCTGCCCAGGGATGGCCCTGCTCGGTGGCCTCGGGCATCCTGACACGCGTCTCCTGACTGTTGCCCAGGAGTAGGATTGCTGAGTCCCAGGGTTGCTCCCCCGCGCAGCTACACCACTTTGCTCTCTCTGCCTGTCTCATCAGAGCTTCCCGGAAACCTTTATCCTGATGGTTTTAGAGTGGCACTGGAGGGTTGTGATTTTTCTCTGATTACTGGTGTGATTTCTGCTTGTTACCAACCTCGTTTTATACCCCTCTAGATTTTCAAATTTACTTTTTCATAAATCGTCTGGTCCTGTATTTCATCCCTTGTTGATTTGCAAGAGTTTCCTTGTACGTTAACATGGTAACCCTTTGTTGGTTTTCACCTTCCTAAGTCGCTTCTCCCAATCTTTCACTTGTTTGTTGATTTGTCTGTAGTGTCCTTCAATAAACAGAAAAACGTAACTTTGATGAAGTCAGATCTATCAGTTTTTCATTTCAGTCTTGTTTGAGAAAATCTTTTCCCCACTCAAGATCACAAAGATACTCGTACTTTGACAGCCATAGAGCTTTGTCTGCTGTGTTTAGATTTTTAGGTTAGAGATGGTTTCCTGCAGACTGTGAGGGAGTCAGTTTTTCTCCAGCACTGCCTGCCGGGCAGTCCAGTCTCCTGCCCAGTGATCTAGCGAGTTGCCTCCTTTGAATCCCAAGTCCCTGTATATATGTGTGTATGTTTCCAGGTCATTCTTTTGTTCTACTACTCCGTTTGTTTCTTCTTGTACAGGTGCCTCACTGTTTGACTACTGTGGCTTTATACATGTTTTACTTTCAGATTGGGTGAATTTGCACTTTGCCTTTCTCTTTTGAAATATCTCAACTCCTCACCGTCCATTATTCTTTAATGCTGGTTTCCATCAAGCTCTCCTTAAGTTCCACTGGATTTTCTTTATTGGATTTGAAATAAATATACAGATTAATCTGGGAGAAAATTAAGAAATTTCAAATTTTCCTATCTGTGACTGAGACTGTTTCTCCATTTACTTAGGTCTTTCTTCAGGAAGGTTTGGTTCCTTTGTCACTAGGTTAAATCCTGGTTCTGCACAGTTTCTGTAGTAGTGTGAACAATGACTTTGTGTTTTTTTCCTTCTTGATTGACTATTCTGGTATGGAGGAAAAAAACTGGTTTTTGTTTACTGATTTTGAAACTGGCCAGGTTGCTGAATCTCTCGTTGGGTTTACTAGTTCACTTGAACCTGTTGTATCTCTGGGGAGGGTATCATATGCAAAAAATGTGAAACTTTTGTTTGTCCCTTTCCTTCCACTCCTCACACCCAAGAGACTTGTGTTGTTGGCCGGAAGGCCAAGGACTCTGCTGCAGGCTGGTGATGGGGCTCTGTGTCTTCTTTCCTGGTCTTGGAGGGAATGTACCTGATGGAGATTTTTGGTAGCAGCTTTAATCAGGTTAGTAACTACCTGACTCCATTGTTTCCACTTTTCTGAGAGCTTTCATCATGAGTCGGTGTGGACCTTTTCCTTTAAATCTGTTCATATCTGGGTGATTTTAATCGCTCAGTGATGAATGTGGTAAGTTACAGTGATCAGCACTCCAGTGTTGAAGCGTCCATTGTGTTCCTCGATCAACTCTTCCCTGTCTTATATTTTAAAATATTGTTGGATTAGATGTATAATTGCCACATCTGTGTTATTAAGTAAAATGCCCTACAGTTTTCTTATTTTTATCCAGTTGAACTGAGGTTATACTAGTCTCATAAAATGGGTTAAAATGGCTTTGGAACCATTTGTATAAGATGAAGATTATCTGTATCTGAAATTGGATAGGGCTCACCTGAGACTGTGGGGCCTGAACCTGAGTGGGCTCGGAGGAACTTGTCATCTCATTTTCTTTGTTAATCTGAGTTTTCTGTCAATAGACTTATTTTGGCATTTTATAATTTCTAGATATGTGTCCGTTTCATCTAGGCATTAAAATTTATTCTTGTGTGATTATTTGTAGTATTTCCATTGTTTTTTAAAAACTGTTTTGATATTCAAATTTCTTCTTTTTGTTCTTCCCTTCATTTTTTAGTTTCTATTTGCCTGATAAAGCTTCTTCTCTTTCATTATTGCCACTCTTTCCACATCCTTTTACCCTGTGTCTACCTTGGATACGTGAGGCAGGATCTTGTTTTCTAAACCCTGGCTGAGAGTCTGTCTGATTAGTGAAATTAAATGGTGTACGTTTATGATAATCATTATATTAGGACAAATGCAATTTTATGGTTTCTATTTTACCAGACTCTTCGGGGAGGGCACGTTTTTTTTTTGTTTTTTTTTTTATATATATGCTGGAGTATAGTTGATTTATAAGGTTGCACTAGTGTCAGGTGTGCGACAAAGTGACCCAACTATACATATACATATTTGGGGTGTCTTTTTGTAGCCAGGCCCCTAGGGCGGCCTCTTGGTGCCTTACTCCAGCCACGCCTGTTCTCCTGGGGCTGCTGCCCTCTCTCTGATGTTACTGCCCTGAGACTCATTGCAGGATCCCCTAGGGGAGGGGTTACCTGCAGAGATTTTGATCCTGCTAGTCTGGGGTGGGCACTGGTGTTTTTTCAGAGCTTCTCACAACAGGAGTGGGGTGTGGCACAGACTGGCCATGAGCTGATAAATGTCAGCGTTGGGAGATGGGGGCTTAGGGGTACATGATAGTCTTTGTGTACATTTGAGGTACTGTCTGTGTATCGCTGCAAGTCTGATTACGTCCTGGCTGAGACCCACTGGCACTAACGTGGTACCATCCTAGGTAGAGGTGAGGGAATGAAGCCTAGCAAGACCCTATGGGGCACCTGGGCATGAAAGCCTTTCAGACAGTTGCTAAGCAGGGAAGGGAGGGGACGCAGAGACGGAGGAGATGCAGCTGAGAAACAGTAGCGCAGCCTTGGGGCCTGGTTCCACCTCAGGGGATACACGCAACCATATCTTTGAGCTCTTTACAGAACTAGAACCCCAAGACATAGAAGCTGTTAGCACTCTCTGTCCTGAGAAGACCACGGTTCAATAATCTTGAGAAGCTCATTAGGAGGAGACCACCTGAGGCCAGATTAAAGGAGTGTAGGCCCTGCACACACCCTAATCTTTATTAGCTACCCTGCCCTGAACCATCGCTATAAAACATCTCCTCTCCAAATCCTCCCAGGTTGGGGACACACAGTTTTGGGGGGCACAAGCCGACTGTGTCCCCCTTTGCCTGGCAAAGCGATACAACTTTTCTCTTTGTGGTTGTTGAGTTGCCAAATCGTGTCCGATTCTTTTGCAACCGCATGGATTGTCAGGCTCCTCTGTCCACGGGGCTCCCCAGGGAAGAATACTGGAGTGGGTTGCCGTTTCCTTCTCCAGGGCATCTTCCCGACCCAGAGACGGGACTGTGCCTCTTGCACTGGCAGGTGGGTTCTTTACCACTGAGCCACCGTGGAGATGCTACTTCACCCACAACTCTCTCTGAGGTTCGATTCAGCACCAGCATCCAGAGGCTGTTTTCCATATCAGGAACAGAGAAGGCTTGCTAGATAGATCTGGGGCTGCCAGAACACTGAACATGGCTTATGGGGTATATATTTTATTTCTCTTGGAAAGCGCCATTCTAATCTAGACCCTCGTACTCCTCCAGTGGTCCGTGAACCAGCAGCAGCAGTTAGGAGCTTGTTAGAAATGCAGAACCTTAGTCCCCGCCACAGACCGACTGAATAAGAATCCACAGTTTGGTGAGATCCCCCAGGTGATTCATACGCACATTTAAAGTTTGAGAAGCACTAAGTCCAGATCTTTTTCAGAGGAATGATTGGCTTTATTTAATTCCCATTTCAGTAGAGTGACTCCCCTTTCCTTATCACTCCAGTTGCGCTTTTCCAGGACAGAAGTAGCAGCCAGTGCTCTGAGGAGCTAGAAGAGGTTCACACCCTCCTTGAGGCTGTGCAAGGGAGACCCCCAGGCCCTCTCCAGGGCCTGTTTTGAGCCTAGCTCCTTTTTGATGCACAGCTCTCATAGTGTCGGCTGTCTGCTTTTCGAAGTCCTACAACATATTAAAATGACAAAGCGGAAGAAGGCAAGGCAGATCTTAGCAGCAGGACTAGCCGTCTGCTTGGGAGCTCGAGACCAGAGGACAAGTCTTCAGTCAGGGGTGCTGTTTGCTGGAGAGCCAGGCGGCCCCCCGACCCCCCCC
>SJYA01002909.1:338066-449792 GCA_006410615.1 Neotragus moschatus | reverse complement strand
CGCCCACAAGTGGAGGTGCTGAGGAACATGGGGATTCTGCAGGTTTTGGCCTTGATCTTCACTATGGTCCATCTGAGCAACTGGGAAAGGACCAGCTGACGTCCTGATGAATATGCCTACCGCAGCCCTCGTGTGGGGAGGGCAGTATTGCCACCAAGTCCAGAGACAAACACTTGTTTGGAAGATGTGCTTTGGGGAGTGTCTCCTCCGCTCCTTGTGCTGGGGGCCACGGCTCCCATCCCCTGGCGGGGGGGGCAGGCAGCTTTCAGTGTGGGAATGTGAGGTTCCTAGATGGCCTGCCTTCGGGTGGCCCCGACCTGCCGGCCCGTCTGGCTTGGGATCTCCACTTAGTGGCTGTGCGACCCTGGGCCCTTGACCTACTTCCTGTGCACAGTGGTGGTGATAAAAGCTCCTTACTCTATGGGATCTGGCTATAGGACAGTGCCCGATGCACTAGCCCTAAATGTCTTTTAGCTTCAAAATGACAAAGTCAAGGAACAGGTGTGGTGTTGGCAGCTCACCAGCGAGACGGCCTTCGAGTGGCAGTGTCACCCCGTGGCCAGGTGAAGNTCCTTACTCTATGGGATCTGGCTATAGGACAGTGCCCGATGCACTAGCCCTAAATGTCTTTTAGCTTCAAAATGACAAAGTCAAGGAACAGGTGTGGTGTTGGCAGCTCACCAGCGAGACGGCCTTCGAGTGGCAGTGTCACCCCGTGGCCAGGTGAAGTCCTGTGTCACAGCGCCGGTTCCGACACCTGCCCCGTCCGGGCCACGGTTGGTGTGTTCTTTTCTACTCTTTTTTCTCTTATGCTCTTCCCCTTTCTATGGCTAACAAGAAAAATCCCCGCTCACACGTTAAACCCACCTCAGTGAATAACGTATTTTTAAGGCCGAGGCCTTCCCCTGGGTGTGGGCAGCTTGCACAGTGAGTATTCAGCGGGCAAATGAGAAACGTGGGTCATGCAGCACTCGGCGTCTCTAGCTCCGATGTTTGGTGGCAGACTTCCTGCAGAGAGGAGGAATTGCAGGGCGGAAACCCTCTCAGAGCCAGGCAGCCAAAGGATCCCTCCGAGAAACAGGCTGACTCTCACTGTTGATTGGGACGAGTGGTTATTTGAGCTTTTTCCTCCTCCTGTTTCCTCAGCCCGTGAGGCCTCCGTGGGGGCCAGAGTCACCCTAGATTTACCACTTTTGTGCAGAGTGAGGCTTATCCCTAAAGATGACAGCCATTTCTTGTGCCTTCTGCAGTGCATGGCAGGTGGAAGCCCCAGAGTGCCGCAGGACGTCTCCTGCCTGTGCAGAAAGCTTGGGTTTGCCGTCTCTGGTGGCTGCCCACAGCAGTGAGCAGGAAAAGCCACGGTGCCCCGTGACTTACCTGTCGGGCTCCGAGTTCTGTTTTCTTGGCCAAGATCTTGAAGACAGTTTCCAAGTAGGTGTTTCTTCCTTGGCAGCAGATTTGGGCTCTCAGTCTCGTCAGCCCTGTCCTTGTCTGCAGGGGCACTGAGCNGAAAAGCCACGGTGCCCCGTGACTTACCTGTCGGGCTCCGAGTTCTGTTTTCTTGGCCAAGATCTTGAAGACAGTTTCCAAGTAGGTGTTTCTTCCTTGGCAGCAGATTTGGGCTCTCAGTCTCGTCAGCCCTGTCCTTGTCTGCAGGGGCACTGAGCTGGGGGTTTGGGAGAGGGGCAGAGCGGCTAGTGTGACTGACTGCTCTGTTCCTCTGTCACGAAGATTCGAACAGAGCGGCACCGCTGGCTGAATTTCAAACGTAGGGCATTCATATAAAGCACACTTTGATCTGACTTCTAGATAGATAATAACTGAACTATGAAACTGGGAGAAAGTGGCCACACAGTGGTACAGAATATGCACCAGCAAGGGTTTGAGGAGCAAAGTCTGGAAAATCTGGTAAAAACGTCTTGGATGACAAGGAAGAAAGGACTCGACCCTCAAGGCTCCATGGTGCCCTGCTGTGCGGGTACCCCAGGGGCTGCCACTCCAGGAAGTGGAGGCCGCAGTTGGCTCTGCACTTACAGGCCCCAGTCAATCTCCTCCCCCTGCCATTTTCAATTTGGGGGCAAAACCCCGAAGTTCAGACATTTAAGAAGGAGTCACGGATGAGAGAAGTATGAGAGTAGAAAGAGTTATAAGGCAGAACTAATGCTTTTCCATGTGGCCCCTGTGGTTATCACTTTTAAAAAAATGATCCAAGGTACTCCCACCACCCCTGGCCAAATAGTTGTATATCTTGAATGTTTTTAATTTTAAAATAAAAATTGTCTAGAGGTAGTCATCATTTTTGTATATTTTCTTTCTTTCAAAACACTTTATTTTCATTTTTTATCAAAAATCTTCTAAGGTTTAGTGTTAAAAAGAACCAGCACCCTGCCCACATCTTCAGTACCTGCAGCCTGGAACAGTGTCTGTGGTCTGAATAGCTGGGTTTCCAGCTCTGGGCAGTTTGCTTACTGATGTGGCATCCTGAGACGTGTGTGGGGATTTAGGCCTCCCCAGAGCCACCCCACCCCCCCACCCCTCCCANAAAAGAACCAGCACCCTGCCCACATCTTCAGTACCTGCAGCCTGGAACAGTGTCTGTGGTCTGAATAGCTGGGTTTCCAGCTCTGGGCAGTTTGCTTACTGATGTGGCATCCTGAGACGTGTGTGGGGATTTAGGCCTCCCCAGAGCCACCCCCCCCCCCCACCCCTCCCATCACAGGCCTCTTTTTGGCTCAGTCAGCATCCAGGGATTCAGCATTGATAGCTGTGACTACATAAATAAATACTAAATTTCTGTGAGATACCTAATTTATCCCCGAAGCCTCCTGCAGCAACGTAAGTCTCTTAAGACACGGGAGCCTGCCGCATCAGTAGGGCTTCCTCTCTCCTTGTCGTCCCGCGCTCCTGGCCCCCGTGCTCTGCTCTGGCTGGAGTGGCTGCTGCCTGGCCCAGGCCCCTGCTGCCCTCCAGGCCCCTTTCCTTATCATCCGGGGCCTCCCCTTCTGTCTCTTCTGCTCTGTCTCCCAAGTTCCGTGGTTTCGTCTCTCCCGGTTAATCTCTTGCTTGGTTGGGGTGGATCTTCTCCAGCAGCTTCCCGACGAAGGGTGTCTGCCTCTGCAATCCGACAAGGTCTTCATCCTGCCCTGTGTCATCTGAGCCCGAGGGTGGAATTCCAGGTTGGAAAGTGCTGCCCTCGGGACTGGAAGGGCCCAGCCTCATGCAGGAGCCCGTTGGCGAGCATTCTGACTTCCCGTCCTCTGCCGTCTGACACCTTTTAGAGTCGGGTCTTCCTCTCGCCACCCCCCCCCCCTTTTTTCAGGTATCAGGAAAGCTTGCTCTTGTCTGGGTCCTGTTTTCCTGCCCGTTTCCTGTCCCGTGAGCTCAGTGTTCAGGCGGTGGGCCTCCTGCGGCTCATCTGCTAATTTTTCTCCCGTTTCACTTTCCATGTCTTTGTCTCTGGGGATATGTCTTCTTAGGGAATTCTCAGCCTCCCAATCTTTGTTAACTTGCATCGGTCACATTTTTCAACCCGGGTGTTTTCTCTTGTTCCTCGAACGTTCCATTCTTCGGACCTGTTCTTATTTCAAAGATGTAGTATCTCATCTCACTGGCTGCATTCCTCACCGTTAAAAAAAAAAGTTTTCTTCTGTTCTCTGAATTGACTGGGCTTCATGCTTACTTTTAAAAATCTTTTAAGAAAGCCCTGAATATATGCAAACAATTGTATGTAACACATTTTGGCTACGAAGCGTAATAATGTAATTAACACCTGTGAACTCTCCCCCACAACTCAGGAACCAGACAGGGCCAAGCCAGTAATTTGCATCCGCCTGCATTACCCTCCCCTCTCCTCCCTTCCTCCCTGAAGGACAGGTGGCTACTGTCCTAAGTACTGTATTCATTATGTCATGACCTTAAAATAATGTTTTATCACAAATCTATGCACGCTTAAAAGTGTTAGTCGCTCAGTTGTGTCCAGCTCTTTGTAACCCCATGGACCGTAGCCTGCCAGGCTTCTCTGTCCATGGGATTCTCCAGGCAAAAATACTGGACTGGGTTGCCATTTCTTTCTCCAGGGGATCTTCCCCATTCAGAGATCGAACCCAGGCCTCCTGCATGGCAGACAGATTCTTTACTGCTTGAGCCACCAAGGAAGCCTTAAATGCTATATTATTTACAACTGCTTGGTTTTGAGCTGTATTAAAAAAAAAAAACGGTATTATTTTGCAGGTAGACTTCTGGAACTTGCCTCTCTGACTCGTTCTGTAAGTCATCTGCTGTAGTCAATGTGGTCTCCCTTGTCTCTGATGTTTAGGCCCAGTGCTGTGACCAGACTCAAGTTTATTTATCCTTTCTCCTTCCTGTGGGTTTGTTTCTGCTCCTTCTCTCTCTCTCTCGGTCCCAGTTAGAGATTTCTTCAAATGTCGGGTGACATTTCATCATCTGTCTCTATGTAAGTGCAAGGCATCAGCATACTGATATGGGAGCTCGTGTGTGTGTGTGTGTGTGTGTGTGTGTGTGTGTCTCTCTGTGTCTCATACGGGAGCTCGTGTGTGTGTGTGTGTGCCTCTCTCTCTCTCTCTCTCTCTCTCTCGGCTGGTTTTGGGGGCAGTCTGGTTTTGGGGGCAGTCGACAGGTAGCCTTCACTGTAAATAATCAGCCCAGGTGTTTTGCTGGGGGTGGGGGCGTTTGCTGTTTGCTCTTGGGCTGACAGCTTCTCCTGTAAACGCCCTGGGTTCCCTGCTGGGTGGGATGGCTCAGGTTGAAAGTCTGAGGGCCTGTCCCCAGCTTCCTCTGGTCTGTGCAGGCTGTGGCTGGCCCAGCGGCTGGGAAGCTTCTAGGATCTGGTGGACTTTTCCTTTGCTCCCGGCTCCTGAGAGACTAGACCTTGCTGTTCTGGAGAGAGCAGAGAGAGCTCAGGTATCAAGCTGCCATTTTTAAGCTGGAAGTCACATGCATTTAAAACACCCCACTTAACATATGCAGTTAGGCTGTTACGTCTATGATGACCCCAGTTTTCTAGGAAACACATCAGTTTTCTTTTACAGCCATCTTTCGGGAGTGCCTTCCAACCAGGTTGCCCGTGAGTGACATGTGCTTGACGCACTTTGAAGATCCCCTTCAGAGCAACTTTGTGAAACACGGTGAACGCTGGGCTCACTAGCCTAGGAGCCTTGGTTGTGACGGGAAGGAGGCAGCTGTGTGGGCTTTGGGACCTGAGCCTGGGGTTCAGATCCTCCACCACTTCGTGGTTGGATGCCTCCACTGCCTCCTCTGAAAGGAGAGTCCTTCCTAACTGGGTTGTTATCAACACAAAAAAGGGGATATATGTGAAGTGCCTGCTGGCAGCTGCTCTGTGACTGGGCGCTGTTATTAACCGTGGCATCCTTACTGGACTAAGGAGTGGCACCCCATCTCGCATTCACGTAGCACCTCCTTCTCAGTAGTGCTTATTCACACACACACTCAGAAGGACTGAAAACGGACTCCGCTTGGATTGTGCCGATCAACTGCAGGGTCGGCTCCCTCCCTCCCCACCTCTCGCCTGTAATCTTCCCCAGCACATGGACGCCCCACTTCCTGCCTCAGAACTCACTCTTCTCCCCGCTTGCTGGGAGGCGGACCTGTCCCTTGGAGCCCCCAGCTCAGGCCCTGCCTCCCTGAGCAGCCCTTCCTGCCTTCCCAGACCCAGCGGCTCTGTCTCCTTGGAAACCCCTCCCTCATCTGGTGACACTGAGCCCCACTCACCTGGCCAGGGGCCTTGCCTACCTGGAGCCACCCTGAGGGGTGAGGTCTTCTCCTCATCCATCCAGGCTGGTCATTTCTAGTCAGTTGACAAAGAAGACAAGGCTTGGGGAGAGGTAGGGTTTTACCTGCATTTACAGGTGTCACGGTGGGAGAGTCCGCCAGTGGTTTTGCAGGACTTTTACCATTTAAGTCATAACATTCAGTCTGGTACTTCCGATGTGTTCTCTCCCTGCCTTAAGAAACAGCTGAGGGGACTTCTCTAGTGGTCCAGTGGCTAAGACTCCATGCTCTCAATGCAGGGGGCCTGGGTCTGATCCTTGGTTGGAGAACTAGATCCCGCATGCCACAAGTAAGCATTTGCATGCCGCATTGAGATGAAGATCCCACATGCTGCAGTAACACCTGGTGCAGCCAAATAAATATTAAAAAAAGAGAAAACCAAATAGCTGAGGTCAGCAGGAAGTGTGCAAGGAACCATCAGTTTTAAGTCATCAAAGATACATAAGGACCAGAATGTTATGCCTCAGTTGCAGTTTGTTGATTTCCCTGTTCTTGCTTCTCCCTCCATCCTCCACCCCAGCCTTCAGGGTTTACCCGAGCCAGTGTTCTCCATCCCCTAATTGAAGGCCCTAAACGTGGGCCTGTCCAGGAGTCTGGTGGGTCTAGAAAGTGAGGGGGACGTCACAGAAAGGTGACGGGAGCAGACTTCAAGCCGCCTAGATGGAAACCCTTCCGAGGGCGGGGCCTCTCCCAGCCGGACAGACACAGCCACGCAATCTGCTTCCTGCAGCCCCAGGACACACTTCCTCCTTGCGGTCAGTGACTTCAAAAGCTGCCCCAAGTTCAACTGTTTCTCCAACTTGGGGGACTTTGGGGGCAGCCAGCCGCATGTTGAGGAAAAGCCTCCCCCTGACCCCTCTTCTCTCGGGCTCCCTCTTCGTCATTAAACCGAAAGTGCTTTCTTGCAGTCGGATGAATTGAACCCTGTGACCCTTCCTTGGACCTCGTCCTCTGTGACCTCCCTTGTCCCCTCACTCTGTGCTCCCACGCCTGGCAGCCGACCAGTCTCTGGGGTGTGGAACCTGCCTCCCCAGTCAGGGTCTTCTTCCGCTATGCCCCCTCCCCCGCTCCCCATCCTTCTTCCCTCGGCTTCTAAAGCCCTGCCCCTGCCCGGCTCAAGTTCCTGTTTCTGTTTGAATGAAGCCCTTCGGATCCCCTCCAGCAGCTGGACTCTGTCCTCCTCTGACCCCCAGGGGCGCTCCGGGCCTGCCCTACATTTCTGCCCTCACCGCACCTAGGATGACCGGCCTCTGGGTCCTTGCTTTGTGCCCAGGTCAGCTTATCAGCAGAGCGCTGTGCCCAAGTGGGGACTCAGCACCTCCCACGGTGCCTTGCAGAGAATAGGCATAGCATTCAATAAATGTCATAGTTTTGAAATATCTGTTGAAATAAAAAGAAACGCTTTTTTTTTTCCTCCAGGAGTCAAAATGCATGGCTTTCATCCACTTTCAACACATAAAAGATGTTTTCAACACAGAAAGGCCTTTCACCGCTCTTACTTAATAGTCGGCTTTTGGAATGATGTGGACTAGAATGAAAGATGAGGACGAGAGCCTCTGAAATCAGCTGTTTTGAATTAAATAAAGCAGAGTGAGGTGGGAGTCAGGTGAAGCGAGAGGATGGGATTCAACCAAGGGAGAGTTAACATGCGTGTGGGCACCTGGGCACTCTAATATGGGCTTGTCTTCCCACCCACCCAGGAGGTGGCGCGGGAAAGAAGGGTGGGCTGTCACCACGCCTGCTGGACCAGCCTGTCACCCCCTTACCTCGACTTAGGTCAGAACCGCATAGCCCCCCTGTGGCTTCTCAAAATTGCAAGGAGGTTTTTAGGTTTTTCTCTTGTTTCTTTTGGGGTTTTTCAGAGGCAGAGGATTCCCCCCCGCTCCTTAGTTATTCCTGGTAACTTTTAGAGTTCAGTTTCCTCAGTAAGGATCCTGAGTCCAGGGAGCGAGGTCACATGAGCCCGTGCGGGGGGCCCTCACTGCTCCACTGGCTGGGCTGTGCGTCCACATCGTGGGGGGCTCAGTTTCCCCGCCCGCTTCACTTGGAGCACCGGAGCTGGGATGCTCTGTGTCCACAGCCAACTTGGCGGAGTCTGCATGTTTAGCTGTGCCTGTGAGAACCGACTGAAGACACTGAATGTGATGGTAATCCCCTGGCAGTCCAGTGGTTAGGACTCAAGTGCTTTCACTGCCAGGGTCCGGGTTCAGGCCTGCCTGCTGCATGGCGCAGCCAACAAACAAAAACACTTACCTGTGAAGCCACCCTTACTCAGGCCCCACAAGACACGCTGAGCTGAATTCTGTCTCAGCGAGGCCAGACAGCCTCTGACTGACGTGTGGGGTTGGAGGGGTGGAGGTGACGCCTGAGACAAGCTGTGTCATAAACTTCACCAAGAGATGGGGGGGATCTTGTCTCCATTCTGACTGGGGCCGAGTCAAGGCCTTGGTTGGTCAGCTGATAGAACAGACCCCGGGAGATTCTGGGGCCTCCAGGCTGGCTCACTTGCCGTGGATTGTGTGGCCAGCTCTGACTTTGTCTGCTCCCACGTGTTTCCTCCAGTCAGGCTTGTCCCCCGTAGGCGGGTTGGCACCGGGCTCTGGCAGTTCTCACAGGAGCTGAGTGGCCCCCTCAGGGCAGCCCTTTTAGAGGTGCTGTCTGGAGGGTCACCTGGGGCCATCCCAAGGGTGCGGTCCAGTGTGGATCAGCATTGGCCTCCACTACTGCAGGTCTGACGTTTTAACTGAGTGCTGAGCGCACAGGACACAGGCCGCTCCACTCCGTATGAGTGGCTAAAAACGCTGGAACCAAGAGGATTTTCAAAACCCGATACTGTGTTTCAGTTGTTACCAAGGAGAACTGCTCATTTCCAGGGACCTGATTTTTTTTTTTAATTTTTTGAAAAGCAGTATCTAGATTCCTCAAGGTTATGACAAAGTTTAAGCAGCTTGTAAGCAGGCAAATGGACGAAAGTCTCTCCCACAGCATTTGGTTTCTCTTCTGGGGGTGCTGGGGGGGGTTCCACTATAGGGGCTGGCTTTGGTGGGCTTTACTTTCTTGAGGCCTCAGGTGCTCCCTTCCTGCCCTTTATCAGCTAACACCCCCTCTTGACCCCGCACCTCCCCTCCCTCCCTGGACCTTTTCTTCTACAGTGACTTACTGTCACGTGAAGCACTATTTATAAAAGCTGCCCCCTCCCCCGAGGTAAACTGTGGTGCCTTAATGAAGGTACACTTTGGCCCTTAGGACGGGAACAGCTTTTAATCACAAGAACGTCCTCCTCCACAGCTTTGGCGGATAAGAACGTGGACGTTTGGGCAGTGGGGGGAAACCACCATTCAGCCTAATGCGCGTGGCCTGTTGCATGTGAGGGTTGTGGAGCGGGTGGGAAGGAAAAGATCCTCCTATTTATCCCCGGACTGTGAAAGCGGGTACACCTGTACCTTTTCTTTGTGGAAGAAATCCAGTAGCATCAAGCTTTCTGGATTCCAAGTAGGTCAGATGGCTAGTGGCTGAAAGTGGACCAGCATCCAGCATGTCTTGAGAAACAGAAAGCCACAGAGGCTGTGTTTTTGTTTATCCCCTCATCATTCAAGTGATCAGGTTGGGGCTGCGTCTGCAGGCCGCTGACCAGGGGTTAAGAGCAAGCAGAGGTGCAGGGAAAGAAAATTAAGGCTTCCCTCCTCCCCCCTCCCACCACCTGAGCCACGAGGGAGGCAGGCTTATGATTAACTCAGCACCATCTCAAATGCAATTTCTGGGGGCTGAAAACATTAACTTAAAAAAAAATGATTTAAAATTACCAGTTGACCATATCCGGGGCCAAACCTGCGTGATTCAGCTCCTTTTAAAAATATCTTTTCTCAACAAATTGCTTCCTTAACATTTTAATTTGTTGATCGTAAAGGAAGCTTGCCAAATATTAGCCGTTCTTTTCCATTTCCTACAGCTTCAAGCTTTCCTTATTTGGCATATTTCAGTGGAACTGTAAGGTCACTCCCTATTTTTCTTCCCAAATAACTATATTTATTACTGTCAAGTATTGGCGGGTTTGATCCAGCTGTCATCAGAATGTTTGGAAATACTGTTTTTTGCCAGAATGCTGATTTAATGATCTAATACTGACATGGCTTGTTTTCTCTGCCGACTTGATAACTTGTTCAATAGGCTCCCCTCTTTTTTTTTTCTTCCCTCCTCTCTTTTTCCTTCTGCCATTTGCTTTATGGGGGCAGTGGTTTTTTTTGGCCATGCCTCAGCACGCAGGACATTAGTTCCCCAACCAGGGAGTGAAACCATGCCCCTGCAATGGAAGCGCAGAGTCCTAACCACTGGGCCTCCAGGGAATTGACAGCGTCTTGAAGAGAGTCATAGAAGGGTTTTTTGGTTTGTTTTTTTTTTTAATTATTCCTTCTTCCCTGCCCCCTCCCATCCCATCCTCCTCTTTCTTTTTTTGGAGAAGACCTAGATGGTAACAAAACCCTCCTTCAAGAAGCCAGCATTGCTGCTGCCTGGCATCTTGGAGAGTACTTAACAAAAATTTTCCCTGTGGAAACCTTCAAACATGCACCACAAAGTAGAAACAACTGTAGCAAACCCCCACCTATCATCACCGGCTTTACCAGTTAGCAGCTCACGGCCCCACCTCGTTTCATCCATACCCTCCATTTCTAGAAGTTTGAAAAGACCATCATCTTATTTTATCCATAAAGATGTCAATATGTATCTCTAGAAGATAACATGTCCACCTTTAAAAAAAAAACAAAAAAAACCCATCATTCCATGACCACACCTAAGAGGGGCCGTTTCTACCAAGGGGCACAGAAGTGAAACAGTCCTGGGTGGGGGTGGGGGAGCGGGTCGCAGGGGAGAGGTGGTCTGGTCCAGGACTCTGCCCTCGCCTGTCCCAGGGCCTGGGGCTGGTTACTGCTCTTGAGCCTCAGTTGGCTTCATCCAGAAAGCCAGATGCACTAGTTCTCCTGTCTCTGAATGTCTCTTTTCTTTCTTTCTTTTTTAAATATGTCACCTATATATTTAAAAAACATTTTTTTAAAAAATTGATATATAGTTAATTTGGCTCTGAAGACCTTGAGTCTCTGAATGTGCAAGGCGCTGCCTTGCTTCAGAATCAGTCCCTGGGCCCCGAAGAAGGAGGGGGTGGGCAGGCGCCCCACCGTGTGAGGTTCTGCCTCCTTCCTGCCGGCCGTGGGAGTTTGGATCTCTGACTCCAGCTGCCTCCATCTGGCAGCTAGATGTGCGCGCCCAGTCATCTCTTTTATCCTGGCAGAGCTCTTCATGGGCCACGGATTGCCCTTGCAATCGTCTGAAACTCTGTGTAATCGTCGCTCCTCTGAGTGGAAGCTGCTTCCACATTTGGTGGTTAGCGGTTAAGGGTCAGTTAACAGGTGTCACATTTGCAAACCCATCCTCACCCCAATCTTTTGGAACTGAAATGTTGTGGTCATTCAAATTGCACAAGCTGCCTGGCACTGCCCTAGATGCTGGGACTATCGTTCAGTGCTGGCTGGACCCCCGGGAGCCCGCATCTGGCGAGGAGAGGATGCGCGCTCAGTGCCTCTCCAGGTGTAGAGCTGGTGCTCAGGGCTGGGGGCAGGATGGGCTCAGGTTCCGATTTGGCGGCGATGGTGCTGCTGGGCCTTGAAGCATGAGTGGGGTTCCTCCACGTCCAGGCTGCTGGGTGCTGATGGGTAGTCACGTGTCTGACACCCATAATCCCACCCGTAATCCCAGGGTTAGAATCAGCTGTTAACGCTGTGACTCATTTCCTTTGGCTATTTCTCTGTGAATACGCGGATTTCTGCCATCTATTGATGCAGTCAGTAACTCAAGAAACGCGTCTTGAGCATCTGGCCACGTGCCAGACACTTTTCTTAGTTCTGAAGAGGTGGGGAAAGAGGTCAAGGTGATTCCTGCCCTCAGGGAGCTTACACTCTGGTAGGGTTACTTAGAAAACGGTAGCATATAGCAGATGCCATTCATATTCTGTTTAGTTCACTTTACTACCACCAGGCCATCCAGGGATTATTTGCCTGCCCTTCCAGCCTGCTATTGCCCTTCAGCTTGACGGAGAACAGCTGCTTGTGAAATGTGACCCTGACAAGGGCAGCCCTGCCCCCTGTCCCAGCCCTGCCCCCTGTCCCCGCCCTGCCCTGGCTCACAAGGTGCTCAGGGAAGGTTTTCATCCGGGCGGGCTCAGATCTTCGCCCTTCCCCTTTAAATGCCTGTAAATGGGTGGGGTTTTCCTCCTTTTGAGTAATTATCCCGACTCTCTTTGCATCAAGGAACATATTTAAAATCTAGTAGAATTTGCAACCCAAGTGTGCCCTTAAGTTGTTTCATCAGCAGGGTTGGTGTGGGGGGCAAGTGTTGTTTCCTTACAGTTTATGTGCTTGGGCTTCCCAGGTGGCGCTCGTGGTAAAGAACCTGCCTGCCAATGCAAGAGACTCAGGTTCGATCCCAGGGGTTGGGAAGATCCCTCGGAGGACACGGCAGCCCACTCCAGTATTCTTGCCTGGAGGATCCCATGGACAGAGGAGCCTGGTGGGCTACAGTCATAACTGAAGTGACTTAGCACGCACACACGCACACATTCACAATGCATATTGTTTGTTTGACATGTTTGTTTTGTAGAATCCCCCAAATTGGACTAGCCCTCCCAGTTAACCACAAAGAAGCTGAGACGCACAGGGGCTGAGTTCTTGTCCATGGCCTTAACCGTGGGAGAGGGAAGATGAGGCTGGGGCCCCAGTTCCTGGGTCCGAGGTCTCAGTCTCCTGCCGGCTCTGGCCTCCTTGGCCTTCCTCCCCACTTCCAGACCCGGCTGCAGTCCTTGGGTGGGGAAGGCCAGGTGCACAAAGCCCTGCTTGTTTGGCTACACATGCCTACCAGCAGTTGCTCTTATTATAGAGCAGTTATTCTTATTTGTCAAGAAACTCAGAACAACTGTTTTTATTCTTCACAGTGAATGGTTATGCACATGACCTTTCGAGAACATATTTCTGGATGCTGCAGAGGCACTGATGTTCATGCAGATCGGCTAAGTTAAACCTTTCTTTCAGCTGAAAGTTGCCTCTGTCCCTTTAAGAATTCCACTTTGCAGACCGCTTCTCCTATTATTAAGTGTTTATTAGGAGTCCCGTGTCAACTAGTATATTTTCAGATGACAGAAGGGCCCCTTGGCAGAGCCAAGTGTTAAAGTCTGATGTTGGTTAAACCGTACCCGCCTCCTGGTGGCAGTGAGGGATGGACAGTGCGGGTGCCTCCGGGCCGGATGGAGTGGAAGGGTGGTCTGCTGGGCCAACAGCAAGCAGCCGCGTCGCATGGGTCATGTAGCATGTTCTCCCGGGGGCAGCCACATGCATCCACGTGGGTGTAGTGTCTGAACATAGATACTTACGAATGTGGGAGATATATACCTCCACCTATATGTATAATGGCCACAATGGAAAACTCACTCACCCAGTAATTATACTAATCTTAATTGTTTGGTTAGTAAGGGCCAGGAGCAGTGCTAGGTATTTGGGATTAGCGCTGAATAAGTGACAGCACCTGCCTTCATGGGACTGACATTTTAGTGGCTTCAAGGGAAAGCAGCACTTGTTTTTAAGAGACCTTGGCAAAGCAGACGACCTTGAAACCTACCAAAGGCAGCGATAGTTGGCACGCTTGTTTTACAATCTCCAGACAAAAGAATCATATCAGGCCCTTTATTGCAGACATGAACATTTATTTTAAGGACTCAAATTAAACTACAGGAGATAAATGAGCCGGCATAGTTGTTTGCTGATCATTCATGGCTGATACAATGAGCAGCTCATTAAATCGTTGGTAACAAATGGAGTCTTGAGAATTTCAACCCCGAGACACTCTGAACAACACAAACTGTAAAAACGTTCCATTAAAGGTGATTTTTCCTTTGCCCTCAGAGCATCTCATTGATTTCAAAGTGTATAAAGAGGGCACTCCTGGGGCCTTTGGGGGAAAGTGCCATGTAAGAAAGTTCAAGAAGTTTCATAAAAGTTGTATTTGAACTTTCAGTGTGATTTCCATGGTGATACTTAATATGCTGTGTATCGCTACAAGCATTTTCCCTTCTGTTTTCTTCTGTAAATTTTCCAAAGTGCAGAAGAATTTTCCAGCAGTGGATGAAATGATGCTGCTTCCTTGCACAGCTGTGTGTGATGGGGCTAGCTCAGGTGTCAGCATCTCAGTTGTTCAGGGGGCTCTCTGGGTGCTCCCTTTTATTTTTATTAAAAAAATTTTTTTAAGTTTATTTGGCCGCACCACGTGGCACGTTGGGATCTTAGTTCCCTGACCAGGGTTTGAACCTGGGCCCCCTGCATTGGAAGGGCAGAGTGTTAACCACCGGATCGTGAGGGAAGTCCCAGACGCTCAGTTTTCATAGCAGGCTATTTAAGTCTGGCCTCCAAGTCTCGCGTCTCACAGCTGGAGCCTCACAGAAGCCCTTCTTGTCCTGGGGTGCCAGCAACCGCCAGGGTGAAGTCACACCCAGCGTGTCAAGTGTGTGGCCATGGCAGACCTGAGGCTCTGTTGCAGGGCAGAAAGGGGGAGGTGACTGGCGGGGTCGGGATGTGGTGAGGACAGGCACGTGGGACACTAGGAAATTCTCTGTGCCTCCTCCCCTGACACCCGGCCTGGGGTCCCTCCTCACAGGGGCCCCCCCACACTTCACCTGCTGGGTCCTTTCCTTTGGTCCTTCATCCCTGCGTGTCTCCAGAAGCTCAGACTGCAGATAATTTGATCTCGCTTTAAGTCAACTTCTTTGTAGAATCACTTTATCTGTCACCTTGATGTCCAAGTGTCAGTAGTCCAATCCTTCCTGACTTGGTCCCTGGGTGGCCCACCCTCCCTTCAGTTGGCTGGGACAGGTCTCATCCATTCCCATCCCCCTCCACAGAGCTGGCCCCAGAACCCTGGCCTCACTGTGGCCCAGAACCTCTTCTAGCCAGCACAGGGTCTTGAACTTGCCCCCAACGCCGGTCTCAGGGGTTCTGGCAGTTGCAGACAGTGTCAGGGTGCTGGGAGGCCCTCCCCCAACTTCAGTCCCTCTTGTGCTAGGGGCGTTCAAGCTGCCGGCCCTCCTGAAATTGATGGAGAAAAGCCCCTGTGCACACACAGATGCTTGAGGAGGCTGGGCTGATCTGAAAGGGCCCTGGGGAGGAGGCAAGCATTCGTGAGAGCTGGAGAGCAAAGGGCCTTGAGTGCCGGGTACAGCCATCGAGACCTGACCCGCCAGGGGGTGGTTCACCTGCAGGGACTCCCCTGCAGGGAGCCTCCCCAGCTTTGAGGGTGGATGGCCTGTGGTGGTGGCGGGGGTCAGAAGGAGCAAGAGGAACCCCACCCAGGATGTGGTGACTGTTGTCTGGAGGCAGGGAGGGAGCACACTGGAATGAACCCACATGTGCACTTGGCATGACCAGGAGGCAAGTTGAATTCTGTGTCAGAAACCCAGAGGCCAGGAGTTGTGTGGGGGAGGACAGACATCCTGAGTAGAGAGAAATGCTCGAGAGGCAGGGAGGGTCTGTCCTGTCCCTGCCCGATTCCCAGTGCTTGGGACACAGTAGGTGCTTAATAAACCCGTGGACCAAACACACAAGGCTGATCGAAGTCAGAGCTGGCTGCGGGTCCTCCCACGCCTGGCAGCATGTGTAAGTGGATGAGTTTCCCAAGGGGTAGAATTTAAGCGAAGAGAGGCTGAGGACTGAGTGTCGGGGGAAGGAGTTTGCAGTTAGGGGTGCAGTGGAGGCCAGAGGGTATAAGGTCAGCCGAGGTCAGGGGGCTCCCAGGAGATGGTGGATACATGGGCATAGGGGGGTTAGTGACCTCACTGTGGGGAAGGCAGATGGGTGAGTGGCCCAGAGAGGTACAGGAGGGCTTGTAGGGCTGCACTTTGTTCAAGTTGCTGGCTTTCTCCTGCCACCGCTGCGAAATGCAGCTGTTGCTGCCGAGACCCGCTCTGCTCTGCTCCCCACAAGAGCATCATTTCCCACTTTTCTTTAGGGCCACTGCCGCATGGTTTGCAGTGCACTGCCCACCCACTGCGAGCACCCACCAGCCTCTTGCCCCCCGCCCCCCACCTACCTCCTGGGGCCACCACCACCTGGGAAGCCAGGCCCTTGTCCCACCTGGCATGGGCCGCCCTCCTGATATGGCCATGCTGACTGGAGTCCTTGTCCCCTGCCCTCCTTTGCCCTGTGAACCACCTGAGCACAGGTGTCCTCGTGCCCTGGAGCCCTCACAAGGTCATGTCAGCCAGAGCAGCTGCAGCCGCCTGGTCCTGATGTTTCACAGCCGAGACTGTGTTGTCCGCCCACCTCCTGGCCCAGTGAGGTGTCCCAGGGAGCGGGGAGGAAGTCAGAGCTCCTTCCTCACTGCCCTTCGTAAAACCCTTGTCTGGAAATTAATAGATGAGAGAATCTAGGGAGCCTTGGCCGATGACACCTTGAGGAAACCTCGAGAATATGAACTTGAAACATCACAGCTGTCTCATTAAGAATGTGGGATGGCAAATTCCTTAACCTTAAGTGGCGGAGCTAGTTTAACAAGATGTTTCTCTTTGTGGTGAAATTTTCACTTTTCCCCTTTTATCTTTATTCAGATAAAGCTGTGAGGGTGGTATAGAGTTTTGATTTTTTTAAGTTGATAATGAGTAATTTTAGGATAGATGCTTATGAACTCTGTAATAATCATTTATAAAACCCTTGCCTAGTGCCATGCTCATATCTCCTTTATAAATATTTGTGTAGCTGGACTCATCTGTCTGCCACAGAGGGGCTGAGCAGGTCTGTAGGGCGTGAAAGTGGCTCAGAGTGGGTGGATGCCCGTATTGGCTCTCTGACGTTTTCTGCTCAGAAAGACAAGATTGATTTTAGTCTGTGATCCTAGCACCCAAGGTGGGGGAGACTGTGGAGTTAACTCTCCTGCAGGCTCATCAGCAGAATATAAGCCTCAGTTCTGCTCAGTTTGGTCCCGGCCTTCCATGATGGTCCAGTGGTTGCTGCTGCTGCTAAGTCGCTTCAATCGTCTCCGACTCTGTGTGACCCCATAGACGGCAGCCCACCAGGCTCCCCTGCCCCTGGGATTCTCCAGGCAAGAACACTGGAGTGGGTTGCCATTTCCTTCTCCAGTACATGAAAATGAAAAGTGAAAGTGAAGTCACTCAGTCATATCCCACTCTTAGCGACCCCATGGTCTGCAGCCCACCAGGCTCCTCTGTCCATGGGATTTTCCAGGCAAGAGTACTGGAGTAAGATGCCATAAGACTCCGAAATTCCAAGGAAGGGATCAGCAAGTTTGATCCTTGATCAGGAAACTAAGATTTCACCATGCTGCTCGGCTTGGTCACATCATGAGGACTTAAGAGAGGGGTGGTTTCAGTTACATGATGGCTTTTAAGACTAAAAGCCTTTTTTTTTTTTTTTAAACACCCATCAGAGTGACAAGATTTTAAGTCTGAATCCATGGAGGGTTCGTAGCACGATCTCTGTGTCCTGTTGGTGGATGTGTGAGCCAGATCAACCACTTTGGAAAGGGATTTTGAAGGAGCCTGGTAGAGGGGAGCAGCTTCCCTCCAAGATGAAATGTGCCCTTAGAGATGCTCGAGGGTGTGTATTCTGGGAGACGTGCACAAGAACAGGGGCGAACACCTGGGGAGGATGTAGAGGTCATTGGAGGAGAGTGGCATCGTCCAGGGAGTTCTAGAAGGCAGGCCATATGTGCAGATGGACCTCACAGACACAGCAGAGAGCAGGAGGGGCCAGCCGAGGGGCTTGCATAGCATGATCCTATTTTTAAATGGAATTAAATACACAGAGCCATACTTTACGTTGTTCGTGGCACCATGAAAAGCTAGTGAATATGGAAAGATTTTGAGGGGAAAGATAAATGCCAAATTCTGGACATGTGATTATTTTTTTTTGGTGGTGGTGGGGGGGGAGGGAAATGGTATTCAAGTGGGTTTGATGGGTTTAACCAACTATAATATCCTTTTATTAATAACAAATATGGCAGAATGTTAAAATGTTGATGATGCTAGGTATAGGTACATAAGAATTTGTGCTTTAAAAATAATGTATACTAGCTGTCTGAACATATATGAACAGGCTTTAGTAATTATTGTACTTACAGCCTAAAGTTTTCAAGATCAGAGTGTTTTATGTGGGGCCCTTTATAGCTTTTTCCTGCTCTTCAGGGAATCCTAAAATTATAGTGGCTTTAATTGTGTTTGTTGAGGAAGTTTTATGGTCTCTTATGTTAAATATTGGGAAATAGATGAAACTTTTTAGGTCTCTGTACATTTTAAGAAAGTTTTAAGGTGTATTTTCTTTCTTTTCTAAGATGTATTTTCTCCTTTGGAGTATGCCTCTTTTTCTTTTTAAATTAGGAGATTTATCCTTTTTATTTTATTTTATTTATTTGTCTGCATCAGATCTTAGTTGTGGTACAACAGGCTTAGTTCCCCAGCCAGGGATCTCCTGTGTTGAAAGGCGGATTCTTAACCACTGTACCACCAGGAAAGTCCCTATACCTCTCTCTCTCTCTTTTTTAATGGTATGTTTTGTTTTATTTATTCATTTTTAAAAGTATGATGTATTTATTTGGCTGTTCTGAATCTTAGTTGCAGTTTGTGGAATCTAGTTCCCTGACCAGGGATTGAACCTGGGCCCCATGTAATGGGAGTCTTAGCCACTGGACCACTAGGGAAGTCCTTGGATTATGCCTTTTGATAGAAAATAGGTCCTTGCCTCTGCTTCAGTACAGTAAGAGTGAATTTTCTAGAAAAACAAGGACAGGAGAATGGAGCAGAAGACTCCTGCGATGTCCACACCCCCTTATGTATAGCCCCTAGGATACCCGGGATCCTTGACAAAGTACATACCTACTGTTATCCAGGCCATGGGTCTGAGATGGTTTCATGTTGTCTCTGTGACTAGAGATGCTTCTCAGAATGAGATTCTGGCTTAATTGAATTAGCCTCCTTGCAGTCAGGACGGGAGTGAGATGGTGCATTCCTGTCGTGCCGGTTGCGGGGGATGCTATTAAAGCTGGCCGTTGATGGAATAATATCCTTTACTCACTCGCCACCTCTCTCAGGAAATAGGAGCTTAATATGCCCCATTCAGTTAATCCCGACAACATCCTTAGAAAGGTGAGTAGAAGGCACGTAGAGTGGTACTGGTGGCCTCCCCAGCCCCAGCCCGGGGTGTGGTGGGCCCTTCCCTCCCTCCCTGGCGCCTGCTGCCCACCCACTGCGCAAGCGAGCAGGCGGGAGCGCGGCTCCAGGGGCGCCAGCTCTGGGGCCGCCTCGGTGGTCACAGGCTGGCTGGTGGGGCCAGTGGCGGGCTGAGCCCACGGCGCCCGCCGCCTCAGACAGTGATCCTAGTGACCGTCTCTACGTGGCCACCATGGTCATCACTGCCTGCATGCCTCACTCCGCCGAGGGCCGGAGGAGGACATTGCTGGAGGGGCCAGTATTTCTTTGGACCTCACAGCTTTCTGCTCAGGGTGCAGTGGCAGCGAGGCAGGCACCAGCTGTAGCGGCGGCCCTGCTCAGCTATTGGCTGGCGCCACAGTGGGCCCCTCCCCCAAGCAAGAGACCGTTAGTGAGCAGCTGTCCACCAGCGACCGTTAGTGGCCCCGCTCAGCCATTGGTTGGTGTCTCCGTAGGCCCCGCCCACTGCCGTCTCGTATATAAAAGCCCGAATTCAGACTTGCGGGGGGAGATGGTTTTTTGACACGATAGTGTGGCATGTTGTCTGCCAGCTTTCAAGTCGTTATTCCTTGTTCCAACAACTCATTTCCCGATTTATTGACCTGTGGCGCCGTGAGCAGAGCGAGCTTGGGCTTGGTAACGTTATTATCTCCTTTTTACTCAAAAAGTGACTGAAGTGTCCCTGGGCGCCCTCAGCCTTCTCTCAGAGCTGTGGTCAGGGTCAAGGTTAAATAACTCAGGGACGAGGAAGGAAGGAAGCACTCGGGACACATAGACTCAGAGACCAGCCCTGTTATCCCAGCCCTGTTGGGAAGTCTCAGGATCACGATCTCTTTGGATCCTGAGGACAGTCCTTCCGGGCTGTCCACGAGTCTTCCTGGCTTCCTGGCCACGAGTTTCTGGCCCGAGTCCCCAGGCTGGTCAGTGACAGATGTGGCTGGGTTTTGCCAGACTCTGGGTTCCCGCCTGGTCACCACCAGGCCCTGTGTCCAGCCTGGGAGGAGAGGGTAGAGGGACAGGGAGGGGATCCTTCGGATTACTTCAACAAGCTTGAAGCAAAGTTGTCAGGTTCCCTTCTGGTGGTGGCGTCATGTGGTTAAGACCGTTGAACACAGCTTCACCTGAAGGAAGTAACTTGGGATCGTGGAGCACAGGGTTCACGGTGTCCCCTCTCCCACTTCTTCACCCTGAGCAGAGCTGTCAACCCCTGAGAGTCAAGAAGGGATGCAGCTCGCATGGCATCTGTTGATAAGACTTTATTCCGCTGCTCAAACCACGTGCAGGTGCGAGACCACCATAATCTCGAAAGATTCTGGTTAGAACTTGTAGGAGGCAGGAAGAGGAAGCTAGGTTGACAGGACCCTCTGGTTTTTGTTGCTGTGTCTCGTGTCCTAACCAGGCCTTGAAGCCCTGCCGCTTTACAGGTGGGGAAGGGGCGGTTGTTATTCAGTCCCGGAGCTGGGGTCCACACCCAGACCTCTTCGATCCTCTCAGGGACGATACCTGGCAGCCATGCCTTTGGCCAGCTGATTTGTTGTTGTTTTAGAAAATGTTGCTACTCATTCATGAGACATGGGGATGAAAGCTTCAATTTTAGCTGCTTTGGATCAGACAAGGATTGCTCTTATTATAACCAGGGCTTTTTATTAACTGAAAACACTTGGCTCTTAAGATGTGGTGGTTAATTGCTGTTGAATGTATTTTTGTTACACGGCCCTGTGATAAGCCAGAGGATGGTTTGTGCCCAACACAGCAGCAAAGCGAAGGGGGAAATGACAACCTTGTGCTTGTCCAGCCCCCTACTGGAGCCTGTGGTCTTGTGTTTGCTGTGTCAGGTTTACTTCTGTTTCCCGCACCTGGTCTGAGGCTGATCAGGACCGATGACTGGAGAGACCGTCCCTGGGGTGCTCAGATGTGTTCCTCGCCCTGCCTGGGCCAGTGCTCATCTCTTCCTGCTCTTTCATCCTCGGTTGTGTAGGCCTTCTAATGTTCTAGCGATGAGAAAGGAAATTCAGCTATTGAACCTGGCCTTGATTTGGGGGTGTTTTGTTTGTTCTTTTTTTGCAAAGTGGAAATGATTTTGTGCTTTGAAAAAGTAAGAAATGCTAGTAAAAATAAGAATCTATAAAAACATAGGATGAAAGAAATAAAAAGTCACCCCTCATCCTGTTCCTGTTCGCATTCTGGTGTAAGGCCTTCCAGACACTTCCCTGGCTATGGGCTTAGGACACCAGCTGATGGAAGAACACTTTGGATACTGTTTGCTAACAAATGAATCTCTCAGCAGCCTGGAGTTCGCTGTGCTACTAAGTATATCTCCCAGTGTTAGTTTAGAAAGATTAACATGCCGTTTGTTGAAATTACCCATTACATAATAGTTCACTGATTTCCTGTCTTTCATTAAATTGTTCTCTTTTTCAACTTTGTACTACTACACAAGAGTCAGACACAACTTAGTGACTAAACAAAAAAGACTACGTTTGGATGAACATTCTTGTGCATCTATGCGTCTTTTAAAATTACTTTTAATGTCTGATTATTTCCTCAGGTTAAATTTCCAGAAGCAGAAGTGCTGAGTGAACAGTGTGTGTATATTTTTAAGACTTTGAATACTTATTACCCAAACTTCCCAGAAACATTGGACTACTTTATAGCAGCAATTGCACTAAATTCCTTGTATTACTTTTTTCTTTTGAGTAACATCTCATAGCTCCCCTTGGGGAAAAAAGAAAAAAAAAACACACATAAAGAGAAGTCTATCTGCCCTGAACTGCGCATCTCCCATTGTTGATTTCTTTGTGTATCTTCCTGAGTTTCTTTATTCACAGAAACAAATACGTTACTTTTTCCTTATCTACACATAGTCTGGTGTGCTGTGCATACTTTTCTTCACTTTGCTTTTTAATTTTTAAAAATGATTGGTGTTCCTTAGACTTTCAAATCAGGACATGAAAGCAGAAAATTCTGTTTTCAAGTAATTTTATTTCTTTATTTTTGGCTGTGATGGGTCCTTGTTGCTACGCAGGCTTTTCTCTAGTTGAGGTGAGCAGGAGCTACTCTCCAGTTGCCGTGCACGGGCTTCTCATTGCAATGGCTTCTCTTGTTGTGGAGCACAGGCTCTAGGACCTGCGGGCTCAATGCTTGGGACTCCCGGGCTCTAGAGCACGGGCTCAGTAGTTGTGGTGCATGGGCTTAGTTGTCCCATGGCATGTGGGATCCTCCTGGATTAAACTTGTGTCTCCTGCATTGGCAGGCAGATTCTTTCATCACTGAGCCACCAAGGAAGCCCTCTCTTTGTTTTCTGTCTCTCTCAGAGCACCATGGTATTCCCTGATAGGGATAGCTGTACCTTCACCATCCGGTGAGCTGTGCATCAGTGAGGACCCTCCCCTCAGTACCCCAATGTGAGATCCCTCCTCCCCTCCCCTCCCCTCTGAAATAATGCTACTTCCTTTTAGGGATGGGCAGCGGCTCTCCATGAGCCACCAGGAAAGCCATGAGGCCTTCTAGAGCCTGACCTCCCACAGAGACAGCCATGGACTGCGGCATGGCTGACTGGGGTTCATGGTAAACGGTCTGACAATGCAGAGCTTGAGGAACTGAAATGATCACAGCTGAGACTGACAAAGTGCAGGCATGGCCCAGGAGGGGAAGTGGCAGCAGTGCCCCTCTGGGCCGCAGGCCCACCACAGCCGGAGGGGTCAGCAGTGAAGGTCCAGCCAGGATCTCAGTGGTTCAGATAAGCCCACCTTCACATGGCTTTGTTAAGAATAGTTTGGGTCTCAAACCAAGAAAGCAAACTGATACCTTTTAATACAATGTAGTTTTAAAAAATTTGTGAGTAAGGAGAAAAATTGGTGAAAGAGTAACTTAAAATCTTTAAGCAGAAGAAACTCTTCTTCAGTACACTGTTAGGGTCAGAAGCCTGTTTGCCTTGTGATAGGGGATCTGGGCCCTGTCTGTCCATTGTAAGTGACATAGACCTACGTGGTTAAGTATCTGGCATCTTCGGGTTTCAGGGTCTTTGTGAACTCCTCTGGGAGACAGTGTCCCGGGGCTGACTGGTGCCATGGAGTGAGTCCAGGAGGAGTTCACGGGTGCCTGTGGGGACACAGGAAGCACGCCACCTGGTAGTTTCAAGTGACCTTGACTCTCTCCCTGTTCCACCCCAGGTTGCTTTCTGATGGCTTTAACAGACAAATATTTTAAAATCATCTACCCTGTGCAAGAGTGAAACTGTTCATCGCTCAGTTGTGTCCAAATCTTTGTGGACTGTAGCCCACCAGACTCCTATGTTTGTAGTACTCCCCAGGCAAGAATACTGGACTGTGTTGCCATCTCCTTCTCCAGGGGATCTTCTCGACCTAGGGATTGAACCCAGGTCTCCTGCATTGCAGGCACATTCTTTACCATTTGAGCCACTAGCGAAGCCCAAGAATGGTCTCCTCTAAAAAAACACTTTGAAATTAGGAGGGATCTTTCCCTTCCTCCTCCCTATTTTATTTCTAGTTTGGAGCTGTTTAGCGTAATGTAACTTTCTGCTTTATACTTGTAGATAAACATATTCCAACCATTGGCATTTCAAAATTTCTTTCACAGGGGCCCCTTTCTGGATGAAGCTGATCCTTTTGGATGAGGTTGGTCTTGTGGCCTCAGTGGTCTTCAGCTTTTTTTCTTGGGCTTGCTGCCTCCCTGAGGCTCGGGCAGTGTGACCCCACAGTAGGCTTGCCTGGCCCACCTGAGGGTTGGTCTGCCTATTTCTGAGACTCTGCTTGGTTCTCCTGTCCTACAACCTAGCCCTTCCAGGAGGTGGAAGGGGTCTCGCCTGGTGCTTGGCAGGTTGCCCAGAGGGTCTGCTCCTGCCCAGAGGCAGCATAGCAGCTCCATGGAGGCATCTGGGTGGGTGAGCCGTGGTCCCCAAGCACAGGTGTCTTTGCATGGGGGAGAGGGAGCTGTAGGATCATGCTCGCTCTGATCTTCCCCGACTTGTGGACATTGGTGATGGGTGGGGAAAAAGCAGGAGTCAACTGGGACAGAAGGAAAAGGTGGCTACTTGTGGATATAGTGCACACCTGGTCCAGAAGGGTCTGAGCACCTGCCGGAGGAGGCTTGCTTGAAAAGAATAAAATCAGCTAAAGGCACACAAGACTCAAAACACAGTAACATCCAGAATGCATTATATAATGTGCTCCATTGAAAGGAACACTGTGAACCAACTTAGGGAAAGGATCTTTTAAAATGGCTTTCCTAAAAATACTCCTAGGAATGGGTCAGAGGGTTTGGAGAATTTGCCTTTCAGAAAGTCCTAATCTGATGTGGAGATTGTTGCTGGAAGCTCCTTGTGAAATGTGCAGAAGCCCACAGTCCTTAGGACCAGCCACGTTAGGAACACGAGTGCTCTGAGTGTCAGGAGGAAGGGTTGCAGGAGTGGGCTTTGGGGGCCTTTCCTCCTTATCACACCTCCCCCAGACCCCTCTCACTGGCCTCGTAAAGAAACAGATGGCGCCCCAGGAATAGCTCCGAACTCCCGTTGGCTCCTGGCTGTATAAAGAGAAAGGACGGGTTCCATAAAAATTTGAAGTCTCCCAGGAAAGGAAATTATTTCCTTCATGAAATATCGATGAAAGGGAACATTTGAAATGACAAAAATTATGAACCCCAGATTCAAGTCGAACCAGATACTGCGCTTTAACCTTTTTGAGAATTGTTAATTTAAAAGCAAATAGAATGAAATATAGACTATAAAAGCAAAGTAAATCATTTTTATGCTTTCTGGGTTTTTGATGTCACACAATTGGAAAAGCTCACAGAAGAGCGGATTTTGGAAGGAGGACGGTGAGGCTCGGGGCAGGTCAAGCACAGGCTGGGAAACTTAAGGAACAGGAGGGAAGAAGCTGGCTGACAAGGGCCCAGGGTGGAGAGCCCTGCAGATCCAAAGAGACCTCCAGGACAGAGTCCTCTGTTAAGAACAACTTTCTTGGGCAAAAATTGCCCATCCCATGTCCAACCAGAGGGAGCAGATGTTTAAGAAAGGTGTCTTTGTCCAATTGATTTGCAGGGAGCCCACCAGCAGTTGATGTTTTATGTGGAGGTAGGAAAAGCTGGGGCCCAGTTACATGTATCTACCTGCAGGAATAAATAATTCTTTTGAAACATCACGAGAGAGAAAAAAAAAAGCAGCTTAAGATTTATCTGAAAAGGAAGTGGGAAGTTAAAGTTGCTGGAGATCTCATTACTGTCTGTCTCGCTCACCGTAATTAAAAAATGCCTGAATGATCTTAATAACACATGATTCAGCTGACAAGCACTAATTGCCCTGTATCAGGCCAAGAGAAGATGAATGTTGTCAAGAAAACCACAAGTCAGACAAGCTGATTCTCTCTTAGTCTGACACCGTGTTCCCATGTACAGACCAGTTTTTACTGGAGCCTTTCCAGCATCAAAAGAAGCTCTTTACCTTCCCATTAATTTTCATCGCTGGCAGGCCCGGGTTGTTTGTGACGCGCCGTTCTCATTACTTCTGCTCGCCAGCTCGAGAGCTCGGGTCTGCAGACAAAATGTAAATATGTTTCTTGCTCTTATCTTGGTCCTTTTTAAGGAAAGAAATCCTTTCCCATTCAATCCAAACGCCCCGGTGGGCTTGTCGGTGAATTACATGGCATTTGGGAATTGATTTTCTGACGCCGCCGATTTGTCAAGAGTTTCCCCTGCCTTTACGGCAATTTGATGGATCCCGTTGGACCCCACCACATCTTCTGAGAGGGTCTTCTGCAGGCAGAGAAGGAGGGATGAGGGCTCTGTTGTTTGGGCATCCAGAAACTTCTTTGCAGGGGGTGGTTTTTGAGGAATGAGGGAGGAATAATAATCTTGGCTCAGCCCTACACGTCTATAGGACAGCTGAGTCATCCTGTCATACCAGAGCCGAGTCACAGACTGAATCAAATGAAGCTCATTTCCCCCTGAAAGGCCGAGCACCTCTATCCTGGGACAGTGCGCTGAGGAAGAAGGGACCACGGTGGTAATAGCACCCTGGCTGTCCCCTGGCCACCCACTGTATGGGTGTGTACCTCGGGCCCCTGGTGTCAGCCCTGTGCTGGGGAGAGGCCCCCTTTAATGGGAAGGGAGATGGGCCGGTGGCCTGCTCTCGTCTGGGCTGGATGGACCTCTGTAGGGAAACACTGACACATAGCACACCGAATCCAGCTCAGACCAGCGTCTCTGCCCTGACAGCCCTGTCCCTGCCCTCCCAGGAGGCAGGCCAGTGGGGAATGGTGAGGTTGGCCCTGAGCTAGTGGCTGGGCTCTGGCTGTGGGGCCCACGGCCTGGTGCTTAATATATCGGAACTGGGGTCCTTGTCTAAGAAAGTACCTCCTGGGACGGTGTTGTTTAGTCTCTCGGTCGTGTCCGACTCTTTTGTGACACCGTGGACTGTAGCCCACCAGGATCCTCTCTGTTCATGGGGTTTCCCAGGCAAGAACACTGGAGTGGGTTGCCATTTCCTTTTCTAGGGGATCTTTGTAATCCAGGGATCAAACCGTGTCTTCTGCTTGGCAAGTGAGTTCTTTAACCACTGGGTCACTTAGGAAGCGTGGGGTGGTGGTGCGGTCTGAACACAGCGGTGCTCTCTATAACGCCACACAAGGAGAATGCCCTGCACACATCGGTCAGGGTGATGTCTGTCTATCGTTGTCACCCTCTGGGGTTGGGGAATTGATGAGAGGGTTCACGTCACCCAGTACTGTGAGCTGCATTTGTTGGGAGCACAATCAGTTGCTGAGAGAGGAACTTACCTCCTACAGAAAGAGGCTGATAAGGCTGGCAAATAAATGAGCAAAAACAGTAGGCCATTTAGTCCATGGACTTGGTGATGTGACAGTGGCTGGTCCCCCAGTGTTCCCTGCTGGAGAGGGGTGCTTGGCTCACAGGAGCATCCGGAGCCACCCCACACCAAGCTTCGGGGCTAGTCTAGTTAGCAAAGGTGGTCTCTTACCAGAGACCTATTTTCCTGAAATTAAAGTGAAAATGTGTGATGATTATCAAATACTGTCAATGTGACTTAGTCGTAGGAAACAAAGATCTTAAAGGAGGTGGTGCATGGATCTCTGTTTAGAACCTGTGGCCTCAGTCTTTCTCTCGCTAGCTTTTGTCTTTGAACTTCCAAGCCTCAAGCAGTGTGTCACCCACAACACTATGCAGCCCTTTATACACAGCTTCAGGAGGACCCAGCAAAAGAACCTGTGTGTGGGATCCCTGCTCTGAGCTGGGCACTTTGGTCAGAGTCTAGCTCTTTTGATGACCTGGTGGCCTCCAGAGTCATTGGAGGCCTGGACCTCTAGCAGCAGTGGACAGGCTGGCCCCTGCCTCCCCGCGCCGGGCAGGTAGTCCCAGGATTTGAACATTAAGGATGAAGTTTTTGTAGGCCTGATTCTGTGTATTGCAAGTAACAGCACCTCTTCTTGCCACCTTTGTTGTTTAATTTATGCGTAGCCCTGAGTCACTGGAAACCAGGACTAGAGGATCCAGATCAGCGACTGATTCCAGACCTCAGCCTTGCTGGCTTGGCTTTTAAAGTCCTAGGCTGTGAAAGGAAGGGCTGTTCATTTACTCTTCCTATTTCACCAATTTTTCATGTGTAGGAGTGGTGCTCATCACCCTGATTTTTTTTTAATCAAGTTATTTATATTGTGGGGCGAGTCTGTCACACAGTCTGAATGCGGAATGCTGCCATCCTTTTAATCAGAATCTTGCCAGTAATTTCAGTTTACAATAGTGCTATTGAAAATTATATTGGGATGAAACTAACATAATATAGAAATTGTTGGCTTGTGTGCAATTTTTATGATATGTACATACAGACAGAGTTGGCTGTCGTTCAGAAGGCTTTTTCTATTTATCATTGTGCTTTTTATTAGCTACTGTTCCAGAGCCCCCTCAATGGGCCAGGTGCTCTTGGGGAATTCGGGGGATTGGAGGTCCTGGCTGTGGACCTGGAGATCTCTGTTCGTCGTCCTGTTGGAGCCCCAGAAATTTGTGATTCCAGAACTTTCTTCTCCTCTCCCATGTCTTAATCCATGATTGCTGCAGGCATAGTTTGTAGATGGGGTGGGAAGGCAGTATGCCCCCACCCAACGGGGGCCTCCTCTGTTTTGGACAGGTTATAGTTTAAGGGGTAGGTGTTGTTAAACTCCCAGCCCCGGTGTCCCAGCCCACCCAGACTTTTCTCCCAGAGAGCAGAACAGCTGATGGGAGGAGTTTTGAGACAAAACTATATGCAATTGTCAATTTCATGGATTACAGTTAATTCTGTTTAATGTTCCTTTTTTTTCCCCTCTCTCCCTTTTTGCCAAGTCCTGTGCATTATAGAACATCAACTTTAGCACAGAAGTGCTTAAAACTTGATTTGGCGCTTAAATGGATATTTACGCAGTGACACCACACATGTTGGATAAACAGGGGATTTGTTCTAATGAGACCTTCAGTGATTCGAAGCCATTTTCCCCCGTTGCCTTGTGGAATCCTGGGCTCCTCTCCTGCTTAGTTCTGGTGATGCCGTGGCAGCCAGAACGCTCGTCCTGTGTCTTCCCTGGGTTCTAGGTTCTCTGAAGCGCTGGCCTCCCCCACTCACTCCAGGTGCCCTCAGCTGCTGTGCCTCTTTCTGGGATTTGCATGTAGCGGAAATATTTGTTGAACTGAATTATTTTTACACACAGGCCTTTCATGTGGGTAATGTTCTAAGGTCTGTTTCCTTTGGCTGGAGGCTGGGAGAAACCTTCCAGTTCACTGACGAAGGCTTCAGGTTCAGGGGTGCCCTGCACGGGGCTGCATACACCCTGTCTCACCAAGGAGGCTCTCCAGCCAGGAGGGGGAGCCAAGGCAGGTGCCCACATGCCCCCATGGCTCCTGCTGCAGTGCTGGGGAAGTCTAGGTGGCCTTTGGAATGATGCTGCTGGAGAGGCAGATTCTTCCTGCGGCTCAGAGAGGAGGAGGGGGGAAAGAAGGAATCAGAGCCTGGAGGATCCTGCCCTGGGGACCCTGGACCTCAGAGGCCTTGTGACCTTGAAGGCCCAGCTCAGTGCTGTTGTGATTTCTGCTTTGTATATCGTGAATTATTTAAGAAATATTCGTGTTTTCCAAGGCTATGTTGCCTGGCTTTTTTTTTTTTTTTTTTTTTTAATATTTATTTGGCTGCACTGGGCCTTGGTTGCAACATGCATCCCGCATGCATCTTCTCCATGGCATTCAGGATCTTTCAGTTGCTGCGTGGGGAATCTGGTTCCTTGACTAGGGATAGAACCAGGGCCTCCTGCAATGGAAGCACAGAGTCTTAGCTACTGGACCACCAGGTGCGTCCCACCTGGCTTTTCCTGATGAGGCTGTTGGCTTCAAGGAATAATCTCCACAGCCCACACTTAGAGAATATTTACTTTGTGTCAGGGGCTGTTCTGTGTGCTTCTCACCTTCTAGCTCGCTCAGTCCTCACAAGCTACATTCACAGCAGAGGGAAATGAGGCTGGGGGCCAGTGCCCCTTGGGAAGACCACACTGGAGAGGCAGCTGAAGAGTTTCTGAGCCTCTCCCACCTCATGATGGACCCAAATGCCCACGCCATTCCAAGCCTGCTGTGCCAGGGTTCCCTTCCTCAGTGCCAGTCCCAGCCTCGGGGACCCTGCAGGGCCTTACCATCCTCCAGGCACCGCTGCTCCTTGGCAGTCAGGCAGGCCTGGCTTTTAGGGGAGCCCGCCTTCCTCATATAGGCTCTGGGTCACTCTTCTACTGCCATGTGGTGTGGTGGTGGTGGTTCCCATGTTGCCACGTGGAGGTGGCTTAAGAGCTGACATATGTTTTCCAGCCCTCCTGGCTCTAACACTGTTCCACGGTGATGAAAGAGCCCCCAGCACTCAGCCACAATGTAGCCCCTACCCCGTCCCAACTGTGGATCAGGGAAAGCAGTTGTGCCCGGGAGCATGTGTCCTTGCAAACAGGGTCAGTGCAGGACACTGTTGGGAGTCATCACCTCTGGGCTGGTGGGCGCAGCAGGGGAAGCTTCTGCTAGTGGAGGTTTCTAAGAGATCCCCTAGCCTTCCTTCCTTCTTCCCAACATGGGCAGAATCTCACTTGTCTTTACAACCACTCACTTCTTGTCACCTCTCTGAATTGTGTGTGCACAGGGGTGGGTGAGAGCTATTTAGGATCAGTGTTGGGAACACTTGCATGAACCCAAGGCCATGGATGTCCCCAGACCCAGATGGGGCCTTTGGAAGGAGCCCATGGGCAGGGCTCAACCCACAACTGCCACCCCTGTGTACAAGCCAGTAAAGCATTTGGTTTTTCAGTCCTTCTCTGGAACTTGTTCTCCGATGTCATTTCTTGTTCTTAGTATCCATGGACCGAAAAACCAAATCCCACCTCTGTACCTGGTGGTGGAAATGACCTTTATTTTGCCTTGAAGCTTACAGTCCTTAGGTGTCTTCTGGTGTATGTGCCCCCACACCCCCTGCCCCCCAATTATGGGCCCCTATATATGCTCACCCCAGGAGAACACATCCAATGTCAAGAAACTGACGTGTGAAGTTGAATTCAGGGACTTAAAGGATAAAGCTCATTGAGAGTTAGGTCAGTAAGTTCAGTAAACATTTTTCGGAGAAGAGAATGGCAGTCCAATCCAGTGTTCTTGCCTGGAGAATGCCATAGACAGAGGATCCTGGCAGTCCACAGTCCATGGGGTTGCAAAGAGTCAGACACAACTGAGCAACTAACCCTACTAAACATTTTTCAGTGTTTTCCTTGTACTGTGCTTTGTCTTTTTCAATTCCACTGGTTAATAAATGAAATTTATATTTGTCTCTGGACTTGCAGGTATCTGTATACTCACAATTACTTCTAAATAAAAGTTTAACACCTTTGTTTTATTGTCCTTCTCCCTATCTATATTGTTAGCTTGACTGTCTCATTGACTCTGATCTTTTCAACTCCCAGACTGCATGCATGCATGCATGAATGAATGAATGAGTAAAGCCCAGTTTTTCCTTTCTCCCCAGGATCTGGCACATAGGAATTGGTCACTAATGTTTACTGAATGTAATCAGTCCTCAAAAAATCCTACAGAGTTACTATCGCTCTTCTTTTGTGGGTTAGAAAACTGATGCTCAAAGAGAGAATCCTTCTGCCAGGATGGTTTCTGGAAGAGCATCGCCTTCATCCCCTGTTCCCCATCCGATGCCTTCTCCTTTGTCTCACAAAACCTGGTCTCCAGGTGCACATTAGGCTTTTATCCCCCTGTCCTTTATAGTTTTTCNACAGAGTTACTATCGCTCTTCTTTTGTGGGTTAGAAAACTGATGCTCAAAGAGAGAATCCTTCTGCCAGGATGGTTTCTGGAAGAGCATCGCCTTCATCCCCTGTTCCCCATCCGATGCCTTCTCCTTTGTCTCACAAAACCTGGTCTCCAGGTGCACATTAGGCTTTTATCCCCCTGTCCTTTATAGTTTTTCTTTCTTTTTTTTTTTTATTAAATTTTTATTTTTTAGTTTGTTTTGCTTTACAATACTGTACTCATTTTGCCATACATTGACATAAATCAGCCATAAGTGTACCTGAGTTCCCAATCCGGACCCCCTCCCTTCCCCCCCCTTTATAGTTTTTCATTTTAATAAGCTTTAAAGTGAAAGCTTAATAAACTTAAAGTAAAAATCACTCAGTCTTGTCCAACTCTTTGCGACCTCATGGACTATACAGCTGATGGAATTCTCCAGGCCAGAATACTAGAGTGGGTAGCTGTTCCCTTCTCCAGAGGACCTTCCCAATCCAGGGATAGAACCCAGGTCTCCTGCATTGCCCATGGATTCTTTACCAGCTGAGCCACCAGAGAAGCCCAAGAATTCTGGAGCAGGTAGTCCTTCCTTTGTCCAGGGAATCTTTCCAACCCAGGGATTGAACTCAGGTCTCCCGCATTGCTGGAGGATTCTTTACCAGCTGAGCCACAAGGGAAGCCCAAGAATTCTGGAGTGCATAGCCTATCCCTTCTCCAGGGGATCTTCCTGACCCAGGAATCGAACCGGGGTCTCCTGGATTGCAGGCAAATTCTTTACCAACTGAGCTATGAGGGAAGCCTGGTAAGCTTTGAAGGATTCATAAAATAGATTTAAGAGGAGTACGCCAGAATTTTCTTCTAAGACATCCAGTGCTTGTGAAATGTCCAGGAAATAATTTCTCAGAAAAAGGAACCTTGGAATTGCAAATACCATATTTTTTCTGGTTGCACACAAACTGAAACTCTCTTTGAACCCAAATAATGGAAGATGCTGTCTATTTTCTGGAAACCCAAGCTTTTCCACCCCTGCTTAGCTTAGACAGGGCTCCAGGGCCTGTGTGCCAGACACAGCTGCCCTGACAGTAGAACCATTCCTGCTGGCATTCAGTGGGGTGGAGAGGGGACGCCAGCGGCAGGAACGCACTGGAAGAAGGAAAGCGCTAGGAAAAATGTGGGGTTCCAGATGGACCGGTGTTAGTATCAAGGAGGCCTAGTTAGTGGGACAGGAGACAGGTGAGTACTCAGAGATCCAGAGACTGCTCAGAGCAGGAACCCCACTCTGGCACATTGATAAGAGGGCCTAGAGCAGGCCATCAGTTCCAGAGGAACCAAAATCCCAGCTGGTGACCAAAATGGAGAGCTGAGGGGTCAGAGCAACCTGTAGGAGGGCTCCTCCCCTTCCCCTCTCCTCTATCTTCCCCCCTCCCTTCCCCCACCTGCCTCCCTTGGCTCAGAACCAGATGGACAACCCTGGGCAGGAGACAGGGCTGGGGGGTGCAGACTGCCTGGCAGAGCCCTACACTAGACTGATACTCGGGATCAAAGTAAAACGTGCCCCTTATTTTTTAAGCCCCTACTTTTGTGGGTCAGCATGAAGCAAGATGGTGGGTCTCTTATATAAAACATTTATATAAAGGTTTGGCTGGAAAAGTAGATCAGTTCTATTTGTGCATTTGCACTCATTGCTTAGAACACAAATCTGTTTTCCTCCTTTTGAATTGTAATTATTTGAACTATGATTTAATTGTTATTTATTTAATGAATTGGCCATGTTAACCTTGAACCTTTCCATGGCTATGGTTTTTACCATCTACCCCTTCTCACTTTACATGCGAACATGAGATCTTTTTTATTTCTGAAGTGTGGCTTGACATCGTTTAAGCTGTTGCTTGCTTCTTATTTTCGACTCTTCTTTGTCACTTAAGTAGGATGTCTTAATTCTTATTTCGTGTTAGATTATTTAGCAGATTTTTTTTTCTTCTTTTTAAATAATGTTTTTGTATTGCATTTTGAACACTTTCATATGGAGGTAGGTTTTAGAATTACTGCAGATCCTATAATTCTTTTCTCAAAGACATTTAACTATTAGATGTAAACACTAGAAGCATGTTCTTCAATCATATCATTTAGAGCTGCAGGCCAGGGAGACTGACTGACTGGAATGTGCCCCAGAGTCGGGGACTGGATCTCATTCCAGCTCAGAACAGACGTTCAGACTTACTGGAATTCAATTTGAGGGTGTTGAGTTCAATGCTGATCTTGGGGGCGATTGTTGTTCATTTGCTAAGTCATGTTCGATTCTTTGCGACCCCATGGACTGCAGTGCACCAGGCTTCCCTGTCCTTCACTAACTCCTGGAGTTTGCTCAAACTCAGGTCCATGGAGTCGGTGATGCCGTCCAACCATCTCATCCTCTGTCGTCCCCTTCTCCTCCCACCCTCAATCTTTCCCAGCATCAGGGTCTTTNAGTGCACCAGGCTTCCCTGTCCTTCACTAACTCCTGGAGTTTGCTCAAACTCAGGTCCATGGAGTCGGTGATGCCGTCCAACCATCTCATCCTCTGTCGTCCCCTTCTCCTCCCACCCTCAATCTTTCCCAGCATCAGGGTCTTTTCCAGTGAGTTGGCTCTTTGCATCTGGTGGCCAAAGTATTGGAGCTTCAGCATCAGTCCTTCCAGGGAATCTCCAGGGTTGATTTCCTTTAGGATTGATTAATCTTGGGGGGAGTAGTCCTTTACATTTATTTCCCCCTAAATTCAAAGAAGTAGTGACATTTTGGTTTTTAAACCAGTTGTTGTAGTCGCTGGATTTCTGTATGGAGAGTATCTGCTCGTTTTTTCCTCAACTCCTCCACTTCAGAGTGTCAGTGTTAGATTGAACTAGTTCAGAGGCTTTGTTGTGGTCGTCGCTGTTCATTATCTGGGCTGTATCTTTTGTTTTGTACACTGTGGACTGGAAGCTCTGGGTGGGTAGGGCAGTGGCCATTTTAGCTTTTTGTTCCTACAAATTGACTTGTCACAGGTGGGCAACTCACTCAGGGCTTGTTGAATGAGTCAGATCCCGGAGCGTATTTTTTGAGTTTCGCTGGAGAGTTTGTCCATGTTCTTTCTGTCCGCCTCCTTGCTCTGAGCTGGTCACCCGCGAGTTGGGGGCAATTGGACTTCTGAAGAAAACTGCATCTAGAAGCTGATGGTTGATCAGATTCTTTTAATTTTAGGGCCAGTATTGCTCCGTTTTCTCGCATTTAGTGAAGTAGTGTGATGGTTTAGCACATTTTAAATAAGATTACACAAGCTGCTGTTAGCTGACTTCAAGTGTCTTTTAATGTGGAGAGAAAATGTTATACCTCCTTCATTTGTGAAACAGAGTGTTTCTGGCACCATATCCCAGAGTGTCTTCTGGTTTTCCCATTTTTCAAAACTTACTGTGGGCTTCTAATTACCGTCATTTAGATGTCCAGGGCAGAAATTGCCACTTCAACAAGAAAATTTTGTAATGAGCTGGAGGAAATGGGCTGGTCATTACCATGTTATATATATGCAGCCTAAAAATCTATGTGGATTTTTATTTCTTGAGAATGTGACTGTTAATTGAAAAACATTGTTCAAATGCCCTTTCCCTTCCCCTCAGTCTGTGGTTAATGCACATATATCCAAGCCAGAGTCAGTTAAGGTGGGTGTCCATTTGCCAGAATGCTTCTTTTCATTTTTGGTGCAGGGTTTTGCATAGCTAAATCTATTTTTGTTTAATTAGGCCCTGCAAGAAAATAAAGGAGGCTGTATTTAAATTTTTAGACCATGAAAGGGCCTCAAACTATCCAAGATGAAAGGCTCAAAAATTAACTTTAATATTTATTATATGAGTAAAACCAAGAGGGAGAATAGTTCCAGAAACTCTTCCTCTTTTTCCTTGTTCAGACAGCTGGCTTAGATTAATAGCAGGCCCCAAAGCAGGCATACTTGCTACTTTTCCTTGTTCTCTTACTAGAAAATAACTCTGAGGGAGCAGACACTTTCCATCTCCTTGAATTTGGGGGGCAGGTTGTAAACTTTATAACTCACTCATATAATAAAATGTGTGTTGATCTCATTATCATATTTTGCTCTCTGGTAGAAGAATCCTAGTTTTTTCCTTTTATTGGGATTCCTCTTGCAATTTTAATCCAGAAAACAAAACCACGTGTGTGTGACAGACTTGCCTCATCCACAGAAAGTTCTAAAAACACCAGTTCCAAGGCTTATGGAACCATGCTGGCTCCCGGCCCAACAAAAGCTTGGAGGGACGCCCGTCTGGGGTCTGGCCCGAGAACATTCCTCTCATCATTCGACCAGAGATACCCTGTATGGGTTGCAGGTCAGCCAACGACTCTTCCTCAGAAAGACGGTCAGGCCTAGTTGCGTCAAACAAAGACAAGGGGCAGAAGGAAGGAAGGGAGAGCTCCTTCCACCTGAGCTCGGGTCTTTCTCCCTTCCGTTGGATCCCGCACGGTGGATCGGCCGCTGTGATGGAGAAGATTGTCAGCACTATGTAAATGAGAAGGAAAGTGAAAGTGCATCTCGTGCAGATAATTTCTATGTAGATAATTTGCCATAAAAATTTATATCGCAGTCCTTAAAGCCCTCGGAGATGTAGTCTGTCTAGGGAAAGGTGATTTATATGGTATTAAAACACTTTTTATGTTCCAGTCCTTTAGATTTAATGTTTATTGCCTATAAAAATGAAATCTTCTTGTGGATATTTAAAAGTTTGGGTACTGTGTGAAATATATATTCAGGTTAGAATCTGAACCGCTTTGGGGATGTTGTAAATAAGTGGCAAATCCTCTGCTCCAAAATGGGCTCCGCCGTTGGGCCCATGTCTCTGCTCTACACACCTATAAGGTTGTACGCATTCAGCGTGTCATCGCCATAGTCAGGCTGCCAGGAAAACGTCTTCCATGGGGATGGTGTTGATTGCTTTAAATTTTTTTTTAAATCCGCTCACGAGTTCAGAAATATCACCATTCCTCAGAAACTTGTGCAAGGTATGACCAGAATGTCATGCCAGCCCACAGAGGAGCCTGAGTTATGGCCCAGCTCATAGAGGATGGAGGTGCTCTGGCAATGCCGTTTCAAGTACAGAGCGATTTCTGGACTTCTGCGCCCCTTGGATTCCAAAGTCGTGGCATGCTTTAGTGCCAGCCTTAAATAAAACCCTGAGAGGGTAAATCGTGCAGTGGGAGTCAAGGCTGCTGGAAGGGGGAACTGTGTGAGTGTTCTGGAGGCTCCCAACAGATAACTTTTGAATGGACAACCCTGGAGATGAGGACCTGGTTTGATTTCCAGCTGAGCATAGTTTCTGCAGCCCTAGCCTATGCTCTGCTGGACTGTCCCACTAGATGCTCTCTCTGCCGGGACGGTGGCCTTTGTGAATTTTGTGTCCCAGCTGAGCCCTAGGCGACCTTCCAGGCGTCTTCAAGGCTGGTCACTTTAGAAATTTTAGAACTTATGTGGGAAATGTTTTTTTTCTGGAGATTTGCAGGAAAAGGTGAAACTCCTCAGTGAGACCACCTCAATATAGCTGTGATGGTAATTGCAGGGCCATTGGAACACTGAGCCTGCCCTGCAGTGCTGGCCGCTCTTTGAGGCCTGGAGTGGCAGGGAGAAGAGACAGGGTGTGGAGGCTTGGGTCAGAGTGTTTATCCACTGGTGGGAGCCTCTCAGTGAGGTTTGCTGAGTGGCTGCTCCATAGAAGGACTTCTTGGCTCAGCCTCCAAGGGCAGGAGGAATCCACATTCTTAGAGAATCTAGGATAGGTAGACGGAGAGAGCGATGGGAATTCTGAAGCCCTCAGGATGGGACTCAAGTGGCTCCCTACAGGGAGGTGCCCGTCCAAGCTTGCCTCCAAAGGACGTTGCAGCACCTGAGGGAGTTTTCAGGCAGAGTCAGTGACGAGGTGATGGCTGCAGCCTAATCATGGCAGTGGTGGTGGTGAGTAAGAGGACAAAATTACTGAGGATTCTGGGGCCGTTTTTCCCTGTGTCACCAACACAGTGGGGGGCCCCAGGAGAGCAGATCACCGTCAACAGCCTCCTGATTTCCAGCTTGCCTGAAGCCATGCAGCAGGCTTTCCACTGTGGGGCAGGGATGTTTGTGATAGCAGTGATGTCTGAGGGGAGCCAGAACTGCCAGGCACTGGGTCCCTGCCCATAGTAGGTGTGTCATCAACGTGCACTTGTTGATAGGTAGGAGGGTGTGTGTGGTGACAGTCCCCTTCCTGACTGGGGAGGGGTCAAAGTAACCACAGTCAGCTTTGTGTCCAAAGGGCCAGTGCCCAGGTTTCCAGCGTGGCCTCCCCCAGCTCCTCTGCGGGCCCCTCGGGAGCAGGTCGGGAGCTCACCAACTTCAAGCTCACTGTTCCCTCTCTGCCCCCACCCCTCCCTGTTGGCATGAACCCCACAATCTGAAGGAACGAGAACACACAGACTTTCCAGTGACAGTGTGTGAAGCGAGGCCACTTACACATCTCCATCGACTAATATTTTTGGTATAAAGCCGTTGCTAAAATTAATTCCAGTCTGAAACTTGATGAATTCTCAGTCATGGAATTAACAGGTTTCAAATGGGGGAAAAAAAATTGGCTCGATTAAAAATAAATGTTTGTGCCGGAAATTTGGAGCCTGTCCCTAACAAACTGAATATGTTTTTTTTTTCCCCCTCCCCGTTTCAGAGGGTCTGTTTGCCTCTTTGTCTTTATGAGGAGAAACTCCTCGTTCACACAGACCACTAGCCATGGCCCACCGGCACTGATGCCTCATGAGCTGTCAGTATTGTTGTTTACGCCTAAGGCCAGTCTTTGGTCCACATGAGGACTGAGATGCCAGATGAGATGCCACCAGGCTCCATGGAGGACTCTGAGCTGCCTGTGGTACAAAGCAGGTTGCACCCATGCTGCTGTGGGGGGGGCACTTGGTACCCAGAGGGCAGCCTCCTTTCAGCCAGTGCACCCACCCAATTGCCTCTTGTGCTTCTGGGTCTTCCTCTGAATCTGTACCAAGTAAATTATGTAGGACACTGTCTGGGTTTCATTTTTATTTTCAATGGAGTGTCAGACTTCCTCCACCCATCTCTGTCCTCTGAGTGACAGGATGGAACTCCACATCATTCCACGTTAGACACCTGTGATTTGACACCTTGAAGGCTCAGCCACTCCAGGGCGTGCTGGATTGACACAGCCAGGAGAGGACAAGAGGCTGTTTATTAGGAATCTGGGGATTCTGCTCTCAGTAAACGAGGAGACTTCTAACAGTGAAGAGCGAGTTAGACTTCCTTAGTTATGCCGGTTTAAAGTTCGTATGTGGGGGCATTGTAAACACTCGACTCTTTTCATGCCCGGCTTCAGTGTTGAAAAACACCCAGGACGCAGCACCACCAGCACCCCCGCCCCCGTCCTTCCATCCCCAGATCTCAGTAGGTTTAGCTGTAAGAATCGAAAACTGGGGAACCCCCATTTATTTTAGTGTGTGTGCACGTTTCAACAGAAACTTTCCTTCCTGGATTCATTTAAGTAGCAACAGTAAGGCAAAAAAGCTGGATTTCATCAATAGTTTTTACCTTTTTTTTTTTTTTTTTTTTTAAAAAAAAGCATACCTAGGTGTCCTTGTAGTATTAGCGCTGTGGAGTAATCCATCCCACCTCCCTCCAGCTGGGGGACCAGTAGCGCGCCCCCGTCTACCCCATCCGCCCTCTGGCAGCTGGCTGGGCCCAGGATCCAGCGGGGTGAGGTCAGCACGGGAAGGGCAGATGTGCAGGGCTGGGAAAGCCCATTCCCCTGCTTTAAACCACAAATGTCTTTTGATAACTAGTGAAATTGGCAAGCAGAATGATTGAAAACATGTGAGAGGTAACTGGATCTAAGTTGCAAGTAGTACATATTTGAAAAGTTTTCCCCAATGTAAAAGTTACTCTTTAAGAGCCTTAAACTAATAAAAACAAGGAAATTCCATGTTACGGCTGCCACTCGGCCTTTCCATTTTTATTCCGGCAGTCAGATTTGACAGGCCCGCTGCCGACTGGCTCCAGGACCCCCACAAGCGTGTGAAGCTGGGGTGGCGGGAGCTAGGGGGGAAACCAGGGCAGAAGCTGGCAGCAGCCTGGGCGGAGAAAGTCCCCGCCGACTTTCAGTGCCAGGCTCCTAATTCCATTTTAGTATATCCTATTTTCCCTTCTTGCGGCAGCTTCCTGTATTACTTTGTTCACTGAAGCCAATTCAGGACTCGCTTAAAGACGTTTTCTTGTTCCTTTCCCTTTTCTTGACCTCACTGCGGATTTTATGGGGTGGCTAGGCTGGCTCTCTCTCGCCCTTGGCCGCTGCGTTCCTTGCCCCATGGCTTCTTTGCTGAACCGCATGACCTGCTCTGGCACAGGTCAAGAATCCGCCTGCACTGCAGGAGATGCAGGTTTGATTCCTGGGTCAGGAAGATCCCCTGGAGGAGGAAATAGCCACCCACTCCAGTATCCTTGCCTGGGAGATCCCATCGACAGAAGAGCCTGGCGGACTACAGTCCATGGGGTCACAAAGAGTTGGATGCAACTGAGCAAACACACACACACGCACGCACGACCTGCTGTCATCCTCTCGCTCGAGTCTGTTCTTCCTGTCACCACCAGAATGAGCTTTCTAAAGTGATGCGGCCTAGTGGGTCAGCCACACATAGATTCAATGCAGAATCTGATGCACATTGAGGGCTTGTCCAACGAGGTGCCCGTAGACTGTTCCCAGATCCACCTCCTGCCTTAGTGACCCAGCAGGTGACCAGCAGCTGCCACTGTCTTGCCTTCTTTCACCTGTAAGCTAAGGGAACTGCCTCTACCCCCGGCAGTAGGGGATTGAGGGTGAGAGGGACACAGAAAAGGGAGGTCGGGGGACTTGAAGACCTGGATCCCCAGTTCTCCCCTAAGGACATAATCAGAGCTTAGAAGAGGCAGGAACCCTGTAGATCCCCCTGTTGGGTCCTCGGAACCCACCATCCCGACATCAGCCCCAAGCCCAGTGCCCTTTGAGAGCCTTCGGCAGCGAAGGGAGCAGTGTTAAGTGCAGAAAACAGGGCCTTTTATGTCTCACTCCATTCATGTGTAATCCCCATCACACACGAAGGTCCCCTTCACCTCCGAACCTCGATGTCCTCGCTCAACGGTGGAGCAGGTGTGATGGCTGTTGTCGGATCACCATGGTGATGAAAAATGACGTGGGGTGTCAAGCATGAGTTGATAAGCTGTAGCTGCAGATGTTTTTATTACATCTCTCTGCCCATCCTGTGCCTTCTGGACCCCACCTCTCCCCACCACCCCCACCCAATGAAATCTCATGCATCCTTTGGGGCCGTCTGTTACTACCTTTCCTATGAAGTGTTCGATTCTCCCAACAGAAGATCCTGTCTCTCTTCTCAACTCCTAGCTGTCTCAGAACTGCTCCTGGCACATCCTGACTCATAGCACTTGGTCATCTTTCTCAGTTGTGAGCTCTGAGCACTGGCATGTGGCTTGTGCCCTTGTGTGTCCTGTTGTGAGGCGCTCCGGAATGCCCCTGCTGGGTGGCTAAGCTGACCGGTTTGGGGTGGTGGGCAGAATCCTGAGGCATTTGGACTGAGTGGCTGTTCTAGGAGAGAAACCTTTGGTTTCCACTGGCTGTTGTTTGACACAGGCGTGCACACTCGATCCAGCCGTCCCTGAAACCAGTCACATCCTTTCCCCCGAGTCTTTAGGGGTGCAGGTGGAGTCTTCATGGTCTGCCCATGATTCATGAGACCTCCCTAGTTCAGGGGTTCCCCTGCAGCCCAGCATGCCGAGCCTCTGCTCTTGGCAGTTACGTGCAGTTTCTTTAGTTTAATACAGATGTCTAGAAAACCAGTGAAACCTGTTGATTTGAAGTCCATTGAAACCCACTAAGCAGACCCTTGGGGATGGGATTGTAGCTAAGAGTAAAGCAAGATATCCTCTTTTGTCTCAGTCTTTGTTGAAAATCTTGATCGAATAAATACACTGGTGTGCTTTCCAGATTTAGTCTGTAGAGTATGCAGGGAACACAATTGATTGCTTTTACTTTTGATGGTTGAAGAGCTCGATAGTTGTTTCGGATGCATGGCAATATTTCCTTTCTGTTTACATTAGCCTGGCAGGACCAAATGTTTGCTGGTAAAGAAGACAGTGGCTGCTGCTTGTACATCACTGCCTCTAAGGGGATGATGTGGGCAGAGAAAGGGCCAGAGAGTGTGACCAAGGCCATTCAGCCAGTGTTGCCTCTGAGGCTGCGTGGGCAGCGCCCTGGGATCCAGGCCTCTGACTGGTATTACCCAGGGGGCCGTGGGGTGGGAGGTGTCCTTTTATAAATTGTATTCTACTGGGAGCTGCCGTTTGTCCCCAAACCAGATCAGGATCCTCTGCTCCCCCTTTGCCCCTCAAGAAGTCACACAGATAACCAAGAATGGATGGTGCAGAGAGATGTCATTCCAGGGCCAAACAAGTGGCTGCATTTTACCAAGTTTGAAAAAAATCTTCTTAATGTATGTGTAGTTAAGAAATAGCATCTAGTGTTAGGGAGAAACAGGTGATGAGACCTTGAGCTTGGAGAAGTCATAGAGAGATAGAGAATGTTTTGTAACAGACATTGATGTTTTTGCCTCATAGTCCCCTCTCCTTGGAGAAGGCAATGGCACCCCACTCCAGTACTCTTGCCTGGAAAATCCCACGGATGGAGGAGCCTGGTAGGCTGTGGTCCGTGGGGTTGCTAAGAGTCGGACATGACTGAGCGACTTCGCTTTCACTTTTCACTTTCATGCATTGGAGAAGGAAATGGCAGCCCACTCCAGTGTTCTTGCCTGGAGAATCCTAGGGACGGGGGAGCCTGGTGGGCTGCCGTCTATGGGGTCACACAGAGTTGGACACAATTGAAGTGACTTAGCAGCAGCAGTCCCCTCTCCTACCCCACTCACTCCCTGTGGGGCACTCGGGAGACCGTGGAGTCACCCATCCACTCCAGGCGAGAGCTTGGAGGTGCTGGGGCTGCACTGGCTGAGGGCGCTGGGTGCAAGTGAATATCGGAACCCACTCCAGAGTCAGTAGTAGACTGTTGTAATCGTGCTGGTCTCTTGTGTGTCCTGGTCCTTCCCTGTGACTTAGTGAACAAGAGCTCTGCAGCTGACTCTGTAAAGTCTGATTTAAAGTGCTCCTCCAACTATTTTTTTTTTGGGGGGGGGGGTTTCCCTTGTGGTTCAGCTGGTAAAGAATCTGCCCACAATGTGGGAGACCTGGGTTCAGTCCCTGGGTTGGGAAGATCCCCTGGAGAAGGGAAAGGCTACCCACTCCAGTATTCTGGCCTGGAGAATTCCAGGGAGTGTATAGTCCATAGGATCGCAGAGTCGGACTTGACTAAGCAGCTTTCACTTTCACTTTCCAACTGTTTTTAGGAAGCTCCCCTAGCAGGATGGATTGTGCCAGCAACTGGTGTTGCCATTCTGGTGCCCAGAGTGGGCAAACTGGCAGCAGCATTTCCAGGGCAGCTCTCAGAGCAGTGTGCGCCCCCCTACCTTTTTTTTCTCCTTAGGTATCCCTTTAGTATAATCAGAAGTGAAACTCTTTGGAGAATTAAATGGCCCCTTTAAAATCTCACCCCTGGTCTCAGCACCTTCAGCCTTCCTGTGATGTCACCTGTTGGTGCCCAGCACCTAGGTCCCTTGATGATGGCGACCAGCCGCTCTGGTGCCGGGAGAGAGTGAAGAAATCACACGCGACATTCACTCTCTCTGCCACACGAGTGTCACTCTGCCGGGCCATCTGGCCGGCAGCCGCTCTCAGCCAATGGCAGGAGGTCGTAAACCTCGCTTCTGAACACGGCACCAAAAGCCTTGAAAATTAACTGCAGAAATAAAATCAAAGCTGGCTTAGAGGTGGCATCTCTTGGCCTGACTTGAGCTATTCAAATGAACCTGCTCTGCCTTGCTGATAGATGTCTGTTTCAGGTTTAGTTTCCCCCAGGAGCCACTTGGCATCGTTCAACTTTTACTTATAAACTCCAGGCAAAAACATTTTGAGAGCTTTCTGGAGTTTTTATTTGCTAATTAAAATGTGAGAAGGGAACAGAGCTACAGGTAGAGTTCTAGTGCAAGCCACAGCTGTGATTAAAAAAAAACCAAACCCGACAGTTTCAAAATGAAGTTATTAGCACTTCACCTATAACTGTGATAGCTTTTAACTTTCATGATCTGTCTCTTAAGCCCCCCTCCGCCCCCGTAGTGTATAAAAAAGGGAGCTAAGTGAGGAAATCGGAAGATACTTTATCCTCGCAGGAGAAAATAAGAACTACCATCTCTGTGAAACTTCTTTAACTTACAAGAATTTTTTTTTTTTTTTTCTTATTCTTTATGTTATGCAGTTTTCCAGCAACACTTCCAGCCAGGGTAGGTGGCATATTTTACAGATGAGAAAACCAAGGTTTAGGGCATTCTGGTGACCTTTCCAGACTTTTGTTAGCAGGATGGAGCTGACTTTTCCCAAAATTCTGCTACTTCCTAGACTCCACTAATGCTGGGCAAGACAAGGCTGTGTGAAAAATCACCCGGTATTGGGTTCCATGGCTTCCCTGATAGCTCAGTTGGTAAAGAACATGCCTGCAATGCAGGAGACCCTGGTCAAATTCCTAGGTCGGGAAGATCCGCTGGAGAAGGGATTGGCTACTCACTCCAGTATTCTTGGGCTTCCCTGGTGACTCAGCTGGTAAAGAATCCGCTTGCAATGCGGGAGACCTGGGTTTGATCCTTGGGTTGGGAAGATCCCCTGAAGAAGAGAAAGGCTACCCACTCCAGTATTCTGGCCTGGAGAATTCCGTAGAGTGGGGTCGCAAAGAGTCGGACACAACTGAGTGACTCTCAGATTGGGTTCCATGTCTTCTACCATCTTCAGAATAACTAAAGGAAATGTCTTCTGCTTCTGGAAATCACATTCAACCGACTGGCCACCAAGCCCAACTGTATATTCCTAGGGAGTCCCAAAGTGAGTCTGTCCTTGCACACGCACTGGGTTTGCTTCCCAGCCTGCGTCCGGACTGGCAGCTGTTTGTGGCCGGGGGCGCCCCGGCAGAGAGCGAGCGAGCTGCAGGGCGGTGGATAGATTTGCCGCCAAGTGTTTTCCCAGAGAAGTGGAAGGGAACCTTTGCCAAAGTGGCTGGTGCCCTAACAAATTGATTCCTGCCAAACAATAGAAATAAATATTTTCAACAGACAGAAATTTTGGCTCCCAAAGTATTCAAATTAAAGGCTTATTTCTGAAACAAATACTTTTGGAGGAGAACATTTACCAGTGTAGATGAGATCAGAATCCCTCCTTTTAGCAGTGGCATGATTATTTTTGAGGCCGAAACACGTTTTTCCTGCTCCTGCCTCAGTTTTAGCCCATGGCCTTGCCGCCTACTTCCTGGTGAAAGTCAAGTGCGTTAAGCCGCAGCTCAGGGAAGAAGCATTGTCAGGGTTTGTTTATTGCCAAGAGCCTCGACTTCCGTGGAGTTAGCTGTCCAGAGCTGGATTAAGGTCTCAGCTCTAACCTCTTCGTGCTGTGATTTGGGCGAAGCTTGGCCATCTGATCATGAGTTTATTACTCAGTCTGTGCAATGGGGCAACAGTTAATAATGGTGTCCTCAGGACTTGGGGAGCCCTTCCAGGCCATCACCTTCCAACAGAACTTCCTGGGGTTGATGGAGTAGTCTGTCTGCACTGTTGTCTGCAGTTGTCACTAGCCCTCAACATGTGCTCCTGCAACCAAGGGATCTGTCATTTAATTTCAATTCAGGTGTGAATAGCGGCCACTGTTTTGAGGAGTGCCGTTCCCTTTCATCCACCTCACCCCATTCATTGGTCCCTGGTTTTCCAAAATTAATTGGTTGGCGGCTCAGCCCACCGGAGACCTCCCTCCATTGTGAATCTGGGGATTTGCGTGGATCTGTTCGGACGTCCATCGCCTGTCCAGCAGCTAGGCCAGTGGGCCGGGCTGCATCAAGCGAGGCAGGGAAATGAACATTTTAATTACAGGTTCTCCCCCATCCCCAACCAGATCTGCCTTCATGGACATTTTAACTTTTTAACAAGATTCCATTTGGTTTCGGAGTTTGTCTCATAATGTGTACCAACTATAAGGAGAATGAGAAAAGAGGTGGAGACCAGGGTCCTCATCCCTGGGCATTTGTTAGCAGGTACTTCACATCCATGCCCGGCCTTGGTCTCCTCATCTGTGATGTGGCCAAGCTCCTGCACTGCCTCTCCCCCAACTTCATCCAGAGGCCTACAGGACAGGGAGTGCCAATCCCCTCAGCAGGGGAAAAGTGGAGGCTCTGGCCTCAGGGGATGAGCAGAAGACAAGAGGCTCACCCAGGAACAAGATGGGCCAGGGAGAGAGTGATAGCCCAAGAAAGTGAGATAACCAAACGGCAAGGACCAACCCCAGTGGTGCCACGGGGCAGGTGGGAAGGCTTTTGGTCAACTCAGAGAAGCACAGGATCAGAGAGGGGTAAGCTCTCCTGCCACCTGGAGCCGAGGCTGCTGGCGCAGAACTGAGTTTTGTTTTGTGACGTGGCCAAAGAGAGCAATAAAGCACTCTTCTTATGACACAGACATTGTTGTAGCTCGGAACCGGTCAGAAAGCAGCAATTTCATTCGGTTTGATTAGTAAGGTAAAGCAGAACCCTGTTAGTTAGGGTTAAAGGTCCTTTCCTGTCCCCGCACCTGTCCTGGGCCATGTGCACCCACAGCGACCTGGGCCTCTGATTGCGTGTGTCTCATTATGCATCGCCGAGACGCCGTCTCTCACGTCTCACTGTTCAAACGAGTCTGGCAAGTGTTACATGTGGTGCAATGCCTGTTGGATACATCTGGCATTCTTGTCTTTGCATAGTGGGTTTCCAACGGGGTGAAAAACAATTAAAAAAAAAAAATCAAGTCTTGGTTCTCTTGAAATTTCTCTGTCCCGAGGAATTCACAGAAAAGCGGGTGTGAAAGCTTTGTACTTGTACTTTTGTTAGGCCGATTTATTTATTTTTTTATTCAGTTTTATTTTCCAAATAGGCAACACATTCACTTGATCTGCAAACAAAATTCTCTTTAAAAATATGAGAAATCTGCCCCCACCTCTGTCCCTGCCCACCTTTAGGTGGGAAGGCCACAGGGCAGGAAGTATATGTTGGAGTAAATTGTTTCACTTGAATTTCTTAGATTGGGGGTTGATATCAGCTCATCTCCCAGAATCAAGAAATACTGAGTACATACTGGATGTGTACTTGACTTAAGATACCTTTTTTTTTTAAAGAGTTAAACGAACACGAGAACATAGTCTTTATTTGAGGTGGGGTCTAATATCTGGAAGAGCACCTAACACTTTTTACTACGCTAGTAATATCACCCTTAGAGGACATTTCATCTTATTTAATCCTTGTAGCAGATCCGCATGCATCAGCATTCTGATCCAAGTTAGAGATCTGGCTTGGTCCAGAGGCAGAAGGTGGTGGGAGTCTCTATGCAAATGAATCTCTGCACCAGCCTGCAGGTACCCCCTCCCCATTTCCTGGTTCCCAGAGGTTCCCTCTCCTTTGTCTAGGTACTGGGAACCCTACTCTGCTGTGAGACCCACCCAGCCAAGAGGTTTCGGAGTTCTCTTCATCTGGACTCTAAGTTAAGATGGGAGATGAGCTGACAGGTTTCTGCAAGGGTTGAAACAGTGTTTCTTTTTTCATTGGAGTATAATTGCTTTACAATTGTGTTAGTTTCTGCTATAGAACAAAGTGAATCAACTGTGTGTCTGCATATCTCCCTTCCCTCTGGAGCCTCCTCCCACCCCACCCTAGCCGTCTAGGTTGTCTCAGAGTGCTCCGGCTCTGTCCAGCAGCTCCCCACTGGCTGTGTTACGCGTGGCAGCGTCTCTGTGCCGGTGCTGCTCTCCCAGTTCATCCCGCCCTGTCCTCCCCTGGTCTCCATGTCTGTTCTCTACCTCTGGGTCTCTATTCCTGCCTGCACTGTTGGCACATTTGTGTCCTTTCTCTAGAGTTTGTCATACAGAGAGGGAGTCAGTCAGAAAATGAAACAGTGTTTCTGATGAAGCCCCCAGATGACTTGCAGCTTCAGCTGTAGGCAGTCTCTGGCATGTTCCCACACTTCGTTGGGGACCCACAAGGTGTGTTTGACCCAGAGAGCTCACCTTCCATCCATCTGCTCAGCCCAGCGCAGCCAGCTTGCACTGCCCCCCTGCTGCGTGCTGGGCTCTGTGCTGGGTGCTCCCCGCCTCCCAGTGCCTTCTGCTGGATGGGACCTCCCTCACGGGGCGCTGACACAGGCCCTGCTGATGGGCCGAGCCTCCGCAGCAAGCCCCCCACGTCTGCTCCGCTGCTTGGTGTGTCCTCAAAGCACTGTTGGCACGGACTTTCCTGCCCCGGTTTTCCTGTTTCCTCTTCTCATAGTGGAGCATTGATGACAGTGATTTCCTTGACTGCCCAGAGAGCTCGCTTCAGCAGAGGTGAGCCCCCCTTAGTCAGGTGATCCTAATTGTTAGGAAAAACCGGTACCACCCTAGGGAGGCACAGTCCTTTGAAGCTGAGAGGAGGGGTGGGTCCTCCAGGCGCCCCTGCCCTCCCTCCTTATCCGTTCTCACCTTCAAGAAGGTGTCTCTGTCAGCTTGTCCCCTTCCTCCTCAGCCCCCACAGCCTTCTGAACTGTTGTCTGCCTTTCCAGGGTCAGTACCTGGGCCAGACTTTTTGTGGCAGCCTCTCTATTTCCCACTGTTGGCCTTGCTGTCTGCAGTTCTGAAATTTGCCCCCCTTTGTCGGTCCCTCTGTCTGGAGTGCATCCTTGCCCACCCCAGAATTCTCTCGAAGGTGCTATTATTTTTATGAAGCTGTTTCTGATTTTCTCTGAAATCGAAGTAAGCTCTGTTCCTTTGAACCCTTTTGTACTTACTCTGAACTTCTGTTAGAGCATTTAGTTTCTTTTCCTTTTCTTTCTTTCTTTTTTTTTTTTTTTAAGCTTACCCTTTAATTTGGCAAATTCTGACTATTGTAGTCCCTCAGTGTTAGCTCAGGCCCCTTATATAAAATTGTTTAGTATTTGCATATAACCTAAGTACATCCTCCCTTACACTTTAACCTTCTCTAAATTACTTACGCTACCTAATATGATTTAAGTACTATGTAAATACTTGTAAATACAATGCAAATAGTGTGTAAATAGCTGCGGGCTTGTGGTGAATTCTAGTTTTGCTTTTTGGAACTTTTCTGGGATTCCCTGCCCATCCCCACCCCCCGAATATTTTCGATTGCTTCTGAATTAAATCCCTGGGAGCAGAGCCCACAGTTCTGGAGGGCCGACCATGAGGTGCCCCAGCACCAGGTGAAGCGAGCTCAGTCCTTCCCAGAGCTCATAGCCTGTGGAACATGCAGTGTTAAGCTAGCACCGAGGGAAACACAGACTCACAAACGAGGGTCACTGCCAGGAGGCACTGGTCAGGGGCCTACATGCACACCTTCCAGAGGGGCGAAGAGTATGAGGGGCAGGGAAGTGGCATTTGAGCTCTGACATGTTCCTGGGAGCAAGAAGGGAAGGGCCTGCTAACAGGGAACAACCTATGCGGAGGGCCTGAGGGGAAGGAGGGGCCCTACCCTGTCGGCTGCAAGAGGAAGGCCAGCGTATAGGTCGGGGCTCTGGTGGTCTCATTCAGGCCCCCTAGGAAGCCCCTGAAGGCTTATGCAGGGGATGACGTGTCCCCTTTTCTGCAGGATGTGTGTGTGCTGATCACCTTAGAGTTGTGTGCTGATTAACATCCATGAAGGGACCAGGCACCTTGGTCTCCCATTCAAAGACCCTCCTCGAAGCTCCCTGTTCACACACTGATGCCTCCTGCTGTCCTGCCTCTCGTGGCTCTGCTTCTCTCCCCCTTTCCTGAACCACCTGCCTTCTGTCAAGACCCTCCTGGGCCACATGCAGGTCCATCTAATTTTGCAGAGTACAGAGTCGCTGTTCTTTTCCAGTGGGGCTTCCTGGGTGGGGATGCTCATTGCCCGTACTCGGTCTCAAGCATGAGACACAACCCNCATTTAGTTTCTTTTCCTTTTCTTTCTTTCTTTTTTTTTTTTTTTAAGCTTACCCTTTAATTTGGCAAATTCTGACTATTGTAGTCCCTCAGTGTTAGCTCAGGCCCCTTATATAAAATTGTTTAGTATTTGCATATAACCTAAGTACATCCTCCCTTACACTTTAACCTTCTCTAAATTACTTACGCTACCTAATATGATTTAAGTACTATGTAAATACTTGTAAATACAATGCAAATAGTGTGTAAATAGCTGCGGGCTTGTGGTGAATTCTAGTTTTGCTTTTTGGAACTTTTCTGGGATTCCCTGCCCATCCCCACCCCCCGAATATTTTCGATTGCTTCTGAATTAAATCCCTGGGAGCAGAGCCCACAGTTCTGGAGGGCCGACCATGAGGTGCCCCAGCACCAGGTGAAGCGAGCTCAGTCCTTCCCAGAGCTCATAGCCTGTGGAACATGCAGTGTTAAGCTAGCACCGAGGGAAACACAGACTCACAAACGAGGGTCACTGCCAGGAGGCACTGGTCAGGGGCCTACATGCACACCTTCCAGAGGGGCGAAGAGTATGAGGGGCAGGGAAGTGGCATTTGAGCTCTGACATGTTCCTGGGAGCAAGAAGGGAAGGGCCTGCTAACAGGGAACAACCTATGCGGAGGGCCTGAGGGGAAGGAGGGGCCCTACCCTGTCGGCTGCAAGAGGAAGGCCAGCGTATAGGTCGGGGCTCTGGTGGTCTCATTCAGGCCCCCTAGGAAGCCCCTGAAGGCTTATGCAGGGGATGACGTGTCCCCTTTTCTGCAGGATGTGTGTGTGCTGATCACCTTAGAGTTGTGTGCTGATTAACATCCATGAAGGGACCAGGCACCTTGGTCTCCCATTCAAAGACCCTCCTCGAAGCTCCCTGTTCACACACTGATGCCTCCTGCTGTCCTGCCTCTCGTGGCTCTGCTTCTCTCCCCCTTTCCTGAACCACCTGCCTTCTGTCAAGACCCTCCTGGGCCACATGCAGGTCCATCTAATTTTGCAGAGTACAGAGTCGCTGTTCTTTTCCAGTGGGGCTTCCTGGGTGGGGATGCTCATTGCCCGTACTCGGTCTCAAGCATGAGACACAACCCTGCAGCCAAAATTCAGATCTTGGTATCGCCCAGCGGTGAATCCAAGAGGGTGAGTGGGAAAGTGATGGGTAAGAGTTAGGTGTCAGAAGAAACACTTGGGAAGTACGGGGTCAGACTTGGTTCTCTAGCTAGGCTTATGAAATAAGTGGAAAACATGAACTTTTCTCTAGGGAGTTCTGCAAGTTTCTCCTTGAAACAGAGACCGTCTTCTGTCCACATACCCGTGAACAGAATAAAAAGCATTTCCTGCAGGACCACGTGGAGGGCTCTGCCCGGAATGAGGCATTCATAGGCCCTTATCAGTCCTTCAAAGCTCATGTCTCATTATGGGGGGGAAAAATGAGATTTTAAAAGATAAATGTTTACTTTTTAGGAGTAGTCCTTACATTTACATGTTCAAAATCTGCCAAGTACAAAAGGGTAATCGGTGAAAGGACCTCCCCAACCCCCTGAGGCCCCCACCCGTTCACTTTCCTCTCCAGAATAAGGAATCGCCCGGGGATCTTGTATATAAGCAGATTTTGTGTGTGTGTTCCCACTCACAGTGGATCATGTCCTGGTCACTGTCTGTGACTTCTGATTGAACACAGTGTGTCCACTCTGGCACCAGCCCCCTCTCAGCAGCCCTTTCACCACTTGTGTGCCCAAGCCAACCTCTCCAGGAGAACCTGACCCGGCTCCTGCTTCTTCTGAGCCCCCATTCATGGTCTCTGTCAGCACTAGTCACAACCTTGGGTTGTGCTAGAGACTCAGTGAGCCCAGAGGAGGAGGAGATGGAGAGTAATGGGAACTCAGGCCATCCCATCCACAAGCCTCAGCTGAAATGGGCATCTTTCATGAAAAGGTGGAGCCCTGTCTTGCTGGCAGTGTGTCTTGCCTTATCTAATGTCTCTGTTTTTGTTCTGCCAGCCTGGTCCCATCTGTCTGTTGCTCTTCCATGCCAGCCTTGTCTCCTCCCCTGGACTGTGGGCACCCTGGAGCCCCCGGCCTAGTCGGGGATGGTGGTGGTGGCACAGTGCATAATGGCCTGAGGTCGAGCATGTGGTTCTGAGAGAACCAAGAGCTCCCCTTGATGGAGTACTCACCACGCCTCGAGGTGGAGGTGCATCCCCTTGGTGACCTCCAGGAAGGGCACATCATTTGACAAAACCACCCAGGTGACAGCAGGGGTGGAGCCTAGAAGCAAAGCCAGGGTTTCCTGAAGAGTCTTCAGGTGTCCCCTGTAGGAGGCCAGGGAGCAGGTAACAGAAGAAGGCAGGTTGGTGGGCTTGGGGCCTTCACCCCTTTCTAACCAGAGTGGCTTCCATTTGTCCTGTGATTCCATTGCAAGAAACGAAATGGAAAATGCTCAGAGGACTACTTGGTGCAGAAACCACAGCTGGCCCTCCCCTTCTGCACAAGTGCTCTCATTTTCTCTAGTAAAGCCATTTTAAATTCTTATGTAGGATTTGCTGTTGATTAGTTGACAGATAAGCTCGAAAAAAGCATCAGAAGAACCAACTCTTTGGGTCAACGTTAGCAACAGTGAAAAGACAATGCTTTACTCTGATGCTGGGCTGGCGTGTTTTCCCCACCAACCCCGGGGCAGGGGTTGGGGGAAAAGGGGGCCTGTGTGCCTCTACTCAGAGCACTGGCAGGCCTGGCCTGGGGGCTTCAGGGAGAGAGAATCTCACAAAAGTGGCTACAGCATTGCAGGTACCCCCCCCCCCCCCCCCCCCCCCCCCCCCCCCCCCCAAACCAACCACCACCCCCACACACACCAAGCAACCCCAACACACAAACAAACCAACANCTCAGAGCACTGGCAGGCCTGGCCTGGGGGCTTCAGGGAGAGAGAATCTCACAAAAGTGGCTACAGCATTGCAGGTACCCCCCCCCCCCCAGTTTAAAACAGACAAACAACTGACACAGTCACTTTGAAGGAGAGCAGTTCCAAACTGAAATCATTGACATTAAGACATGTGTTTTCTTGGGGAGAAACTTCCATGCAGGACTTCCCTGACCAGGGATTGAAACTGCACCCCCTGCAGTGTAAGGGCGGAATCTTAACCACCGGACCACCAGGGAAGGTCCCTCAGTTTCTTTTAAATTACATGGTCACTTCTTATTTGTGTGTGTGTTTAATAAGTTTAATGCTTGGCTAAGAGGCTGGAGTTCAGGAAGAGAGAAACTTCCAGTGTTGAGAGCTCTGCCCTTTGAGGATCTGTTAGAAATGGAGAAAAAAACATCCCAGTAGTCAGCGTCTGTGAGGAGAACAGGATTGCAGCTTCCATAGCTCTAGGGCCAGGTCCCCAGTTTCCTAGGTGAGGTGTCCAAAGCCAGGGGTCTTTCCCTGGACCTTGATGCCTCCTGACATTGGTCATCCCACAGTGAGTTTGAAAGAAAACTCCACAGTTTCTGCATCCAGGTGCCATCCTTGCAAGATGCTTTATTGGTACCGTCAAGCTCTTTCAGCTGAGTTGGAAATACCACTGATCAGAGTCTGTGGGTTTGCTGCCCACTTCCATCACTTGGGACTTGGGTCTGCAGTTGTTTCCGCAGAACAGTTCTGAGTAGTTCAGAGGGGACGCCCTCCTCTGCCCTCCCGTGGGAAGGTTGGGGGTTGACTGAGTGTGGTGTTTTAGGCGACCAGCCACCTCCTCCTCGTTCACAAGCCCCGAGATTGGCCCATGTGCAGCACGTTGTGTAAGAAACAGCTGTTGTTTTGACAAAGGACATGCTTGTCTCACTTTTTGAATCACCAGTGTGAGTCAGGGGGTCATCTATTCCAGGACTCTGCCCCTGGGCAGGTGGATGCAGAGACCATGCACACTCATGTATGGGACGCAGCCTGTAAAATATGTTCCTGTAATTACGTGTGCATTTTTCCACATTAGCAGTTTTGAAATATATATATATATAATTAATATGTATTGCAGTTTTTCCAATCAGGTAATTTATGCATGTGGCAAAATAGTCAAAAGATACATGAAGAGCAGGTCGCCTCCTTCCCTTGGCCTCTCAGAGCCAAACAGTTTCAGGTTTATCTGTTTAGAGACAATTGATGCGTATGTGTAGATATTCTTTTAAACAGTGTGGTACTGTTTTGCACTTTGGTTTTTTTTTTTTTTTTTTTGCTTCAATTTATTTTTTTTTGGGGGGTAGGCTGCATCAGGTCTTAGCTGTGTCATGTGGAATCTTGTTGTGACATAGAGACCCTCTAGCGTGGCATGCAGATTCTCTAAATGTGGCACACAGACTCTCTAGCTGTGGCACGTACTCCAGAGCATGCAGGCTCAGGAGTTGCTCTGTAGCACATGGGATCTTAGACCCCTGACCAGGGACCGAACTCTCGTCCCCTGCATTGCAAAGCGGATTCTTAACCACTGTACCACCAGGGAAGTTCCTGCTTCAGTATATCTCAAATATCATTCCACCTCATATGGTACATGTAGGAATTGTTGTTGTTGTTGTTCTTTGTGAATTTTTAATGCGTTTCAGATGTGGAGACTCTCTATGCTCCTTGTGACATGTGACCAGCGACTCAGGGGCTGAGGGTTCTGTATTTCAGGCCTCCACTGTCACCTCCCCGAAACATTAAATTCCCTTGATAATGCAACATTGTATGTGCAGATAATAAAACAGTATTTGGGTTAGATTGACAAGCCATCTCCTGCTTTTGTGTTGTCCCCAGAGTCTTCTTACAAAGCCTTGATGTCCTCTGGGGGACTCAGTCAGGGGTCCTGAGCTGCCAAGCCCCACAGCACTGGAGGCTTGGGCCCTCCTCTTCGTTGTGCCAATCTGTTTCCGTGGTGGCAGGTGGCCACACCAGGTGCAATTTGAAAGAGCCTGTTTGGTTTTTCACATGGGCCTGCTTGTGACTGCACGTGTGGGGAAGGGGTGTGGGCCCCCCTTCCCCGAGCATCACTGCCTGCCAGCAGCAGCAGTTCACCCCAGGTGCCCTGGCCTTGCCATCCCATGATAGGGGTGGGTTAGTCTGCCTTCCATCGATTGACTGTTGCCAGGGTCGGCCTTCCTGAGGAGCACATGGGGGGCCAAGGGGCCCAGAGGGACCCCCAGACCATGTGTTGTTCTAATGTGCGCAGGGGAAGATGCACAGTAGAAGATGGGACGGCAGGGTCAGGTCTGGGATCCATAGTCACCAGTGAGCCCCCGGCATCCAGCACCTGGTGGCAGAAATCACCAGACGTCGTCCGCCTAGATGACAGCCCCCTCCCAGGAAGCAGGGTCTCCACTGAAGGCACTTTGTTTTTCTCTTAAGTTTTCTGCATCTGTGTGTGATTGGAACCAAACATCAACTTTACTTTTTTTGTCATATTTCAATATTGGCCTTTCTTTTCCTCCCCCTTTCTTGAAATCTCCTTTTATAACTTCTGCTGCTGCTGCTTAAATATAGATGTCTTAGTCCTCCTCCTTACCAGATTGTTTATATTTTTGAGAAGCCTTCTGCTTATCTGCGACTGCTCTCTCCTCTGTCTCCATCCCCACGCTGCCACATTGGTTTTGGTTGCTCTTTTCTTCCCCTGCCTTCACTTGACTGGGATGTGTTTCAAATGTGGTCTATCAAAATGTGCAGTGTTTCCCTCTTTTCTGCAGTAGCTTTGACATCTGTTCTTGAAATCGAGCCCACGTTATTCTTTTGGACTTGCTTGCCCAAGATCTGCTGCGATGCCAGAAGCAGGGAAGGAAGGCGGGAGAGAGAGAGTGGTGTGGTGGTACCTCCCCCATCTCTTCGTACCGCACCCCCACTTTAAAAACTGCCTGCCATTTCCAAGTTGACAGCACCCTAGATGTTTGTTCCAGCACTCTGCCACCCTGTCTGGCAGCGGCCCACCCCGCAGCGGAACGAATGAAGTGCTCAGCAGCAGGGGCTCACAGACGCCTTCAGTTACTTCCGCCAAAAAGGAAGCCGGGTGGGTGGCAGGCGGGGGAGGAAGGCTCTTGGCTTCCTAGGTGTTTGTGGATGGTTCTTCGGGTTGGTTTTTCCTCACCATCAGTAGCCCTGCTGGGCCTTAGGGTGACGGGCCGGACCATGGAGAAGCNGCCTTCAGTTACTTCCGCCAAAAAGGAAGCCGGGTGGGTGGCAGGCGGGGGAGGAAGGCTCTTGGCTTCCTAGGTGTTTGTGGATGGTTCTTCGGGTTGGTTTTTCCTCACCATCAGTAGCCCTGCTGGGCCTTAGGGTGACGGGCCGGACCATGGAGAAGCCACTTGGAGCTGCCCCTTGATCCCAAGCAAGAGGTGTGTCTTTAGCAGCCAAAGCCATCCAGCGCAAAAATGCACCTCTCCGTGGCTTCCGGAATGTGTCCTCTCACTCCTGCTGTCCCGCCCGGGACACCACCCTGGGCCCATCTGCCGCAGGCTTGTTTGACACACAGCCTCTTGGCAGCTCGTCCCAGAGCTCCTGAGCCCAGGACACAGGCTCTCTAATGTTGAGTGTCAGTTTGTGGTGTGCAACAGAAGTCTTCTCATGGGGGACCCACTCCTGGTGGTTCTCAAGAGTCCCAGGGGCCAGTTAAAGAGTTGGGGGGTAACACTGTTTCCAGGTGCTTCACTTCCCAAGTCGATACAATGCTGGAAGTTGTTATTCTTGTGGCTCGCCTCTTAAGGTCCCACTTGAGAATGACTCAATGATTGCAGCCATGAAATTAAAAGAAGCTTGCTCCTTGGAAGGAAGGTTATGACCAACCTGGACAGCATATTAAAAGCAGAGACTACTTTGCCAACAAAGTTCCGTCTAGTCAAGGCTATGGTTTTTCCAGAGTCATGTATGGATGTGAGAGTTTGACTGTCAAGAAAGCTGAGCACTGAAGAATTGATGCTTTTGAACTGTGGTGTTGGAGAAGACTCTTGAGAGTCCCTTGGACTGCAAGGAGATCCAACCAGTCCATCCTAAAGGAGACCAGTCCTGGGTGTTCATTGGAGGGACTGATGTTGAAGCTGAAATTCCAATCCTTTGGCCACCTGATGCGAAGAGCTGACTCATTTGAAAAGACCCTGATGCTGGAAAGGATTGAGGGCAGGAGGAGAAGGGGACGACCGAGGATGAGATGGTTGGATGGCATCACTGACACAATGGACATGGGTTTGGGTGGACTCTGGGAGTTGGTGATGGACAGGGAGGCCCGGCGTGCTGCGGTTCATGGGGTCACAAAGAGTCGGACACAACTGAGCGACTGAACTGAGCTGAGAACGACTAACAGGTCCTGAAACATGCCTATAGTTAACCCACTAAGTATTTGTTAAAAGCAAATCAGATGTGCCTGTAGAAGACTCCAGGCCCAGACTGTTGAAGGAGGGTCAGAAAGATGCCCCAAGTCAAGCAGCAGAACTGGGACCTGGGGATGTGGCAGGAAGAGGTGCTTGTCAGGAGTAGAAGCGAGCGACACTGGGGAGGGATGGTGTTTGGGCACTGGCCTGACTGGTTTTAGCAAAGCAGCATGCGTCTGCACGTTGTGCTGTAGAAGCCACCGCTTGTGAAGTGTGTGTGGGTACACAGCACGTCAAGTTGAGTGGATTTGGGGCATGGACGGGGTGGTGGGGCCGGATGGGAGCCCAGGCTTCTCTCCACTGGTCTCCGGTCCCTCCTGGGCCACAAGGCAGTGATCCTTGGCACCATGGGCTCTCCTCCGGTGTCCTGGTCATGTACAAATACGCTCTCCTCTCTTCAGAGTGTAATTACAATCTGGTCTCCCTTTTTGTTTCTCTCAACAGAGGGAACTCGATGCCACCGCAACAGTGTTGGCAAACCGGCAAGATGAAAGTGAGCAGTCAAGAAAGCGGCTCATCGAGCAGAGCCGTGAGTTCAAGAAGAACACTCCAGAGGTGAGCGGAGGCTCTGTGCTGGGCTTGGGCTTTCTGAAGGAGGGTAGGGTCTTCCTGTCCTAGGGTGCGTTCAGAACACCAGCTGTCTGCTGCTTCCTTTCGGCCATCCTCAGCCTTAGTGGTGAGCCCCTGTGCGGGCTGGGGACTGGATTAAACCCTAGCTGACTCTTGATGCAGATGCTGAACCAGCTGGGTGGCCAGGTCAGACCTCCAGCCCGTCTGTGTGCACATCTGTAGGCAGGGCCCTGGAGGGGCACATGAAGGCTTCATGCATCTTAGGATGCAATATCCCAACGATGCTTCTTGCAAAACGTTCAGCCTGGTTGGGCCTTTCAGGACCCTCTGTGTTCCCCTTTCTTTGGGGGAAGGGGCAGAAGGGACTGTGCTCTTGGTGCGCTCCTCTTTTTTTGGGAAAATGTGTATTCAGAGGACAGTGTTTAGAGTGGCTCGGACAGCCTTTTCCTGCCCTGTTTTCTTGGTCCCTCGTTCCCTGAGTCTTTATCAAAGGATTCAGAAGACGAAAAAAAAAAAAAAGGAGAGTTTTACAGACCGTCAAGCAGACATGGTGATTGCTTTCCGGGAGCTTCTGCCAAATGAGTCCACAGTGGTTCTTGTGCCAGGGGCTCGCACCCAGCCTCCTGCACCCCCCATGGCAGGTGCTCAGAGCTCCAGCCCTGGCTCCCAGGCCTCCCCAGATTCTTCCAAGGAAGACAAAGGAACAGGCCTGAAGGAAAAGGTGAGTTCCAGGAGGGATAGTCTAACTTTCATAATAGTCCCAAAAAATGATGTGTGACTTGAATTTTTTGTTTTTTTTAAAGTGGACTCATTTTAAGTGTTTTGAAGGAGCTTGCCATTTAAGGGAGTGTTACCATGAATCATTTGGGGAAACAAATAATTAACCCTCGATTTTCAGAATAAATATTTCAGGAGAAAAAAAATCTTGGTAGTCCAGTGGCAAGAAACAAGGGAGGAATGGCAGAACCACCCAAGGATTTTACATTTTAGACCCACTGCTTGTCCTGTCTTACCCCCCACCCCCGCCCTGAGGTGTGTATCTTCAGTGTAGTTGCTGAGCAGACACGTGGGTCAGTAACTCAGGCCTGGGAGGTTGCCACCCTCTGTGCTGCTGGGAAGTGCCGGGTGGGAAGGGGGAGAAGGGACTGGTGGTCTCCACGTCCCACCTCGTTGTGACAGTAAAGGCAAGAGGGGAGAGGGCCTTTGAGCGGCCAGCCACCTTCCTTCTCTCAGACTGCTCAGAGCAGACCTTCCTGGAGGGCCTCACTGTGGGGTTCCTCGTGCTCTGGTCTTTGACTTTGTTTCCCTAGACCCAACCCGGTCAGGTATGTCTCTCCAGCCACGCTCGGCCTTGATCAAGCAACTGGCTATCCCCACTGTCCTGTGTTCTCACTGCTGTTCCCTTGGTGACCATATATCCAGGGTGGTCATCGGAAACCTAAAAGAGAAGGGCGAGGCCGTGCTTCCGAGGCCTCAGTCACCAGTAGGTAGATATAATCCATCTATGATGAAGTGCCTTGAAGAGAACGGGATTCCTGGGTGTTCCTCTCAAGTCCCAGGGTCCCGCCAGCTGAAGGTGGTGCCCGCTGAGGAAGGGCGTGTCCCCCTCCTGCCACCTCGGGCCCAGGACTTGCTTAATAAATGTTGACTAGACTGAATGGGCCCCGTCCCTCCACTGACGTATAAACAGGCCTCATCCTGCAGGGACTGGCCGCTGGCTCCCTCGGCTTGGGTTAAATCCCACGCCAGTAACTGGCCTCAAACTTTGTGTTTTATCTCCTAATCCCAGTAAATAGGAGAGACTTGGGGTGGAGCAGCCTGATGGCAAAAAGCCCTCTGGGACATAGCTTTCTAGGGCATGTTTTGTTTGTATATTTTTTGTCTTTTTTTTTTTTAATTTGTTTTTGTTTTTATTGGGCTATAGGATATAAGTTAGGAAACATCTCTGCAAGTTAATGTCAGGGCATGGTTTTAGACAGTGTCTTCCGTGAAGAGGGGGTGCAGAACACCTCCTGGAACGGAGGGACGCTGCCGTCCTGCATATCCCCAGCTCTGCCAGGGGTTTGGGGCTGATGCTCACTTGGGCTCCTCCCGCTACGATAAGGAGGCCTCGCTATAGCACAGATTTCCAAGGCATGTGAAAGACAGGTGTGCAGAATCTTCTGTAGGTTTGGAAACCTCTTAAGGCCTCAGTGGAGGGTGGGAGTGGGTAACTTTGGTGAGGAGTACAGAGGGGGATTCTTGGGGGTTCTGTGGTGTGAGGGGTGTGGAGGCGCACGGAGGGCTCTGATGAGCATGGGGCCTAGGACTCAGATCAGACAGTGGGTCGTCACTTTGTCTGGGGCTTCAGTGCAGAGGAGCCTGACTTGTCTCTGACATCAGTTATTTCTTCTGATTATTTAACAACGGAGGACAGATTAACACTTACTGTTGAGGGAATACTTCTAGAAATTGGATGTGTGAAGATGATGGTTGCTTAGAACTTTATTCTCAGGGGTTTAAAAAAAAGTTGGCTTGTTGGTAGGGAGGGCATCTGTGGGTTTGGACACAGACCAGCCTCCTCACGCCTCACACAGTCAGCTGAGGGAGGACCAGGCCAGCAGGGCAGAGCCAGGGCCAGTGATCTTGCCGGACTTTCACCAAGTGGATTGATTCTTGGTGAAAACCTTGATGTTCCTCTTTGTTTTGGGAAAGCAGAAACTGTCCTCCCAGGGTCCTGAGTGTCTGGTGGGTCTAACAGGCAGACGCAAGCTCCAGTGGAGAGTCAAGTGAATGAGGTTATCCCCTGGCAGGGAGTTTGTGTTTTCCTGGACTGGTGCTGCCCACGGGCAGCTGGGAAAGCCCAGGGCCCAGGGTGAGGTTGGGGTGGAGGTGAGGAGCCCATGGGACAAGCCAGGAGCACAAAGGTGCCGCGGAGGGCAGAGCCCTGAAGAGTTTTTGTTGAGAATGAAGTTCTTTCAGTTTCAGTTTTATGCCATCAGATGAATACACTGCTAGTCAGTTGATATTATTGCTTCTGTCTTTTTAAACTGAAAATTGTAGTTAATCTGAAGGAGATGGCATTGCTCTGCATATTAAGTTTCATGCCTTTCTTGACTCAAAAAGAGTCCCCTTCGAAGAAAAACGTTTTAAATTTGAACTTTGTGACTAAACATCCACCCCCTGTTGAGTTAATGATTGATAACTGAACATCCAAGACTGAGGGTATTTCTAGGGTGGATCACTTTCTATATTTATCAGTGCAGGTGATTTACTGGCTGGTGTCATTGGGCAAATGACTTAACCTCTCCAAAATCTCAGTTGCAACATCTATAAAAGATGTAATGGCAGAGCCCAGCTCACAGGGTGTGTGTGTGTGTGTGTGTGTGTGTGTGTGTGTGTGTGTGTGTGTGTGTGTGTGTGTGTGTGTGTGTGTAGTACCTAGTATGTGTGTGGCATATATTGTGTGTGTGTGGCATGTAGTGTGTGTGTATAGAGCTCCACACAGGCTCAGCACAGTTTGGTTTGTGTTTGTTGTGAGCATTAATTTGGAGTGCATATTACCAAACACATGATATGCAGTTGATTTCTGCTCGTCAAAGTCAGCTCCAAGAACTTAAAAAAGAACCCACAACAAATAAAGGTAGTTTTCACCCAAAGTGTTCCAAAAGTTGGTTTGTAATAACAGTTAATCACTTTAGAAATATTTTCCAGCACCTTCCACGTGCCAGATGGTTTTGCTGTGGGAATAAGATCCTCTCCCCAGTCTTAGAAACTTCCTTATATTCTCACCAAGGAGGTACACCATCCTGATAAGGCACCTTAAGTGCAGGATGGTGTCTAAAATCTTCTAAATGCAGACTTTTGCCCAGAAACACCCCGAGATCAGTGGGGGTTAGGGTTATTTCCAAGCTGCCTGTGTCACAGTGATTCTTACTGTAGGTGAACAAGGCTACTTTCTGAGGCTTGGTTCTCAACCTTTGGAACAATAGTGAATGTTAAGGGCCACTTCCCCACACTCTGAGAAATGCACACATTTCCCAATTTCTCCTGGACCCCTGAAACTTACTGGGGAGCCCCTGGCTTAGGGCTTGGCTGCAAGGCAGGCGCTGGTTGTCTCAGTGGTCTCAGCCCCTGTGCTGGGATCTCTGTCTGCGTCCCCTCTTCATGTTCCTCCTGGTTGTGCCCAAGCTAGGGGCAAGAGGATGAAAGACAAGGGTGGGGGCCGCGTGAGAGATGAATGCTGAGGCTTCGGCTGCTGGGCAGAGGCCACTGTGCTCCGGCCTCTAGGCTGGGTGCTGGAGAACAAGAGGTGGGTGGAGGAACTGGGCCACTCCCACTGATGAGGGTCCCCCAGGCTAGCAGCAGGGACAGGTGCCTCTGTGCTGGTGACACGTTCTTCCTGCCTGAGACTGGTGAAGAGCGTGGCTGGGCTGGAGACGGCTTTCTCCAAGTTCGGGAAGCTTCGTGCTGTTAGAACTGCGGGCTCAGTGCAGGCCAAACCCCGTGCCCTTTGTTCTTTTGTTGCTTCCATCAGAGTCAAGGTGCAGGCCAGGATTACCTTTGATGCCCCTGAGTTGATAAACCTAATGGCAGGTTAGATGACCAGGGATGTGGAAGGCCCTGACCGGAACCCACCTAGAATACCAGGCTAGCTCCTTATTCCAGGAAACTGAGTTACTTCCCATGGTGGATGGGGACCAAGATGGAGCAACATCGCTAGGGTTTCATGATTCTACCTAGGAATTGCTTTTTTTGTGTTTTCCCATTTGGTTAAATTTTAAGTTTGCCCTGGGACCAACATTTGTCTTGATAAGGATCTTACAGCTGCTACTCGGCTGAGCTGGGACTTGAACCCAGGCCACCGACTCCCCAAGTCAGTGCTTTTAACTGCCACACCAGGCTGCCTCACCGATGGGCAGAGCATCCAGAGTAGTGCTAGCCCACAGGGCCCGGTCACACGACATTTTCAGGGGGTGCCATCCCAGCCCACAGGCTGCGGCTATTTGAATGCGATGGTCAACTATCAGAAGGGTCTCCAGTGGAAGGCTTGGTTCCAGGCAGAGGACAGAGATGGGTTTTGTTTTGTTGCCTTCTTCTCAACAATAGAGGAACTATCTTCTATGGGGAGGAAGAAAGGAAAGCTTCAGACTCGAGATGCCATAATTTTATCATAAAACCATCTTTGGGCCTCATTTTGTCCTGGCAGAGTGTCCAGCTCCTACCCCAGACCTGTCAGACTTTGGTATTAATCTGTGTTATAAGGGGTCACATCTCTTCTGTGAGGTTTAAAACTGACCTGCAATTCAGGAGCTCTCCTTGGGCATTTTCCCTCTCTGATGTATTTTGCCAGAACACTTCTTGCTGTCTTGAGCGTTAATCCTCATGACACCTGGTCCACCAGGCTGACATCACTCCTGCGGAAACGCACCTGGCCCCTTTCTCTCATCATCATATCTCTCACTCCTGTCGTCAGGGACAGAGCGTGTCCCCTACCCTGACCAGGGCATACCTTCCCAGGATCATCACCAGTACTGACCACCCTGGATGCCTTGCTGTTCCCACCAGAGAAGGTGACCCTGGGCCTGACGCCAGCCATAGCACTACAGCCCCACAGCCCCGCCTCCCAGGTCAGCAGGCCCGGCTTCACGAAGGGAACGTTCTCTTTCCTGCTGACATAACCGCCTGTTCACGAGTGTTCATTTCCTGAGTGCCAGAATCTTAAATTGCCCTCTCTATCTCCAGCCAGAGTGTTTTCCTGATTTTTTTTTTTTTTTTTACATTCTTGGGAAACTGTTATAGAAATATCAGGAGCTGTCTTGAGATACAACTCTAGAAGAAATCTCGCCCAATGGCTGAAATGAACTAGGTTTGTGGATTTCTTCCCAGCTCTGCCAAGTAGGGGAGGGGTGAAGGCATCTGCTTTTGGAAAGTCCTTGGTCACCTTTCCATCGATTAGACTCCTTCTCAGTGAGATGTGAAAGCGTACGCCCCCACCTGCGGAGGTGAGGGGGACAAGTGATGGGAAGTCACTGCAAACTTTGTGACTCCTTTCGAGCTCCCTGTGAGAGGAGTCAGCAGGCTGGAGGAGCGAGGGGGCAGTAATATATAGTCGTGGCCCAGGCCCAAATGCATTTAGTCACTGCCTCTACAGCCTTTATATAGACACTGCAGGGAGTGACTCAGCCTGGAAAAAGAGAGTCACTTAAAAATAAAGTTGCGACTCAGATGGACACGTCCTGCATAGGCTGCCCGAGACAGCGTGGCTCAGGCTCGGTGAGAAACCCGGGGGGCACCTTCGCCTGACGTAGCCCTGCAGGGGTCCCAAAGTGAGGATGGTCATTACAGCTACGTCAAGGAATTGGCACGAGGATTAAATGAGTTCGCGTTCAGACTCCCGATTTTTAAGCTCTCAGGGTTCAGACGTTCTTTGCTACAAGTGGACACACTTGCATGTTGAGCGGTGACTGAATTCTTAGCTTTCCTCTTGTTTTTGGCAAATGGACTGACTGTGAAGGCCTGTGTTGGCTTTTGTTGTTTGCATCTGTCCTCATGAGAATTAAAAGCCAGCACAGATGGGAGACTGGAAACGTTTTCCTTGTGTCTCATTGGACACGGGAATGGGTTCATTGAAGACCCACTGCACTGATCTGACAGACTGTGACTTTTAAAGAGGAGGGCCAACCAGACACACACCTAGGGACACGGGCCTTTCAAGAAGGGTAGTGATGGGAAGGGGGCCTGTAAGCTTGAGGACTGGGGGGTGCAGATGGGCACCCCCAGTGTCCCGCAGACTGCTCATACTGGGGCTCTAGGAATCTAGATGCACCCCTCTGCTGAGCCTGCAGCTGTGGTGCGGTTGCTCGCTCCCACTTTTGAAGAGGACGGGCCTGCAGGTCGGAGCTGTGCTTCCATCCCTTGTGTATATTTAGCTGTGCGCCTTGAGTATTGCGGGTGCTGAATGGTCATATTTATAGCATTCACTGAGCAATCTTTTCTTTATAAAACAGAAATAAAATATTAAAAAACCTCAGCTACAGGGCACTACAAGATTTGTTTCTTAAACTTTCATTTAATACTTCAATTTTATTGTGTGTGTGTGTCTGTGTGTACAGAAATTTTTTTAATTTTAAGAAATGCCTTTCTTTGACAGTTTCTCAAAATATTAAACATAGAATTACCCTATGACCCAGCATTTCCACTCCTAGGTATACATCAAAAAGAACTGAAAACATGTCCACACAAAAACTTAGTGTCCACTCAAAAAAAATGTTGATGGCAGCGTTATTCCAAATAGTAAAAATGTAGAAGCAACTCATATATCCATCAAAAGCTGACTCGATAAATGACGTGTGATACACCCATAGAATGGACTGTCATCCAGCAGAGGAATAAGATGTTATCACATGCATGAACTTGGAAACATTTTGCTCAGTAAAAGAAGCCAGATGCAAATGATGGCGTGTGTGTGAAATGTCCACAGTGGGCAAACCCATAGAGTCAGAAAGTAGATGAGGGTGGTGCGGAGGATGGGGGTCACTGCTGGAGCTCATGGGGCTTTTTGGCGGGGTGATGAAAGGGCTCAGGAGTTAGGTAGTAGTGATACTTGCACAAGTTTGTGAGTGTGCCAGACACCACTGAACTGTATACTTTAAAAGGGTAAGCTTTGTGGTATGTGAATTATATTTCAATTATGATTTTCTTAATGACTTTCTTTGTGGGCTGTGGGAAATCCTGCACAGGTGGTCTGTTTGCTTGTTTGCTCTCATCCTCTGAAGCAATTCCCCCACATCAAAGGATCCTGTGGATTTCGTTTTGGCAGTAGCCAACCTGGTTTGGAAAAGGCCACTCCAATATTTGGCCCAATTATAAAGCCCAAATAATCAACTTGGATGCTTAATCATTCTAGAATCACCTACCGTTAAGTTATAAGAAGACTTTAACTAGACTCTAACTAAACATTGAACTTTTCACTGTTACCGACTGAATTCTTGAAGCCCATTTATCAGCCCAAGAGGTTCTTTTCTGGTTTCTCTGGGGCCACATTATTCCCCCTCATTCCAGAGAGACCCTGCAGCATCCTCCCAAGACACAGAGGAGGTCTCCTCTAGAGCAGAGGGTTCAGCTCAGGCTCGGACAGCTGGATCGAGTTCAGTCCTCGCTCCAGCGTTCAGCAGCACTGAGACAGAAGCTCATCCTCAGCTCCCCCATGTGCAGTGATATATCCTGCCCACTTCAAGACGCCACAGTGAGGGGCATGTGAGATTCCTGGAAAGTGAATGGCCAGTCCTACGCCAGATTGGAGTGGCCAGTCAGCAAACAGCGACTGGGGNCACCTAGATCCTGACTCTCGTTCCACCACTGACTGGGTTTGAGGGCTGAACAGGCTGGTTCCCCGTCGGGTCCCCTCTGTTGCTCGATGGCCATGCAGCATGGCCAAGACCCAAGGGCCCTGGAGCTGGGCCAGCCCTTTCCTGCTCCGGCTCACTCCTGTTCATCCTCCATGGACCCAAGACTTCTGGGCAGTCCTTTCTTCTCAGTGGATCACTTGGTTTACCTCTCAGGGATTTTCTATTTAGAATTAATTCTTCACAGCAGCAGATCAACAAGGTGATCTCATTTTACGTGGGATGGTGTGAACCGGGCCGCTCTGTTTTGAGGGCTCTGGTCACTTCAGGGACACAGCAGGAAGAGCTGATAATAATGCCCAATACTTACTGAGCTCCAAGCACTGTTCTAAAGACTTTTAACAGTGAAAGTGAAAGTCACTCAGTTGTGTCCAACTCTTTGTGAACCCATGGACTATACAGTCCATGGAATTCTCCAGGCCAGAATACTAGAGTGGATAGCCTTTCCCTTCTTCAAGGGATCTTCCCGACCCAGGGATTAAACCCAGGTCTCCCACATTGCAGGCAGATTCTTTATCAGTTGAGCCACCAGGGAAGCCCAAGAATACTGGAGTGGGTGGCCTATCCCTTTTCCAGCAGATCTTCCTGACCCAGGAATTGAACTGGGGTCTCCTGCATTGCAGGCAGATTCCTTACCAACTGAGCTATCAGGAAAGCCCAATACTCATAGGAGCCCGTGAAAGTGGGTGCAGGGCTGAGCCCCTTAGAGGAGGAGGTCCCCTAGGGCATCACAGCTCAAAAGCAGAGAAGCCGGCTAGAGGTTGGGAATGCAGGCCTGCTCGTGGCAGGTTTGAGCAGCCCCTTGGGGTGGGATGGGCCCCCCAGCTGCCTCTCCCACCCCACATAGTCCCCTTCCTCCCTGACAGCCATGCTCCCCAGCACAGTTCAGGGAGGGAGTAGCCACTGGACTGCTTCACCTGTGGGTGACTTGCATCCTGGTCCACTAAAGCTGCAGGACCCACCCTTGGTGTTTCCTACTTCGCATTTGAAAAGTCACTGTTTTAGTTCTGAAGTCCAGTTGGGGCCCCAGTTTAAGCCCACATTTATTCATTCATTCACTGACTCTCCTGCCGCCAAGAGCATCTGCAGTGAAGTGCCCTGAGACTGGACCTTTAGTGCCAGCTGGGCTGTTCCTGGGGAGCCCCCAGCCTCGGGGAGGGGAGGTGACCTCAGCTCCTCACACCTCCCACTCCACCTTCAACACTGTGCCACAAGAAGGGTGCATTTGTAAGGTACTGGGTTCATTTTAACCCTGCAAACGTTTTGAATCAAACAGAACTTGGCACACACATCTTTTTCTAAGAAGTTCTTGTGTGAGGGAATAGCCCTCGGGCAGAAAGATTCAGGAAATACGACTGCCTTGGCCTCCTCTGGGCCTCACTCAGAGGCCTCACACAGGATTGNGGTTCATTTTAACCCTGCAAACGTTTTGAATCAAACAGAACTTGGCACACACATCTTTTTCTAAGAAGTTCTTGTGTGAGGGAATAGCCCTCGGGCAGAAAGATTCAGGAAATACGACTGCCTTGGCCTCCTCTGGGCCTCACTCAGAGGCCTCACACAGGATTGTACCTGCATGACATAGTCCTTATATAATCAAAGCCATGTAACCAGGCTTTTTTTTTTCTTTTTTTTTTTTTAATAGGAAGTATTTCCGGCATACCCCAAAGCATTAAAAACAGAACGCATAGTCCTGTGCCCTTTGTGATGACTGGCAAGATGTTAGTGTTTTGTCCATTTGCTTCTGATGCCCCCCTTTTTCTTTAAAGGGAAATAAACTGTTACATGTGCCGCCAAAACCCCACCTCCGTGCCTTTCCTCTCCTTTCCTAGCTCATCCTAAAGCTGATGTTTCACCACCACACGCTTTTCACACTCACAGCAATGTTTATGCATGCGTGAACAACCATAAGCAATAGAGATTGTTTTATATCTACATCTGTTTTACTCTTTATGCACATGGAAGGCAAGTGGTATCTTGCAGTGTCTGTATATATCCTCTGACACCTGGCCTCTTTAAACATTTATTCCACTGTGTTCGCGAATCATAGAAGATGTGTCCATTGCCCTCCTAAGATGACACGTGGAGTCTTCATTGTTGTTGACACTTATTATCACACCTGTCCTGGGAAGAGGGTTCAGGAGTTCCCCAGGGTGGACCCCCAAAAGCATGGTCTCTGATCACAGCTTGGCCAGGTGGGTGGGTGTAGCCTCAGTGGCTCCATGCTACCACCCTCTGCACCCCCGCAAGCCCCCAGTAGCTGTTCTGGCCATGCCCTCAGTGGGTTTTGCTGTTTCCTTATTTCTCATGAGGGAGAACATCCCCTTGTATGATGACTGGCCTGTACAGTTTCCTCTTTTGCATCTCAACTGCTGTGTCTTTTACCCATTTTCCCATCCAGCTGCTGGCTGTTTTTTAACTGACTTGTAGGAAATTTTTATATCCAAAATCTGGATCTTCGTTGCTTACATACGTGGCTGCTCTCTCCTCCCAGGCCATGGCCAGTCTTTTCACTATGTTTATGTTGTCCTTGGTCACCTGGAAGATTTTAATTTTAACGCAGGTGACGTCTCCTCCCCACCTTCCTCCCTCCTTAATCTTTGATGTAAAGTTTGGTTATTTGAATCTTATTTCAGAAACTCTCCCTTTACTGATGTCGTAAAGATAGTCTCCTGTGTTTTCCTTCAATCGATCTTTGGTTTTGTTTTACATCAGGCCTGCATGTAGAGCATCATGCGGATGGTGATTCGAGGCTCTACTTTTATCTCAGTCCATTGAGGGCTCTTCAACCCAGAACCATTTACCACGGGGTCCACCTTTCCCCAGGGTTAACTTTCCCACCTCTGCCAGGTACCACACCCGCCTCCAGGCCCCCAGGCTGCCCAATCCCACACTGTCTGGATGAGTATTATTATGTTACTATCATAATCATTTCCACACTGTTACTAAGTCTTGATATCTAGTAGTTCTTCAAAGCCATCTGGACTGTGCTTCTGTATGACTTTTATTTGGTGTCATTTGAAAAATTCTGTTGGGATTTTTATTGCATTGAATTTGTAGATTAATCTGAAGAGACTTTATAAGGTGTTTCGAGTTTGGATGGAATGACTCTGGATCTTATTCTTAGGTGGGTTTCATTCCATGCTTGACTCCAGGGATCCATGAAAACCACATTCTGTTAACTTACTCCAGTTCCTTGTGTGGATACAAAATAGTCAACATTGAAGGATTGATCATTGTAGTCTGGAGCCAGGCATAAAAATAAACCCCACTCTGTTATCATAGGTGGCTGTGATTAAGATCAGGGGAAAGGTCGGCTGTGGGTCCCCTCACATTGACAGTTTCCTTCAGAAGATTAAGTGGTTCTTCATTTTTGGCCCAGGTCATCAGTAGCTTAAAGCCATTACTGTCTATTGGCTGTTTGGTTTGTCTGAAATATGGGGCTAGTCTCAGCCTGTTTCCCTGGGGTCAGGTGTGTTCACATAATCAAAGTGCCAGGAACCCCATATCGTATGATGTGTGTGTGTGTGTGTGTGTGCGCGCGCGCGCGCATGTGCATGCGTGTGTGTGTGTGTGTGTGTGTGTGTGTACACAAAGCAGCCTTCTCTGGGGAGGAATGCACAGTGCTAGGCTACAGAGATGTCCTTTTGTGCCTCTGCATTTTAAAATGTGCGTTCTTTATTAGTAGAGTGTTTTCAGGCTTATTTTTGAGACAGGCTTGTTCAGCCGCAGTCGTATGCACTTTGGAAAATGACAATTTGTGAAGCTGTCAGCCATGGGCAAACTGAAGAAAAATGAAGATGCCTTTTCTGTTGAAGTGTGTTCAGGAATTTTCATCAGCCCAATGCTGTTCCCATGACCTGTTCAGGCAAGGGCGATAGCTTCTGTTTCCTTTCATTAAAAGTTGACAACGAGGATATTTTTACTTATTTTGTTTACATGTAAGCAACCCATGGAAAATATCCCATGTATATTCAAATGGATACTTTGCCACAGTAAAGGAAAAAAAAAAAAAAAGGACTAGTTCTGACAGTGATTGGAGACCAGAAATGGGGAAAAAAAAAAAAAAAAGACCTGTGAATAGGGATGAAGGAATTAAAATGAAAAAATACGGGAAGAATAGGTTGGGCTAATAAAATAAAGGGTAAAACTTGGCGTTTAACTCTTTTTGCTGTTGTTAGGGAAATGTTTAGCTTTCTCACTTTTTCTTTTTTTCCAAACCCATTTGCACTTGAAACTAGATAAAATATTTGACTGTATTAATTTTCCTGATTATAAGTGTGGGAAAGGAGTTCCATGGTAACCCTTCTTAAGTAAATGAACTGATACGTTAGAACCAGAAGAGTTGAGAGTAATTTTTATTTTAAAATTCTTTTTGCATTAACACATCTGCAGTGTTGAGAAATATATGGAAAATTGAAATAGTGCTTCTATCCTGCTGTGTCTCCAGCATGTCAATAAATCACCTTTTTTTTCCTTTTAAAATGTCTGGCCTTGTAATTTATGTTTGCATAACCCATTACTAAATTCATAGTAGGTGTTTTAGTTGGCAGGCATTATTCCAGGAATTCTGAGGATCTTAAAAAAAAATGCAGAGTCTTTGTTAGTATTTATATTTAAGTGGACACTTTCCTTTAAAAATAAATTAGATTAAAAAAAAAGAATTTAGAGCTGACTATTTATACCTTATTCTTAAGCCAACAATATTAAACCCCTTATTTCCACATTATCAATTGTCTTGAATTTCTTAATAAACTTCATTGTTATTCTTTCTCTTTAAAATTAAAATTGGCAGAAGAAAATGATATTAAGCTCATACGAATTTCTAGATAATTTTCCATACGTTTCATATTGCACAGAACATAAAAATTCATTTCCCTAATTTTTAAATTTCTTGAATGCCACTGACCATCTTAGGTATAAAGTGAAGATGAATATATTCATTCATTTACACTGTTTGGTGCTTGAACAGAAATAGCAACATTCAGGGTTAGTTCGCGTACTTGTGGCTTACTTTTGAGACTTTCTAATTTTTAAGCAGACATTTAAAAATAATTATGTCTTCTAGTCCCAAGTTAGGAGAAGTTTTAGAGCTTTACTTTGAAATGATGAAAAAAGTTATTTCTGTTTTAAAATTTTTTTTAATTGATTTTTTAAAATGGTAGTTAGAAAGTTGGGAAGGCCACTTACAGTTTTCAGAAGAAGTTTGTTTTATTTGAACATGCTTCCCTTCTCTTTTCCCAACCCCCATCGACTGGTTAATAACATTTTCAATATAAAATATGTATTTCAGCCCATTTGAAATCTCTGTGGCCAATCAGAAGAGAAATTGTTTCTCCCCTGGGAGCCTTAATATATTTATCAGGGGGTCTACAGCCTCTTCAGTGTCTTTGTGAAAAAGAATACAAAGTTATTAGTGGTATGTTTAAAAATTCAGAGTTTAACCTTCTCAGACTCTGTTCTGAAAGTTCACTTGTGCTATAGAAGTTTGAAAGCTTCTCTTACTTTCTCCTACTTTAGTTAGGCATTAAAAGAAATGACAGCCTTCTGTTGTTTTTGTTTATGTTAACCATGTAGCTAATTTGACATTTTAAAGTACCTTATTTTCATTATAATTTTAGTTCCTTATCAGAGATGTTTATTTTGGTGGTATTGTTCTGACAGTCTTCTACACTTACAGAATAATTTCTCTTGGGTTCCAAAGGTGCTTCTTCCATTTCTGCATTTATTTCTGGAAACTTTGGGCTCTTATTCACTCTTCCTGGAGAGGTGCAGGGTTTTGAGAATCTGCCTTACTTCTAAAAACCCAGCTCTTATTCCAGAGCCTTTCTTGCAAGAACAATGAAAGTGGATTACAGAAATGATATCGCAGCTTTCAGGAGATGAGAAGCACACTTTCTGCTTTTTGTGGAGTTCTCTTCCCCCGCTCAATCTCCTGTGGAGTTGGTGGCCCCATCGGGCATCCTAAGCCCTGTGGTCATGTCCCAGAAAGCATTTCCACCAAGGGGAGGTGCTGTGCCAGACGCCGGGAGAAAGGAAAAAGGAGGTGTTTATCGTCCTGAAGACGCCTTCCAACTTTTATTATTAACTCCTTTCCAAAGTAAACTTTCGGGTTTGTTTCAAGTCACTTCTGGCCAAAGTACAGTTGGGTTTGCTGTGTCCTCTAGGGGGAGAGGTGAAAACAGCATCACCCTGGGCGAGGACAAGGTGGGGGCCTGTTCCTTTAGGGAAGGGAGGGGGTCTGAATGACAGGAGGGACAGGGGGACTGAGAATTGGGGGGGCATGAGTAAATGCGGCTACCTCAGCAAGCCTTCCACAGCGCTGTGCAGGGCCGTGGACTGCGGGATGGCCCTCTGAGAGGTGCTGAGGTACGTGGAGCCCCCCAACCCCACCTGCCCCCCCCAGCCCAGTCAGAGACTGGCGTGGAATTAGATTGTTTGGATAAAGAGTCATAAGTGACAAAGTGGTGGGGCAGTGGCCAGCAGACGGTTAAGAGAAGGGGCTCTGGAGTGGATGCAGGGGCCCTGACCCGGGTCAGGGCCAGCACGTGGCCGTCACCAGGAGTGGACAGTCTGAGAGGGGGGTGGAGGCGGGCTCCTGCCTTGGCTGGAGAGGCTCCAGGGCAAGGCTAAGGAACATGGACCTTGCTCTGGCCAAGGCCCTGCCAGTATTACAGGGCACATGCCCAGAAGTGACCTGGCTCAGCCTACACGTCCCAGAGTTGGTGGCACATTCTGTGGCATGGAGCATGGATGCCCCTGGAGCAAAGGTGGGGCCGGAACCTCCGGGCCCCTGCCCTGAGGGGCTCCATGGGAAACAGCTGTTCTCCCACAAACAGGAGATGCCCTGTCCACTCAACACATGCCTGTCGTGTGCCTTCTCTGGGCCAGGCACTGAGGATGCAGCAGAGAACAAAGTACCAGCCCCCGCCCCTGGCAATGTCGCATTCGAGTGGAGGAGACAGCCAGCCAGTGAACAGATGGGAACAGGTTCCAGGGGATACTGACCACGGGATGGGGGGAGAGAGACGGAGAATTTAGTAATTGCTTGGCCAAGAAGGGCAGGAGGGAGGCACAGGGTAACGAGAGAAGGTTTTAAGGGGGTGGCTTTGCCACCCTGGGGGTACCCGAGCTTGTCCTAGGCAGGGGCAGGACGGTGGAAGGAGAATCCATGCGTGGTGGGGTATACTTCCAGAGCAAGGCCAAGGTCACAGAGTGGAGAGGGGAGGGATCTGCATTCCAGAGAGTGGCATCAGCTTTCCTGGAGAAGTAGAAGTTGTTCTTGAAGAGAGAGCAGCGGACTAAGTGCTGGGGAAGCGGACAGAGCTTGCAGCCTTGGAGACGGCTGGGGAGGGACTCGGCAAAGCACAGGTGCACGCACGGTGGCGCTGGACATCTCGGGTGTGTTGTGGTGCCCAGCCACCAGGTGTGCAGAAGGGGACAGTGGGTGTCTTGTTGAGGATGGCGAAAGTCAAGTGACCGACCCTGTGGTCCCCACGGGAAGCATTCAGCCTTCTTGTCTCTTCACCAAGTTGCCCTGGCCTGGATACTTTTGAAGTCTTGCCAACTAATTACTTACAGGTCATGAAGCCAAAGTTCTCGTGTCTCCGAATTTTAAAGGTTAAGAAATCAGCTTCACTTCTAGCCATGCAGGAGCCACCCTATGTCAGTTATTTTCCTAATTTAGCTAATTATAAAAATCTCCTGGGTGTGTGCTTGTTAAATAAAACTACTGTCGCTGGGCCCCACCCTAGATGGAGTGAGACATAATNTTGGAGGTTTAGAATTTAGTTTTGGTCACTGCCATAAACACAGCACAATGCCTGCCATATAGGCATTTAATAAATACCATTAAAGAAATGAATAAGTAACTTGTGAAAATATAGCTGCTGCTCTTGGCATTTTGCACAGACACCTGACTGCAACTTTTTGTTGATTGTATCTTCATGCTGTCCTCCAGTGGGTGAAAATCTGTCCATATAGAACACCACCTATAGACCACACTTTTGTCTTTTCAAAATGCTGGGCGGGGCAGGGGGAAGCTTTGTTATTTCCTTATTATTAGGATAATAAGGACCAGTTGTAAAACATTCAGTTCATGAAAAAACAAAAAACAGGTTAAATTCTGCCATCCTGAGACAAACACGGTTAGCACTTTGCAAACAGTGTTTCAAGCGTCTCTGTGCTTAGATGCACATCCAGGCTCAGTTCTGCTCGGTGATACTTGGGGGTCCTGCCACTTACATGCCCTTTTGCAAGTTTCGGGCCTGGTCTGCGCTTTTTCATGGCTGTGTAGTGCGCCAGTGCTTGGCTCAGACTGGCTAAATGCAGTCTCCTCTCGGTGGAAGTTCAGGTTGCTTGTTATTTTAAGTAAACCGTGTCTAATCACACAACATAACATCTTGAGCCACTGCAGGTTCTTGCCAAAGCCTCCATTAGTGCCGTGACTCAGGAAAGATTGCTCGTTTTTCCTTCACTTACTGGGCTCAGCCATTCGCAGGCTGAGTGACCCAGGCTTGGAGAGCAGGCAAATTGACTGTCACAGGCATGAGAGGGGCCCCCGTCCCCACAGGGAGGGACTGCCCCACTCCCTCCTAATGGTTCTTTCCAGATAGGGGTTGGAGTCAGTGTGGACAGCTGTGTAAGTGGGTCCTCCGTATTCCAGCAAGAGGGGTCTATAGTCCCCACATTCTGGCGGTCCCAGAATGATGGGAAACACCTCCTTTTCCCAAGGAGGGTATTGATCAGTGGAAGGATGGTGCTAGCCATGAGTAGTGTACCCCAGCCGCCTCAGTGGTGGCAGTCACCTAAACCCACCCACTGGGAGGAAGCGAACGAAGTGGGCAAACACTTGCTCTTACGATCCAGCTCACTGGCCCCACAGTGGCCAAGGAGAGTGATGCATCACTGTTAGGAGCTCTGTGTTCTGCCCAACTCACCTCTGCTTTCCCGGGGTAGCCGGTGAACCCCCGGTTAAGCCCAGTGGTCCACCTCTCTTCACTCCACAGGCGAGGGGGACAGGGACCTGCTCCTGGGCACACTTCAGTGAGTTATCAGATTGAGCCCAGAGTCTTTCCCAAACCCTGAGTGCCCAGCAAGAGGGGACGTGTGCGTGTCTCTGCCTGATCACCATTTGCCACTGTGTGTCCATCTGTTGGTGATTCTGTTTTTGTTTTGTTTAGTGTTTGTTTGTTTTTTTAAGATTTATTAGTTTGGCTGTGCCAGGTTTTAGTTGTGGCACACGGAGTCTTTAGTTGAAACATACACATTCTCAGTCACGGCATGTGGGTTCAGTCGCCTGACCAGGGATCCACCCAGGCCCCCTGTATTGGGAGTGTGGAATCTTGGCCATTGCACCACCAGGGAGGCCCCTGACTTTGTTTTTAATAAAACCCTGTGCCTGTTGGTTGGTACTCTGACTCCTCCAGGGTTCCATCTGCCTCCAGTGGACACCCCAGCATCTCCAGAGAGCAGGCGGCCATGGGCAGGTTGCTCCCAAGAGAGCCGGAGCCCCCCATGCTCCTGCCTGTCCTCTTTTCTGGAGCAAGGTGCTGCGGTCTGGCCTGGGGAAGAGCATGAGAGTCAAGGTCAGCCTTGACCCTTTACCCAGAGTTTAGGCTGAATGCCACATGGGCGCAAAAGAGCATCACACTTTCCCAAAGTGCTGTCACTCCTGGGTGCTGTCCCCACCCCCAAGCTGGCTTTGGAAATTCTCATTCAGCTTGTAGTCACTAAGAGACTACCAAGCCTTGGGGCAGGTGCCAGGTGTGTGTGGGAAGAGGGTCAGCATGGCTCTCCTGGGCACAGCAGGGCAGAGGCACCCAAAGCCGTGGACCGCAACTCAGTCCAACCCAGGCCAGGCCCCAGTTCCGTGGCTTTAGCTCCAGGATCTGTTTGCTTTCGCCACGTCCACTATCATTTAGATACAAAGCATAACACAGCCGAAGCCAGTCAGTGGAATTCAGAGTTCATGCCAGGAAAATAGAATAAATCAAAACAGTCATTAATAATTTTCTTTAAACTGTGAGTAAATCCCCTCTCTGTTTGTTGCATTTTGTAAATTATATCCAGCAATTAATTTATTGCTATTTAAAATAGAACAAGAACCCATGGAAACCCAGTCTGTATTGAGTGCCTTCTCTGTGCCGGTCGCTGTGCTTGGGGCTAGGGGTACCGGAGACGATCCTGCCCTTGTGGAGCTGACATCCGTCTGGGAGTGGGGTCGTCTGGGAGCATCCTGAGAGCAGGGCTGGGGGTGCCAAGTGGAGGAGCTGGACAGTGCAAAAAACAGGGAGAATCCCTGGGATTCTGAACCCAGGACTGCTGGCCTGAAAGAGGAGCTGGAAGGTCTGGCCTAGACCAAGCTCAGGTAGGGGGGCATATCTGTGGTCCTGACCCACTGCACACAGGAGTGTGGTTCTGACTCGGAAGGTCATATCTGGGGCATGTGCCTTCTTTGCTTCCCTCTCTTGGGTCTGGGTGATAGAATTGGCTCTGTCCTCCAAGACTGGGAACACCAGCAGTGAAGGGCTTGGCTTAAGAATCAAGCTGAGGCATTGGCTAACATAAAGGATGAGTTCTAGCTCTTTCTCCACTGGGTCAGAGGGCTGGGACTAGGGAGGGAGGGACTAGAGGGAGGCCAACTAGTGTTGTGTGTTTGCAGTGGGGCGGCAGGGTAGCCCCCAGATGAAGCCAGTGGTTAGAGACTGAGGAGGGGCTGGCATTCTCTGGCATGAAGGATAGACCCTGAGAGCAGCTGTGAAGTGGCCGGGGAGTCAGGAGGAAGCTCTGAGGACCGAGTTGGCGTTCCAGGAGGGTTTGCAGTGGCTGCCAATGCTGCAGAGTGAACGCTGGATTTGGAGTTTGAGGCAGATGGGTTTTAATGCAGAGGAGCAGGGGAAAGGAAAGGTCTCACTTGTTGAGCCCCAAAGCCAAGGGTGGTACTAAGCCCATTATGTGTGTCATCTGTGGTCATCCGAGGTGGGTGTCAACATCTTAGCTTCACACAGAGAGCTTGCTCTGGCCTTCAACTGGATTCTAGACTGGTTCTGCTGACTCCAGCCTTGGTGCCCCCCCCACCCCCAGGCAAAGGCCAGGGAGGGCTCGCATGCATGTCAAGGCGGCACCCCTGGGCCAGTCTCCCCATGGGCTTGNCACACAGAGAGCTTGCTCTGGCCTTCAACTGGATTCTAGACTGGTTCTGCTGACTCCAGCCTTGGTGCCCCCCCCACCCCCAGGCAAAGGCCAGGGAGGGCTCGCATGCATGTCAAGGCGGCACCCCTGGGCCAGTCTCCCCATGGGCTTGTCGTCGAGGAGAAGACGCAGAGCAGAGGGAAGCAGGAAGCATCAGCGTCCCCGTTTTCAGCTGGGGGGACGGTGCTTATGGGTGGGGAGGATGGAAGCAGGTCTGAAAACCAAGGACGGGATGATCAGCCTTTATTTCAGATGCTTTGGTGACAGACTTAATGGAGACTAACTCTACTACAAAATGATCTCACTGTCCTAGGAATGACCCCGAGCTCAAATGTTTTCCCTGCAAATCCGTGGGTCAGTGCTGCCTGTGCCCAAGCCCACCTGTTTCATAAAAGAAAGGAGCCGACCAGCCTGGGACATGGTGATGGGTCAGATCAGCAGTGCCTTGGGCAGGGCAGGGAGGTGGGTGGGGTGGTGGAAAGAATCCAGTCTTGAGTCTGAAAGGACGTAATAAAATCTCTAAAATTAAAAGATTTATTTTTTTTAAGCCTACAGTGAAATAACTGTCTCAGTCTGCAGATAGAGCTAAATTTGGGGGAGAACCACATATTTTGATTTCTGGAACTTTTTTAAAAAGGCAACTTTCCAAGCCGTAAATTAAATATTTGGGGGTGTTAGACTAAGATGAGTGACCTGGCCATTTCATCAGCAACATGGAATGCATGAAGACAGATTTGGGGATAGCAAGGACACCTTCATGAAGCTTGACCTCTGTGGATTGTTGACCTCAGCAGGAAAATGTCCATATTTTCTTAAGGCTACTGTTTAAGAAATTAATTGGGAATAATGTCTGTTGCACCGGATCTCCAGCCAAAGCATTCATATTTGCCTCATCTGTAGAGAGACCTGAGCAGAGTTTTATCTCTGCGTCTCTTGCTAAGTGTTCCCGCTCTGTTAGCAGAGCTATAATTAACTCACAGGACGCCAGGCAGCCAGATTCGGCCAGGCGCCAAGAAATCAGCCCCAATTACTATATTCACATTGTCAGTAATGCCCACTTCACAGCTTCTGCTAATTTGAAATGGCAAGTTCCAACTTTCCATAGTAAAATTACCATTTTTGTACTGTTCTATTACATGATGATATTTGTCCATTATTTTGGCAATGTAAACTTGGTATTATAATGANTACTATATTCACATTGTCAGTAATGCCCACTTCACAGCTTCTGCTAATTTGAAATGGCAAGTTCCAACTTTCCATAGTAAAATTACCATTTTTGTACTGTTCTATTACATGATGATATTTGTCCATTATTTTGGCAATGTAAACTTGGTATTATAATGACAATTAGTTGTTGAGCAGTTTCTGAAATGATTTGCAATTACATCTCTTAAATGCAAAACTCATGTCCGCCCTGATGGAGTGAGTCGTGCGCTCCCTCTGCGCCCTGGATTCTCTGTAGGGATCAGCTTTTCATATGAGACTGATGTGCCCTGGGACTGTGTGATAAAGGTGGGCGTTGAATATAAAGAGCAGCCTCTGGTTGTTGCCTGTTCTGCTGATTTTCGGCGTCAGAGTTGTCTGAGCCAGAGAACTGTCCCCGACCCTCTGTCTCTCTGAGGTACCTTGGGGCGGGTGCTCTGGTCGCTTTGCTGGCCAGCTGGTCCCCGTTGCACTGTGCCAGCCCAACCATTGAGGGTCTGGTCTGTGCCCCAGATGGGCAATCACAGCTTCTCCTCTGACTTCTGGGTTGTGAGTTGCCGGAGGCGGTTGGTTTTCCTGCTGACACGCAGCGAGGTCCCCTGCTTTCCAGGGAGGTCTGTCCCTGGGGGATCAGACTTGCTGGCCCAGTTGGATTGTACATTGTGCTCTTTTCAGCAGAGAAACTTCAGGAGGCATGATCTAGGCCAGTGTGCCACTCAAAGTGTGTCAGAGTGCCGCCCAAGGACCAGGAAACGGCCGTTACTGGCCTGCAGCTAGATAAGCACAGGGGTTCAGAGCGGTGTTTAGAAACATTCGTGGCCTCTTGATATTACATTGATGTCCACATGGCATTTTTCTTGTATTTTATAAAAATACCAGTCCAAGGACTTCCCTGGTGGTCCAGTGACTGGAACTCCATTTTCCCAATGCATGGCTCGGGTTTGATCCCTGGTTGGGGAACTGAATCCCACATGTTGCAACTAGGAGTTCACATGCTGCAACTGAAGATTCCATGTGCCGAAACTGGGACCTAGCATAGGCAAATAAATACATCAAAATATTAGAAAAACAGCAACAACAGTCCACAGAAGATTGGAAATTTAGAAATTTGTGTCGTGTCCTTCCCTACTGATTGTTTGAGAAAGATTGACTATTATTCAACCCCTAACCCCTGACTGGATTGCATAGTGATAGTTTATTTTGGATAAGACGATTTTCTTTGTTTGCAGTGCAGGCGTCCACAGGGCACGGCCGCTGAGGGAAGAGGCTTCTGAAAGGAGAAGGCAGGCATCCCCAGACACAGACGGGGCCTTTGAGAGTGACCGATGACCCCCAGTGGCTGGCAGCCAAGGCATGGGCCTGACTGAGGGTGCTGGTGTCCCCCAAGCGTGTTCATCAGGACCTGGCTTCTCTCTTGAGACCTTTCCTTTCACATGCTGGCTGGGCATCTGGACCGCCCTGCCTGCGTCCATGATGCCCAGACCCTGACGGGGAGGATGTGGTTTCCTCCCTCCCCGCTAGCTAGCCTGGCACCAGTTCCTGGTTTGAGCTCCTGACCGGCTATCGCTTTTGCTGCCTCCTCTGCACCCTCTGTCCAAGTGCCAGGGTCTGCAAGTCGTGTCCAGTCCATCACCTGTGTTTGCACGCCCCATGAGCTGAGAGTGGTGTCTGCGTTTTTTTTAACGGTTTAAAGAAAACAAGAGTATGTTATGATAACATGAAAATTATGAAATTCAAATTTCAGTGTCCCTAGAGGGGTTTTTTGTGTCTGTGGAAAAAAATTTTTTTTTCTTTTATTGTGTGTGCATGCTAAGTTACTTCAGTCATGTCTGACTCTTTGGGACCCTGCCAGGTTCCTCTCTCCGTGGGATTATCCAGACAAGAATACTGGAGTGGGTTGCCATGCCCTCCTCCAGGGGATCTTCCTGACCCAGGGATCGAACCCAGGTCTCTTATGTCTCCTGCATTGGCGGGCAGGTTCTTTACCACTAGCATCACCTGGGGAGCCCATGGTAAAAGATATCTAACATAAAATATACCATTTTAACCATTTTGAGTGTATAGTCCAGGGGTGTTAAGAACATTCAGGTTGTTGTGCCACCGTCGCCACCATCCACCATCCCAGGCTGAGACTCTGTAAACAAAGTTTTATTGGAACTCAGCCATACTCACTTGTTTGCCTATTGCCTTTGCTTGCTTTTGTGCCACCAGGGCAGAGTTGAGTAGTTGCAACAGAGATATCAAGGCCTGCAGAGCAGAAATATTTATTGTCTGGCCCTTTCCAGAAGAAGTTTACTGACCCCTGCCCTAGTGCATACTTTTGTCATGGCCTATGTGGTTACCATGGCAATCATCTAACTGGTCTCCTGACCTCCACTTTCATTCCTTTCTAGTCTGTCTGTCCTTGGGGTGATTTTCCTAAAAGACAAGTCTATCAATGAACATCCTCGGTTAAGATTCTTTAGTGGCATCTCACACACTAATGTTGTATTATTGGAAACACCAAGAAAAATAAGTTATTAAAGGCTCTGAAAAAGTCCTGCAGAAAAGAAACCTGACGGGCATTGGTTAATTTAGTACCATCCAAGATGAACTGGCCACAAAGTTGTAATTGTTCTTTCCTAATCACCTAAACCATCCTATAGCAGGGGTTGGCAAACTTGGACTACAAAGACCCAGATGGTAAAATATGGGCTTTGTGGGCAATCCAGTCTCTTTGCAACTACTTAGCCCTGATGTAAAGTCACCGTAAATAATATATGAATGAAGGTCCAGTAATATTTTTGTAGGAAAGTAAAACAGGCCATGGGCCAGATTTGGTGTGCCAAGCCTTGCTCTTACAGATCCTCAGTGTGGTCCCAAACCCGCAGCATCCCATCACCTGGGCCCACTCCAGACCTGATGAACTGGGGAGACCTGGGAGTGGCCCTACAGTCTGTGTCTTAATCAGCCCTACCCCCCAGCTAAGGTGTGAGGCCCTCCCTCCAGTCCAGAAGCACAGAACACCCTTAAGGAGCACCCCAGGAACAAAGCCAACAGTAGCAGGGAGGGAAGGCCCTTCGAGAGCTGGTCTCCGGCCGTATCCCTCCCTCACTAGCAGAGTCTGTGCTTCAGGCCGACTACCTGTAGGTTCTGGAGCACAGCATCCTTTCCCCAGCCCGTGCAATTGCACAGGAACCCTTCTGTCTGGAACAGCTCTTCTCTCTGGCTGCCCCCAGCCTCATCCCTAACTTCTGGTCACTTTTGACTCAGCTCAGCTGTTCCCTGTCTTAGAAGCATGTTTGGAGCCTCCCAGCCCCACAGCTACCCCACCTGTGGGGTTTTCCTCCCGATGCTTCCGTACCTGCTGGTGCATCCCCAAGTATGGCACTTCTTGCGCATTCAGAATGCGATTTATGGCCTGGATGGGGACTCAGATGGGGCCATTTTACTCATCTCTGTATTCCCAGCACACAACACCCCAAAATATTTATTGAGCAACTCAGTGAATGAGCAAAGGAACCCTATGCTTAGGGCGTGACTGATGGAGGTGCCTGGCCCACAGGTGTGAGGACTGGGAAGTCAAGTCCCCACTGGGAGTTCCTGGCTTGGCGGGGTTCTGGAGGCGCTCAGGGTGGGAGGCTCCAGGACATTTCCTCTTCTCCCCACCTCTGACTCACTGATTGATTGATGTTTGGAAATTGTGACTCATCATGTTAGAGAAGAAAAAGGAAATTTTACTCTCCTCTCCCTCCCTTCCTTTCAAATAAGCAATAAATAAAAGCAGCTGACATTCTATGTGGTGCAGTAAGAAGCATTCAAATGCATTTCTGGTTTTCATAATTGGTAGCTTCTTGTAGAAAGGTGCTTATTAGAAGAAAAAAACCTTTTCTTGTGTATCTGTTTTCGGCCGCCTTGTCTGTAAAAATCATAAAGTGAGCTGGTGTGGGAATTGGCCTGCCCCCTTTTAAAGACATTTGTGGCAGTTCACATTTTACCAGTAAAGAGTTAAGCTACTTCTCTTTTAGTGAGAAATGTGAGGTATACCCTGTCCGCCTTCAGAGTTTCAAAATGAATTCACCGGGGTGGTGAGTAATGATGTCTTAAGCTGGTTTATTAAACATGAAAGAATAAGATGTTCTGGGTTGACATCATGTACCAAATATAGATAAGGCCTGGATCAGCTGGACTTGAGGCCCGGTGCTCAGGCCAGTGCCAGAACACAGTTGAACCCAATGATGCCTATTTTGTCTCGTGACACCGATGACTGAAGTGGACACGTGGCCTTGACTTTTAAGCATCTCCTCCCGGGAAATCCAAAGAAGAGAGAGAGAGGCGTTAGTTCACTTATCACTGTAATGTTAGGATTAGAGCTTGCTGGCCTTTTATTGTATTCAGCATGTCCTAAATATGTTAGACTATTGGTTCTGGAAAACTTAGTAGTGAAGTCAACATCTTTTCAAAACGTGACTTTGAGTATGGGCTCAACAAATGTCGGTTATAATTATTTTATCACCACCATCCTTCTTATCTGCCAGGCAGAATGCTTCACGTCTAGGTGGGTACCTTGCTGGATCATCTAATTTCATGTGCAAAACAGCCTTGCGAGACAGAGGCCATGCCCTCCCCAGAGAGAGAGGAGGCTGAGACTTGGAAGGACAGGGACTTCGGAGTCACTTGCTTTCAGCTGCACAGCATCTGCAGGTGATGCCTGGGTGCACACCTGGGCCTGTGTGCTGCTCGCTCTCTGCAGGGCAGAGCCCTGCTCCACAGCGCTCTGGTTTACCTGGTGAGAAATGGATCACAAGTGAATATTTTAACTGAGGAGCTGTCTAAGTGCAGGATCTGGGAAGGGAGAAGCCCACATGGGATTCACGCTGTCCCTTCTCCCTGGAGGTTCCCAGCTCCTGCTGTGCTGATGCTGGGAAGGGATCGAGGGGGAGGAGCCTCGCACTTGTCCGTGGTGAGGCAGCAACCTCACCATGACAGCACCTCAAGAGGCAGGCGTGGTATCCTGCCTGTTTCACGGGCAAGGAAACCCAGGCACTCGCTCCACCCTCCCCAGCCGCCCGCTCTGGCCCAGGTCTGGCCCTTCCTGGGCCACCTCAGAAGCCCCAGGCTGCAGCCACATGCTGGCCCCGTCATCACAGGTCCCCAGGCCTGGGGTTCAGAGCTGGACTGGCCTGGGAAAAGGTCAAGGAGCCGAGGTCCCACCAAGGACAGTCACCAGACAGGGCAGCAGAGAGTGGGGGCCTAGACTCGGACCCGGGATTTTGAGCTGCCCATGAGGGGTGCCGACTGTGACGAGCCGAGGGTCACAGCTTGCCCTCCGCCCTGAAGCAGCCGGATCTTGCCAAGCCGTGTTTCTAAAGTCGGGAAGGAAAGCGAGGGCCTCTCCCCACGCCTCACAGGAGGGACGCGGTGTGCACAGCTGCGCTCTACAGGAGCAGCACAGGCCCCACCGCGCTGCGCCAAGGTAGGCCATTTCCATTTCTGTGCTGGGAATGGCCTTTTGCAGATACCGGTTATATTTATCACTAGTCAGCTTATCAGCTTACGGCACCAGATACGCAAAACCATAAACTGGCTCATCAAAGAATAGATAGTTCATGATTTGATGGTAAAGTAGATCAGCTTTAAGAAATCAAAGGGATCGTGGAATCCAGTTTTCACCTCGGAAAACTTTGTGAAATGTTCTAATAGAAATGTTAGTTCAGACCTTTCTGAGAACAGTGATCTTAAATATACTCTGTTGACCCACCAATCCCTGTTTCTTCCCCCTCCTCCAAGTGAAAAAATTAGAAATGTGATCAGAGCTTTATGAGCACGAATGTTCACTGTAGAGTTATTTATAATACTAAAACATAGGTGCAGCCTAGTGTCCAATCTAGGGGAATCATTAATTTATGTTAAATTCATTCCTTGAAATGATTATGTAACTGATTTTCTTTTCCAAGAATATCTTAATAACATGGAAAATGATCATGATATGAAAGAAGGTAAGATACTATATCATCCTAGTTTTATCGAAAAAATATACAAAAATGATAGACAACACGAGTACATGCATATATAGCATAATGTACATGGATATCTGTTATGTATACAGAAGCCCTAGGGCACCTCAGTACCTAGAAGAAAGACTAGAAGGTAACTCAGAGTCTTAGCAGGGACTCTTTCTGAATGGTGTGAGATTGTTTTTATTTTCTTTGTCACGCCTTTCTAAATTCTCCAAATTTTCTGTAGTGAGAATTGTTATATATCTTCATAGAACNACCCCACAGAAGGAGAATCTTACTCTCTTCTCTGGAGCACCTGGCTTTTCCAGCCTCTTATTACGAGGCTGAGCAAAGGGCGCTCCCGCCCTGAGATGGGCACAAAGGAGCCCGAATGCCCACCTCCCCCCTCTGGCGCCCCTTAGAGCAGGGAGCAGAAACCATGGAAGCCCACGTAAGATCTCTAATTATTTCTGTTGAAGCTGATTATATTGAGGGTGGAGTGCCTTGCCTTTAATTTCATTGTGTGTGTGTGTATGTGTGTGTTTTTTTCCCCCGCTCTTAAGAAGTATATTCTTTTCTTTCCTGTTTATTCCTGCTTGATTCGGGGAGGCTGCTGTTTTCATTGCCTAATTAATGGGGAGACATCCTGTGCAGGATTTCTTTGTGGACGGATTCTGTTTGAACATGGCACAACCTGTGGCCCCTTTAAAACACAGTTACATCCTTGTCTCTTTATAGGGCAATAACTAGATTAATTTTGCAATGCTTTTCGAATGCCATTGTTCTTTTTAAGAGGTTTGTTGTTTTAATAAGACTTGAATGCCATCGAGACGCCTTGAATTGGCACAGTCGCTTTGTAACAGCACAGTTCCTTGAAACAAACTTAAGGGAGCATTTTACGACTGCCTGGTGAGCTCGAAGCTTCTTCCGCCCTAGGCCACAATCTCTAACTGTGATTACCCGAATGTTCTTTTCAGTTGCATTGGTCACCGTCTTTTTAACTTAGAGCCAAGTTCATTGTGTTTGTCTTGCCCCACTCCAGGTTTTACTAAGGAGATTCGTTTTGTAAAGGAGAATTGGAAATTNAGATCTCTAATTATTTCTGTTGAAGCTGATTATATTGAGGGTGGAGTGCCTTGCCTTTAATTTCATTGTGCGTGTGTGTATGTGTGTGTTTTTTTCCCCCACTCTTAAGAAGTATATTCTTTTCTTTCCTTTTTGTTCCTGCTTGATTCGGGGAGGCTGCTGTTTTCATTGCCTAATTAATGGGGAGACGTCCTGTGCAAGATTTCTTTGTGGACGGATTCTGTTTGAACATGGCACAACCTGTGGCCCCTTTAAAACATAGTTACATCCTTGTCTCTTTATAGGGCAATAACTAGATTAATTTTGCAATGCTTTTCGAATACCATTGTTCTTTTTAAGAGGTTGGTTGTTTTAATAAGACTTGAATGCCATCGAGACGCCTTGAATTGGCACAGTCGCTTTGTAACAGCACGGTTCCTTGAAACAAACTTAAGGGAGCATTTTACGACTGCCTGGTGAGCTCAAAGCTTCTTCCGCCCCAGGCCACAATCTCTAACCGTGATTACCCGAATGTTCTTTTCAGTTGCATTGGTCACCGTCTTTTTAACTTAGAGCCAAGTTGATTGTGTTTGTCTTGCCCCACTCCAGGTTTTACTAAGGAGATTCGTTTTGTAAAGGAGAATTGGAAATTAATTGGATGATTAATTGTGAGATTCNGTGATTACCCGAATGTTCTTTTCAGTTGCATTGGTCACCGTCTTTTTAACTTAGAGCCAAGTTGATTGTGTTTGTCTTGCCCCACTCCAGGTTTTACTAAGGAGATTCGTTTTGTAAAGGAGAATTGGAAATTAATTGGATGATTAATTGTGAGATTCTTACTCTTATCCAGGAAAGCTCTAGAAGTCCTGGCTTCAGATAAAACTCGTAATGAGCCCTTAATATTCCTTTTTTAAAAAAATGTCTTATTTTTAAGAGCCTGATCATGTAAAGAGAATTCAGTGAGATGGAAAAACAATTTTCTTCCTGTGCGTTTGCCATAACTTTAATTCCATTGTAAGTCCATGAGTTGTTGGTAACAAAATATAGTATATGGAGTCAGAAGACCCATCCTTCCCTCCCGATGCCCCTGGCTTGCCAGTCACTGTGCCCCATGACAGAAGATGAGCTCGGCCAAGGTCTTCCTGTGCCATGGGGCCTGAGCTCTGGGGCTGCCTGGATGGAGGGGTGAGGGAGGAGGGGGCTTTCTGACTGGTGCCACCAGTGAGAATCCAAGAGGGATTCATTGGGGAGGGGTGATGAAGAATGAGATTAGAACTTAGAAAGCATGAAATACTAGTGGGGTGGTGTGTGCATGCTCAGTCTCTCAGTCGTGTCCAGCTGCTGGCGACCCCATGGACTGCAGCCCACCAGGCTCCTCTGTCCATGGAATTTCCCAGGCAAGAATACTGGAATGAGTTGTCACTTCCTTCTCCAGTGGTTCTTCCCCGCCCAGGGGTCGAACCTGAGTCTCCTGCCACTCCTGCATTGGAAGGGGGATTCTTTACCACTGAGCCACCTGGGAAGCCCAGTGGGAAAGTAAGTAGAGATCTGCAGAAATGGACTTCCCAGATAGGTCAGTGGGTAAAGAATCTGCCTGAAGTGCAGGAGACATGGATTTGATCCCTGGGTCAGGAAGATCCTGAAGAAGGAAATGGCAACCCACTCCAGGACTTTTTCCTGGGAAATCCCAGGGACAGAGGACCTGTCGGGCTACAGTCCATGGGGTCACAGAGAGTTGGACACGGCTGAAGCAACTGAGCACACACACACTGCAGAGATGGAGAGGTACTAGTGAGGTGTTTCCAGGATGCCTCCAAGCAGGGCTGCCCAGCAGACAGCCTGGCCCTCAGGAGAATGTTGCTTATGTGGCCGTCACTGACCTGGAGTCAGGCCCCAGCTCTGCGCCCCTGTCACCTCTGGAAGTGTGATCATGGGAAAACCTTTAACCTCTGATCTTTGGCTTTCTTTTTCTGTCCTGTTTGAGGTTGCTGTGAGGCTCGAATGAGCTAAATGCATGCAAAAAGTGCTTTATAAACTTTAAAGAAAAAAGAAGGTGAAAGTGAAATCGCTCAGTCATGTCTGACTCTTTGAGACCTCATGGACTGTAGCCTACTAGGCTCCTCTGTCCTTGGGATTCTCCAGGCAAGAGTACTGGAGTGGGTTGCCATTTCCTTCTCCAGGGGATCTTTCCGACCCAGGGATATAACCCGGGTCTCCCACATTCCAGGCAGATGCTTTAACCTCTGAGCCCCCAGGGAAGCCCTTATAAACTCTAAGCTAGGTGTAAATATCAGTTGTGATTGTTATTGGAGAAGGAAATGGCAACCCACTCCACTGTTCCTGCCTAGGAAATCCTATGGACAGAGGAGTCTGGTGGGCTATGGTCCATGGGGTTGCAAAGAGTCGAACACGACTGAGCTACTAACACACACACACGATTGTTGTTATCATTTTTACATTAGAATGGAATCTACCCAAACCATTTGGAAAGCATCGCACCCTACCCCCACATGGAGCCGTGTAGTGCATATGTTATTGCCTGTCTGTTCAGTTGTTTGCTCATTCAGTCACAATATTGATTAGTATTATATTAGAACTAAAGCAGAATATTTTGAAAAGCAACCAGGAGTAGCCACTCTCTAAAGTGTTATACAAGCATTAAAAATTATGTTTGCAGAGAGCGTGTAGTGTCTGGGCAGGCTTCAACAAAGCAGGCAGCTGAGGAAGTATAGAGAGTGTATTGTTACAATTATAAAAGAAATGCACAGAAAAAGTACTGGAAGGAACTATGCCAAAATAGTAAGTGGGTACCTCAGGGCGTGGGACTTGGAGTAACTTTTCTTCTTTATTATACTTTGCTTTGCTTTAAGCATACATTGCCATGGCCTTCCATTACTCTGTAATCAGAAAGATAAATTCATGAACAATAACAGCAGTACCTCACCACCCCCTCTCCGACAAAGGTAGGAATTAAATGTCTGAAGAACTAAAAGGACAAATGTATTGATTTCATCTTTTTAATATTTTCCTGGTTCATCTTGCCTTCAACACTGTTCCTCATCTGGCAGAGAAAACGGAACTCTGACTGCACAGAAACCAAACCAAACTATCACTGAGCAGAGTCTCGAATTGCTCAGCCCTGTTGGGACCTCCTACTTAAATTTTTTTGATAATAAAATTTGATCTTGACTTCCGCTAAAGCTCTTGTGTATAAATCTTGCATTTCTAGTTAGTGAATGTATTTGGCAGCCTGTAGAGGCCACAGATAACGAATTGTTGTATATCTTGTATTTTGCCTGTGTGAGCCATGAAATCGGGTTTGCCGGCATGTGTAAGCGGATGCATATATGTGTGCCCTGGCACGCGTAAGAAGATGGGAGAAGCATGCTGAGTGTTCTTTTCTGGGAGAAATGGGTTTGTCTACCCCTTTCCTCATTCTTGACTCCTCCCTTTCATTATAAGGATTAGTCATCAATTTCATATTTCTTATTCGGCCTGCGGCACTTACTGTTTAAGTGTAGCTGTAATTGTGCCTCTTTCCTGCCCTTGGGGTCTCCCTCTTCACCCCCTTCCAGGGCCCTTGCCCCCGCTTGGCTGTCGCCCTCTATATCTTGTAGTTTCTCCCAACGCCTGCTGTGCCGTCACCTGCCACCCTCTCTAAAACCACCCTGTTCTCTCGAGGGAAAATTCCCCCAGTTTTGGTTCCAGAAAGTATGCTGTCCATCTGTACTTGGCTAGCCAGTCCTCCTTTTAACTGGAATTTTGCTGCTAATCAGGTTGGGGGAGGAACCACATTGGTTAACTGCTCATCCACCCTCAAAGTCGGGAGTCTGGCTCTGCCACTTGCTGTTTGACCTTTGGCAAGCACTTAACCCCTCTGTCTTGGCCATCTCAGCTATGAATAATGCCCCCTCGTCAGGTTGTTATGAGAATTGTCTGAGTTAACGCAAATAAAGTCCTCAGCACAGTAGCTGGTGCCTGGTACATGCCCAGTGCTTGTTGGTATTATTACTGCTGTCATTGTCATTGCTGGTGCCGGCTTAGGGCACAGATGGCTCAAAACACACCTGGCCTCTAAGAAGTCAAAGGAGAGACTGTCAGCTTTGTTCCATGCGGTTTCCCGTTCTCTTTTGCCATCATCCTCTTTTGATCACAAACACACCCACTGTGTCCAGAAGCCATGGCTCCCAGGACACACAGTGGCAGCACAGCTACAGGTGATTGTGGTGACTTTGCACAGACTTGGGATCCAGCACTCAAACCCCAGGGCCTTTGGGCCATCTCCAGGCAGTGGACTGTCGTGTCAGAGTTGGAAGAGCCACAGCAGCCCACATGCCCACCCTGTCTGACTGCAGGCCTCCCATGGAGGACAGTTTTATTTGGATCAGAGCATAAAAGCAATCTCTTTCCTATAACCTCATAATCAAACAGAAGGCTCGAGGGACAGGAGGGGAGGGAACCTTTCCCTTCCCAACACATGTGTATGTGTGTTGAGTTTCATGGTGATGGCATGTGGATGTATGTGTGCATGTGTGTGAGTGGTTTAGTGGTGTTTGGGTGTGTGTAAAGTTTGATGGTGATGTAGGATGTGTGTGTGCATGTGTGGTTTAATGGTATTTAAGCATATGTGTGGGTGTGTATAGGGGTTAATGGTGATGGGGTGTGTGTGGTTTAATGGTATTTGGGATATGGGTGTGTGTAGGGTTTAATGATGATGGTGTATGTAGTTTGATGGTGGTATGGTATGAGGTTAAATGGTATTTAGGTATACGTGTGTGTGTGTATCAGCTTTAACAGTGATGTTGTGTTGTGGTTTAATGATGTGTGGGTGTGTGTTAGATCTGACAGTGATGGTGGATTTCAGCCGAGCCCTCCCCACCATTGCCACCATCACACCTTCAGTTCTGTGTCCAGCCCGCCTCAGAGAGCACCTGAGGGCGCTGAACCGATCTGCAGCCAAAGAGAAGCACCCTTCCCATGCTTTGCCTCTTCAGGCGCTGGGAGAGAGCAGGTCTGTGTGTGTAAGGAATCGTGTCTTCCTCACACAGCAGTGTGTGGTTAGGGCTACTCTCCCGACTCAGCTTTGTGGATCCCACCTGAAGAGCCTCGCCGTCAGCCAGTCCCTCCACAAGAGGCTGAAACAATGGACTTCGGTTCAAGTTCATGGGAGCCGGCATCCGTGTTGTGTCCACAGTGACGACACAGTGGGCCCCGATGAGCCATCAGTTACAAGTGGAATCCACAAAGAATACAGCTTCAATGCATCAGGAATGTGACCTATCTAAAACAGATCTGTTGGGACATAATAAAAATTAGCTATTCGATCATGTGGGATGCCGTCTTCGAGCTTTGAAGCCTCAGTCTCAGATCCCCAGGAGCAGAAGACCTCTGTGTTCTTTGTGCAGTAAAGGTGCAGGGTAATTCTTCCAGTTCTTAATGTGCTCAGGCTTCGCTAGTAGCTTGGATGGTAAAGCATTTGCCTGCAATACAGGAGACCCAGGTTTGATCCCTGGATGGAAAAGGTCCCCTGGAGAAGGAAGTGGTAGCCCACTCCAGTATTCTTGCCTGGAGAATTCCAAGGACAGAGGAGCCTGGTGGGCCACAGTCCATGTGGTTGTAAAGAGTCAGACACGACTGAGCGACTAACACATACTGTTATGTGCTCACACAATTGGGATTGGACTTTTCAAAAGCGTCCTTCTCAGGCCGTGCGTGGGGCCCTGTCCATGACCTTCACTGTGAGAGTCCAGAGAGTAAGATGTGTGGCACTGGGTTTTATTGGGACGTTCTGGGCATTGAAGAGGGTGCTTGGTACTGTCCAATGTGGGATGAAGAGCCAGCTCCCCGGGTTTGCACTCGGCTCCAGCCCTTCCACTGAACGGTGCCTCCCATGTCCTCAACTGAAAAAGTGAGGGGGCGGCAGGACATTGTCATGCACTTTTAATGAGTCCTTGCAGGTAGATGTTTGGAACAGAGGGTGGCCCGGAGTAAGGGCACATAGGCCCCTGCTACTGGTGTGGCAGAGGCTTGATGTAAGTCCTGCAGTGGCAGGATGCGCCGCTTGGCACTGAGATTTAGGAAGAAGCCAGAAGCCCAGGAGGCACCTCTGGGTTCATCTCTTGTGTACACCAGCACTCTGGGTCCCAAATTGGTCCCCAGTCTTGCACCCGCGGTGCTGGACAGGGGGCTGACCTGAGAACAGACATGTGGCTTTTAAGAAACAATGGGTTGGCCAACCCAGTATAACATGGTATGCCTGTGAAAGGTAATGAGGGGCAGAGTGGTTTTGAAACCCCCAGATGATAGGTTAATTTCAACCAGAGGATTTGAGAAGATGACACTTGCGCTGCACGCTGCAGGGTGAGCTGCCCCAGTGGGTGTTGCCCCAGTCAGGAGGCGTCATCCAGAGATGCAGCCAGGAAGCATGTCCTCGTCCACCCCGCCCGTCGATCTTGAGCCAGCAGGTCCCTGGGGCATAGACTGGGGCATCCAGACTCAGGCACAGCCTCGCCAGCCATGCGGTGACCCAGTGCCATTGTCAGCGGGCTGTCTCTTCCCTCACCACCTCCAGGTCCGCTGTCCCACCTCTCAGGCAGGTCTTTGACAGAGAGCCCCCTGGGCCAGCAGGCTTTGTAGGGGCTGGGGGCCTGGGCTAAACCATTAGGAGCAAGAGAGGCTCCCATTGGTGCCCACACCCCTGGCTAGGACCAGAGCCCCTCGCACCTCTCACTTGCTGGCCCCTGCCTCCTGAGCCCAGCGTGGTCAACTCCATCCCCATTGAGCCCTGGAGGCCATGTTCAGTTCACCACAGCTGGATTCTCGGAGATTTCTCAGTCACCCATTCTTAGATCATGGGTGGCTAGTCTCACCCTTATTTTTTCCACAGTTTTATTCTCAGAAGCATACCTTCTTTGGTTTGGAGCTCTCTTGACCTTGCTCCCTGTTTATCACTGGCTACTAGCATTTAAAGTGGAAAACATTCCAGAGGAAGGGAAATATAGTCTGCAGAGAATGGTGAGTTGTCCTCTGTTGCTGGATTCCTGGGCATGGGGAAGACATCAGGTAATGTGTGTTATGTGTTAGAAAAGCTCTTCATTGCTTTTGGAGGAAGAGAGGAAGGAGGAGGAGAGAGAAGGCAGGTGGGTGGGGGGTGTCCCTGCCAGGCCTTTTCAGGGAGGGAAGGCTTTCTGTGGGATGACTGTGCAGATGACTGGGGCCTGCCCTGCCCCTCCCCCACTGGATGCCAGGGCCCCCACCCAGGTGACACTTGCCCTCAGGCAGAGTTTTTGCATCCTTGGAAGGAACCAGAGAGGGAGAAGTAATGCGAGGGGAGGACCCCCGGGCCTGGGTTTATAAATGCCTTTCCCTGTAGAGCTGGCCTCATGGCCATCAAGGTGACAATACTGATCTGGTCTTTGCTCAGATGTGCTTTTTTTACGTCCCATTTGCCCTGAGCATCCTCAGTGGCCAGAGACTGTGCCTGGAGATCAGAACCTGGTCTCTCTCACGCACGGTGGTGAGGTGGGCCAGTCTGCGCCCCAGAAAGGCCACTCTGGGATAGCTGGCCATGAGCAGCACGGGGCTTGCCTGACACCACACAGCTGGTCACTGGCAGGGCCTGCCTGGCCGGCACCCCAGTCCTGCCTGTCCTCTGGGGCCCCCTGGCGCTGCCACATGCCCCAGCTCTGATATTCCAAAGTCTCTTCTGAAACATGATTGAGAAGGGAGGGTACAGGGGTCTGTGGTATAGCTGCTCCTGTGTCTCTTGGGGCTCGTTAGCCATTGCTCATGGGCCGTTTCCTGAGCATCTACTCCATGCTGGCCTAATGCCAAGATGTCCCCACCACTCTAGAGGGGCTTGACAGGCCCATCCCAACATCCACACCCAGTCCCTACTTGGGTCCCAGCTGCCTTTTTGTAAGGGCCTGTTTGGAATCTTTTTCCATTTAACACATTTGAGACTTAGCAAAGTGTCTTTTTCAAACACTAATAAAGCCTTAACAGCTTCTGAAACACCGCACTAGACCTGAGAGTAGCTGACAATTTGGATTCCGTTTCTAGTGGGAAAGATTCAACATCACAGGTTTTAGGAGCTTTTAAAAGCTTCTTGTTTGTGTAATGTTCATTGAACACAAATTCTTTTGCAAATAATGGTCTGCAACTGCTTTAAAGAAATAAACTCCACTTGCTTGGCTGGGGCATGTATCTGTCAATGGTAAAACCACAAGCACACATTCTATTAGCTGAATTGTTTAATTAAACCACATCCCTGAAATGATCCACACCATGTGAAAGGATAAAGCAGGTACCACACGTTCTGAAAAGATATGTAAAGGGTCCCCAGAAACAAGTAACCAGAATCCATCCTAGACAAGTCATTTCCTCTCTCTGGGCCTGTTTCTTCATCTGTAAAATGAGGTAGCAGGCTTGGGACAGCCACAAAATCCTTGGGGTAATGCAGTGTGAAGAGTTTCTGTTACTCGGAGTATTTGTAATGCCTTAGTGTTTTATCCATTTCCCCCTCTCTGTCTTCCCTTGAAAATTAAACTGTTGGAAATTACTATATCCAGTACAGGTCAAAATATGAGAATTGGGGGACTGAGACTCTGGTCCATGTGGTTCTCCTGGCTTGGCCTTTGGTTTCAAAGTGTCTCAGAGCACCTGGGCGGAGAGGCACTAGCAGAGTCTTGAGAATCCTTCAGCCTTTTCCAAGACGTCCCTGCTGCCCACATAGGAGGCAGAGCCATGGAGGAGAGATCCAGAGGCTGTCCCAGCTCCGCAGCCCATCAGCTCTGCAGCCTTGGGTCTCCCTGTGTGTCCTCCCCCCGCCCCCTTCCTCACAGGGCAAGAGGGCTAGCCAGGCCCGCTCCTGGACCGGTGCTGAGAGCTCCCGGAGCTGGAACCTGGGCTGTGAGAGGCAGCACCCAGCAGCTGATGGCTCTCATCACTCTTAGGTCAGACTGCTGGACCCAATTTGAATAAATAGGCCCCCAGGTTTCCCTGAGCCTTAAACAAAGCTTGAGATTAGGTTAGGAAGGCCCCTCTCTGTTACAAACAAAAAAGTAACCGAATCATATTTTTGTAAATTTCACTCCTCCCCTCCTTTTTTTGGTAATAAAACTTAAAATCCTCACTATAAAGCAAACTCTGATGTCAAGTTAGGCCTAAATTTTCAGCTCTTCCAACATGCAGGTTTATAGAATCCTATGCTTTTCAGTGGTTGAAAGGAACTTAAGATGTACCAGTTATTTCAAAGTTGTGAAGCAGAGACTAAAATAGTTTGAAGCTGAATTTTTAAGCCTCTTTTGGCCGGATCAAAGAAACCCAAACTTCTAAAAATACCAAATTAGCTTTTTAAGCACAGTTTCTATCTTTAGTTGAAAAATGTGTGCAGTGTGGGCTCCTGGAACCTCCTTAAATGTACCCATTGATATCAGCATTTACCTTGAAAAATGAGGTCTTTGGCCTGCGCTAATAATTGTCACTTTCTCTGCCCTTGACTTTCCCTTCAGTGTCAGGATTCCATCACCTAGACAGAGACCTCCTCCCTTTCCCTTTCTGACTTCAGCCCCCTGTCTTCTTGCAGTTTGTTGTGATCCAAGTTATATTCTTGAAAACCATGATGAATAGACGTGAGATTGAACTTTGAGTTCCCATATCAGAAATTAAAGTGGATATTCCTGCTCAGGGCATAATCTGAAATGTTTGTGTTTGGTTGCAAATATGTTATATGATGCTCTCTGTAGCAGATTGGCCTTTCTAATTGCTAAGCTTGTTAAAATTTAAATTGGTTTTCGCTTTCTTAGCAAATGTTGACTGACAGTCACAGAAAGTGGCCCAGAATCCTGGTGAGTGATGGGAGGCCGGGTGGCCTAGGGTAGGAAACGTGGGGCAGACCATTTGGAGTAGTTAGATTTGACTTTCAGTGCTTCCACAATGGCCAGAGCTCCTGGCCATACCCAGCTGGCCGTGGGGAGCATGGGAGAGGCAACTCTTCCTGCTGTGGTCCTTGAGGGAAGCACCATCTCAGAAACCGGTTTCATGTGGGCAGGCCAGACCCCAGCCAGGCAGGGGACAAGGGAGGCAGTGGACTACACACCCAGGGTGGTAGAGCCCAAGTTCCATGAGTAGGTCACAGTCCCCCAGGCGCCTCCTTGGCGTGTCGAGGTGCCCAGGACTGTCTAAGGACTTTGGGTGGGATCTCTGCCAGTTTTGTTAAGAGGAGAGGAGACAAGGGAACAGTACTGGGAAAAAGAGAAATGACTTTTCTTTTTTTCTTTTTTTAAAATTTATTTATTTTAATAGGAGGGTAATTACTTTATAATATTATAGTGGTTTTGCCATGAAGTGACTTTTCTTAAACCCCAACTTGGTGCCAGATACCAGGCTGAGCATGTTCACATGCATCAGATAATTTTATCCTCACAGCATCCCTGGAAAGATACTTTCCCATTTTGCATCTAAGGAAACTGAGGCTCAGAGAAGTTCCTGGCCTGCCCGGGGTGGTGTAGCCAGTCAGTGAAAGTGTTAGTTGCTTAGTCGTGTCTAACTCTTTGTGATTCCATGAACTGTGGCCCACCAGGTTCCTCTGTCCATGAGATTTCCCAGGCAAGAATACTGGAGTGGGTTGCTATTGCTTTCTCCAGGGGATCTTTTCAACCAAGAGATTGAACCGGAGGCTCTCTCAGTTCCTCCCCCATCAAGCCAACACCAGACCGCAGCCTGTGGATGGGAGAGTTGGGAATGGAGGGAGTAAGTTCTTTTTTGCTTTGGCCACTCAAATTAGATTGATATACCCACGGAAGGGCTTCCCAGGTGGTGCTGGTGGTAAAGAACCCTCCTGCCAATGCAGGAGACATAAGAGAAGTGGGTTCGATCCCTGAGTTGGGAAGATCCCCTGGAGGAGGGCTTGGCCACCTTCTCCAGTATTCTTGCCTGGAGAATCCTATGGACAGAGGAGCCTGGCGGGCTATAGTCCACAGGGTTGCCAAGAGTTGGACACGACTGAAACAACTTATCACACACATGTACCTACAGAAAGATGCGTGCTTCGTTAAGTATACACTCAAATCAACTTTCCCAAACTGAACTCATCCATGTACTGACACCCAGATCAAGAGAATTACCAGCATCTTCAGAAACCCCTCTTGGGGTCCCCAGCACTGCAAAAAGCTTTAAAGAAAGAAGGAAAGGAAAGCAACACTTGATAGTTAGCTTTTGTGGGACAGGCCCTGTGCACCCTCTCTACCATGCCCCAAATCCTCTTTTGAGAGGTCAGGAAGTGGACCCAGAAGAGGACAGGTGGCTTGACCAGAGCCACAGCCACAGCGCCCGGTCCCGTCAAATCCTTACAGCACACTTTCATCTCCACCCTGCCCCTGCCTTTCATTCTCTCTCTGTCTTTTACAGATTGTTAGGAAGTGGGATAGCATATTAATATTTCCAAAACTTCTTATGAAATTGGAAGTGTTGTGCAGTGATGAAGATAGAAACTAGGAAACAAGAGCTTTTAATCCCAGCTTACAGGAAATTCTAACTAGTAGGAAATCTAATTCAGGCCGTCCTGGGAAACGTCATACGCTCAGAGATGAAAGTCAGCTAAATTGGGATCTAATTCTATAATCTAAATATAGATGTAGATATATTACAGGTTGGCCTTTTCCGCTTGGGAGAGGATCATTCACTCTAAAAGGTACCTTTTGTGTCACAGAGCGTGGCTGGCCAGGGCGACAGCACTAAAAGGCAAGGAGGAACTTTGACTTTTTCATTCCTTAGTCTTCATTGTCTTAAATTTCTTAAGAAGAATGTATTGGTACATTGCATGTGTAGTACATGAATTTAACAGGCCAAAGGGAAGACTCTTTACAGAGCAGAGCGTCTTCCAAGTGAACAGGAGTTTTGCGTGTACTGTTTGCCTTTCCTACCCCAGTGACCATGGACCGTGAAGGTCCCAGTTACTGTCGTCCATCCCAGGGACACAGAGACCCTGTGTCAGAAGTAGACTAGCTCATTGGCCTTTGTGTGGCAAGGGCACTTTTATTTTAAATATGTTTGATTACAGAATAAACATGCCTATAAAAGTTCAACCATTGAAGACGTGCAAGACATAAAATGTAAAATTCCATCAGCCCCCTCCCCCCGCTCCCATCAAATTGGGTTTCTCTGGTGGCTCAGCTGGTAAAGAATCCACCAGCAATGCGGGAGACCTGGGTTCGATCCCTGGGTTTAGAAGATCCCCTGGAGAAGGGAAAGGCTACCGACTTCAGTATTCTGGCCTGAAGAATTCCACGGGCTGTATCGTCCATGGGGTCGCAGAGTCGGACATGACTGAGTGACTTTCATTTTCCCTTCAAATTTCAGAGGTAACCACTGTTAACTTACATAGTATATAATTTTTTGTTTATTTGTTTTTCTTTTTTCTTGGTTGCACCACTTGCAAGATCTAGGATCCCCAACCAGGGATTGGCCCCAGGTCATCAGCAGTGAAAGTGCAGAGTCCTAACTGCTGGACCAGTAATTTGTAATTGTTTTGATTCTTGTTTTTCCCCATTACAACCTAAGGCCAGACATATGCTGTCTGTCTTATTAACTGACATATCTTAAGCATGGAGAATGGTATTTTTCTTGAAGTAGGTGGCACGTCAATGTCTGTGGGGCGTGTGGACACTTTGGCAGATGTCTGCACGAGTCCCTGACCATTCGTGCAAGAGTTACTGCAGAACAGATTCTTAGGCGTGGTGTTGCTGGGCCAAAGGGTATGTCCGTGTTTTCCTTTCCTGGATCTGCCAATTTAGCATCCCAAATGGCAGCTCAGTTGTCACTCAGTCTTCCTTGGAGGACAGAAAGGACAGTGGCACTGTCCTTTTCCTCACCAACACTGAATAAGTTAGTTACTGAGTCTTCCACTGGTTTTTTAAAAAGTGTAGATTCCTTCAAATTCAGACTTCCTCAATCAACAATGAGATTGAACGTCTTTTAGTACATTTATTAGCCAATAGTGTCTCTTGTGTAAATTGTCTCGTTGCCCTTTGCTAGTTTTTTTTTTTTTTTTTTACTGCGTTGTTTGCCTCATTTTCTTGATTCTGCTGGGTTTTTTGAGCATGTAGTAATAATTCTTTCTCTCTTATGTGTTGCAGATATTCTCCCCAAATCTGTCATCTGTCTTGCAAATACAAACATGTTTTTCTACATCCATTCTCTTATAGTATTAAGATTTCCATTTGGCTTTTTTCCCTCTGACAGCAGTGTTGTGTATACGGTTTGAGGTTTGGGATCTAACAATTTTCCCCTAGGTGAAGAGTAATTTCCTTCATGCAGTATTCTTTTTAATACTCTGAATAAAGGAATAAAATTTTGTCTTTGAGAGATGAGGATGTAGAACCAGAACATGTGGTGCAGTTTTTACTTAAAAACCCAGACCTGCAGCAGGAGCTTGAAATGAACTTTCCCTAAAAGCCAGAACTTGTAGAAGTGGTGCCCCAAGGGCTTTCCAGAGGGCTGCAACTGAAAGGTTTCTACCATGGGTCTTCCCTCTTCTTTTCCCTTTTTGAGCAGCAATTAAAGATCTGATGACGAGTGTGAGTGTGGCAGCATTTTGGCATTTTGGATGGCGGCATAAATACACATTGAAAAACTCTAAATTTACATCGGTTGGTCTCCTGTGTCTCATTCTGCTAGAGGTGTAAAAATTTCATGTGCCTTTTTGTACAACCGTCCTGCTGTATCACGGTTCAGGGGAAGCAAAAGTAACTAGAACGCATGTTACCGAGAATTATTTAAATTAGGCTTTATTCCATTTAGTTGATACTGAAACTAGAATCTGAATATTCTTTTCCTTTTCTCCTTTTCACTTCCCCTTCATAATGGAGTTCAGGGACTTCCCTGGCAGACGAGTGGTTAAGACTTCGCCTTCCAATGCAGGGGGCATGGATCCAGTCCCTGGCTAGGGAGATAAAATCCCACATGCCTCGGGCCACAAAACCAAAACATAAAGCAGAAGCAATATTGTAACAAATTCAACAACAAATTCATTTAAAAGTGGCTCACATCAAAAAAAGGAGTTTTGTGGTTTTTTTTAATAATGGAGTTCAGCTCATACAGCTGCCCAGATTGGACCCTCTGATGCCTTCCCACCCACCCTTCGCTGGGCTGTGGGGTACCTGCAATGGTTGGCACCACTGACCTTGCCTGTCTGCATCTGGTGGGTCATCCTCCCTGGCACACTCTTAAAACCCACCACTGACATTCTGATCTGAGGTCATTATCCTGTGATGGTCACACACTGTCTCCCCTGCCTGCCCCTGCTTGCATGTTAGTCCCATGAGAACACGACCCCCTTGTAGTCATCTCACACTGTACCTCCAGCCCCTAGCACAGAGCCTGGGGTGTAATAGGTGCTCAGTAAATATCTGTCGACTGGCTGATAGGATGGGTTTCCCTGGTGGCTCAGTGGTGAAGAATACAGCTGTAATGCAGGAGCCACAGGAGACTCGGGTTTGATCCTTGGATGGGGAAGATCCCCTGGAGGAGAACATGGTAACCCACACCAGTACTTTTGCCTGGAGAATCCCACAGACAGAGGAACAGTTGCCTGCAGTCCATAGGGTTGCAAAAAGTCGGACACAACTCAAGTGACTTAGCGCACATTCCTGGCTGGCTGGATTTTCTTCTGGGTGGGATAATGACCAGTGATCAGAGGTTTCAGGGTGGCTGCCTGCCCTTTCCCATAAAGCTGGGAGTGCTCATTTAATCTGCAAGGAACTCAACCTCCTGGACAAGCTGTACGTAAGATGTGAGCTCTCAGAGGAACATTTTTACTGCCCAGACAATGTTCCAGGAGGTGACTAGAGAGACACCAACTTGTCCCAGCATGTGTGCCTGGGAAAGGCACACTTCTGAGCCGGAAGTGGGTCCTAGGCTCCCCGTGAAGAAGACTGGTGTGTGAGCACCCGGGCAGAAGAAGGGCCTCAAGGGGAGGAGGCCCTTGGGGCTCCCACCCCAGAGCAGGTCGCCACACACCGAAATGGAGCCAAGCCATGAAAGTTTGAGTCTTTGGCAAAAGCCCAAGTCAGCGAAAAGCCCAAGCACGGAAAATTGATGTTATTAGATCTTGAATTGTAATTAGAGAAACCATGTAATTAATTATCAGTACACTATTGTAAATCAAACACTGGGTTAAAAGGATAACTTCTGCAGTCTTATGCATGTAGTAGGAACTCAGAAGAGACCCATAGGCCTTATCAATAAGCCCGTGAGTTTGGGCACCGTAGCCCCCCTTCACTGGGTTTGGGTTTCTTTCATCTTCATCCATTTGTTCAAGCAGGAACTAGGATTTGAGCACCTGTGGATGCCAGGCCCAGAGGCAGGTGCTGCAGCCAGATGAGCAGGTGAACAGGGCCTTCCTGCCAGTGCCATGCTAGCAAAATAGAGATCAGCAGGGTACCTGGACCACAGAGATTGTGATTAACATTGTGATGAAAACAGAGCCACCCCAGGTTCTCGATCTTCTTCTCAAGAACAAGATATTACAGCCTGAGAACTTTCGTATGAGCAGATCTGACCATTGCCTACCTAGGGCTGGAGCAGAAAATGACAGCACGAGGGAAGGTGGCGGGCCACTTCCCAAGGGGACCCCAAGACTTTGGCTTTTCTTCTTGTCTGACCCAAGAGACAACTGCTGTGATGCTGACAGCCTTCCTCTGCTCTTAGTCAGCCCTTTACTGTTTACTTCTCCAGCCAGATGGGCAGCCCCGTGATCCTCGTGGTCAGAAGCCACGGCTCCCTGCGTCATGGAGGACTCTCCCCAAGAGAACCTGCATGCCTTTCCTGTCCCCTCTCTGAATCCAGACTCCTAGGTGCTTGACTCCAGAGTTGCTATTGACGTTGTTGTTGTTTTAAAGTCGCCAAGTTATATGCTGTGTCCTTCAGAATTTTGAAAATAAGCAGAAAATGAATGTATGGCCATCAGGCTTGTCCCAGTGAGTGCTGCAAATGCCCCTCCCTTGCCACTTGGGCTTCCCTAGTGGCTCAGAGGTTAAAGCATCTGCCTCTAATACGGGAGACCTGGGTTTGATCCCTGGGTTGGGAAGATCGCCTGGAAAGGAAATGGCAACCCACTCCAGTATTCTTGCCTGGAGAATCCCATGGACGGAGGAGCCTAGTGAGCTACCCATGGGGTCGCAGAGTCGGACACGACTGAGCGACTTAACTTGCCACTTAGCCGAGTAGGGGTAGGGCTGCGGGGTGAGCTCTCCTCCCTTCCCTTTTGTGGATCCTGAGCCAGCACTGCGCCCACGCTCCACACTCGCCCCCACCCCCTTTCCCTTGCTGTCTTCTCTGCACTGCCCTTACCATCTCCTGGTCCATTATGTGTCGCCCGTCTCTCCCCGTTAGGACGTACATTAAGTTCTATGAACATAAGAACTTGTTGCATTTCTGCAGCCACCAGAGTGGCTGGCATGTCAGAAGGCACTGAAATCTCCGTTTCACAAATGATGACCATCAGGTCAGAGTGCAGAAGGTTGTCTGGCCTGGGCTTCCTGGAGCTACCCATTGATAAGTAGCTCCTGAGCCATACCCATGAGGGGCGATCAGTCATTCTCCCTAACAGATGTGTGTTTGTTACGTCTAAAGTGTTCTGAACGGTATTTAAATTGTGAGGGCAACCATCAGGACTCTTTGACATCTCAAGTCTCAATTCTAATGAAACCAAGGAGGTCTCACTCCGTCACATACACAGGTGGGAAAGTCAACTGTTGTTTTATTTCTGTATTCAACAAGATGACCTAAAATAAGAAAATAGCAAATGCAAGAAAGGAAACCAAACCCTGGGTTGTTGTGCAAGTGTATCTTTGCAGGTATCTTCTTGCCTGTTGACATTGGATCTACTCTTTACCTGCATCTCAGGCTACAATGTGTGAGTCAGCTACGGCCAGTAACACACCAATAAAAAGTCCGAGTTTCCCCTCCTGCTGTAGTCAGGAGTGCTGACAGCGTCTACAGGAAGCAGGAGAGTCTGGATTGGCTCTGGCTGCCTCTCTTCCTCGCTGAGGTCGTGTGGGCTGGAGAGGGGAGTCTGGGGGCTGGTGCTTAGTGGTGGTCACACCTGCCCTCGGCCTGCTCTGTGCTCATGGGTGCAGGAGCCCGGTAGCTGTCAGACATCTCCTGCTTNTTAAAAAAAAAAATGGCTTGTACCCAGAATCTGCCCTGCACTCCGATTATTTTTATTTAACTGTTCTGTGAGTGTACCATGCACGGGCCATGCAGTCCCTGAGCTGCACTGTCAACACGGTGCCCTGTGAGGCCAAGGCCCAGCAGAGGGAGTGGCCGCAGCCTGGGAAAAGTAGATGTCAGTGAAAAATGCTGGAGGTGGTTGGCACCCGCCAAACCTGGTCATAAACCCAGCGCGTTCTCAGCACAAAACGAGCGCTGTTAAAAATAAAACGTACAAGAAGTAATATATTTGAATACGAGGGCACTGCAAACAGTTTCGCAAGGTATTAAGAGCACATTAATCTTAATTTTATTATATATTAAAGTTTCTAACTTTTCAAATAATGCAGTTTTCATTGTTTCAAAATGTCTGAGAATTATAGAGCTATTTGGTGTGGCTGTCAGGCAAGGACTCCTGCCATTTATTGGGGCCCTGGTTTTATTTAATAGCCAGATGAATGGAACAGTTAATAAAAGAAATATTGCTTTATTCCCTGACATTTATGTCCTTGGTTTCCAATAAAGAATTGAAATTATGAATAGTTGATGGTTTAAATTGATGTTTTATGTTGAACGCTAGCTATAATTTGCCCTCTGAGGATTGTAATACCGAGAAACAGATGGTTTTTCACAGTAACAAATTGCTATGTGTATACAGTCTCCAGTCTTGGCTTTCAGACACTTTCACCTTTGGTTCCGAGCTGCCCTGCTGCTGGCAGCCGGGGGGGAGAAGACACAGCGTTTCTGAGAAGGGGCTTCCTGTGCCGGAGGGGGAGGGGATCCAACCAGGCCCCCGCTGCCACCCCCGCGGGGTTTCGGCTGCAGTTCAGAATCAGATCATAGCCGAGTGCTGTGCCTAAATCTCAGCCAGTACCTGCAGTTCAGGCAGGCCGGGAGCTGGGAGCCAGCTGCCGTTGGAGGCGGCTCCTCCAAGGTCACAGTGGTGGCTCTGAGGCAAGGCCCACAGCCTCGCTGAGTGTGACAGCCTGAGACCCGTGCACTGCAGACCTCACAGCCCTCTAGAACCATCAGAGAGAAGCAGCGGAGACAAGCTGTTGTGTTCTGTGGGTGCAGGGGAGAGATTAAGAGCTGGGGCTCTGGAGCCAGGCGGCTCAAGGGCTGGGCCTGACTTGCGTGACCTTGGCTGGCCAGGTGACTTGGAGGAGACCCCCAAGGCATGCCCCCTCATGTCAGTTTCCTCATCTGTAATGTGTGAATGACAGCAGAAACCACCCACCTGCGCCCACCTCACCCCCACCCCCACCCCCTGTTTGGAAGATTGAACGAGACGATCCTGTAAGACAGCACTTAGCACGGCACAGGGCACAAGGCACAGTAAGCGTCGGTGCCGCCAAGCGTGAGCAGCGAAAATTACAAAGCAGGTTGATGTGGGGTGATTCCTAGTTTTACAAAAGCCTTTTTGTTCTTTAGGGCAAGTTCCCACATGGGATTCTTTAAACAGGCTGTGTGTTAGGGCTGCAGAACTTTACTTTGCAGAGCAAAGGCACGTGGCCTCCATGGAGCGAGGCACCTGACGCAGTGCCACTGCAGAGTACTTGTGCAGCGCTGGCCTCAGAGGCGCCCTCTGGGGAGGAGGGCCTGGGCTGTCTCGGGCCCCAAGGCCACTGAGGCTGGTGCATCCCTGACAGAAGCCTGGAGCTTGTTAAACTGTTGAAATGTGAACCGGAGCACCAGGTAGCCAATTCAGGAACACTTACAGCTAGGAAGTAGTGTCTGGTTTTGGGTGTAATTCTGCACAAGTGATAATAGCACTTGGTAATGATGTACTTGGGGTTAGATCTCAATATGTTCCTAAAATTCCATCCGTTGAGATTGATGGCTCCATCTTCTCCAAGAAGCATTTTGTGTTTTTGTTGTGTAGGTTGCAATCCAAGAGCTTGTTTTCAAGGCATTTATTTATTACTTTGGTTTCCTGGGTGGCACTAGTGGTTAAGAACCTGCCTGCCAGCGCAGGGGACATAAGAGACGCGGGCTCAATCCCTGGATCAGGAAGACCCCCTGGAGAGAGGGCACGGCAACCCACTCCAGTATTCTTGCCTGGACAATCCCATGGACAGAGGTGCCTAGCAGGCTACAGTACATAGGGTCGCAAAGAGTTGGACAGAACCTAAGCACCTTAGCACGCATGCATGCCTTTATTACTTAGAATGCAAAGCTCCTTCCACAAGAAAGAAAGCAGACAAGCATTTGAGCTCTCAGCTGGTTGGATAAAAAATAAACCTGTGCATCTTGTGCCTCACTTACGAGACAACAGCAGCGATTCCCAAACACCTACTGTGCGCTGCACTTTATCTTTTTACTTAATCCTCCCACAGAGGGTGAGAAGCAGGCCCTTCCCAAGGCCCTGTCACCATTCCAGTGAGTGATGGAGCCTAGATCAGGCACGGTCTCTGCTCACCTGCCTCTGTGGAGGATCCCAGGGATGAGCTCTGAAGGCCGCCCTGTGGGCACCATCGCCTGCAGCTCGGGTTCCGGCCCCAGTGCAGAACTGAGTGAGTGGTCGTTATCCTCCCAGTTCACCAAGTGAACCGGCGATGGTTTGGAGACAAGAAGTGGTACTGGGTGGGCGTAAGGAGACCAGCCTGGACCCTACTTGCTCCAGAGCGGGTGTCTCTCTGCCTCTTCCCCCTCTGTCACATGGGTTATGGAGCTGGAACTTCTTTCTCCAGCACTAAGCTCATCCTCTCAGGGCCCTGCTGCAGGTCTCTCAGCACCTCCCTGTGGCCTGAGGGTGAGTCCCCTTCCCCAGGAGCCATGGCAACAGCCCCAGCTTGTCTCCAGGCTCGCTGGCCTCTGTGGAGTCCCAAGTCCCTTGCTCTGGGCACTTCCTGTCCACCCAGTCTCCTCCCCAGCCCCCATTCTCTTCACTCAGAGCTCAGCTGAGATGCTGCCACCCAGGAGCTCTGCCTCCCCCCATGGCTGGGCCCGGGGCCTCTGCAACGCCCAGGTCAGCTCCACCACCTCGACACAGCACCCAGCACCCAGCAGGCACCGTGCATGGGGCGTGGAGGTGTGTGCAGATGTGCGTGCAAAAGTCGTCACGGGCTGAGCAGTGCTGCTTTTATCCTAGTTGTGAGATTCTTCATGAGGAAGGGGTGTGTAGGGCTTACCCATCAGTTATAGCTCAGATATTCTGAGAGCTCAGTAATTTACCGGCAGTACTTCCTAGTAGATTTTCATACAAGAAGTGATGAATCCAGGATCACTGCTTGTCCCTCATAGATCAGAGTCATGTTTCAAATTTTGTTTGCTTGTTTTTAATTAGAGAGCTTTGTTTCATAGGTTGAGTGTTAGGGGCTGTTAACCTGGTTGCTCCATGTGACTAGAGACCCTCAGGGTACCCCACAGGAAGCAAGGGCAGGGACAGCATCTCTCTGTCACTGTGGTGTTCCAGCAACTGGGGGTAACTCGGGATCCCTCCGCAGACAGGAAAGGGCAAGTTACCAGGGTCACTCTGGCCCCATGTACCTTCCTTAACGCAGGTTAAAAACAAATGTATGATATAATTTACGCTGGAAAGAAGTCTGAACTATTGACAAGGAAAGCCAAGGTCAGGCAAGGGGAAGGTTTTGGTGACAGAAGCTCCTCCGCGTGAGTCACCCTGGTGTCTGCTCAGTGTCCCCAGCTCATTCCTCACAGCTTGAATCATCCCGTTGGGGGGTTGGGGTGGGAGGTGAGAAATCCAGGCTGAACCCTGAAGTTCTCAGTGAGCTGCGAAGAAAGTGTCACCTCTCCTGGCTGTGAAAGCTCCAAGCTCTATTTGTGGTGTCCACGCCCTTGGCGGTCCTCTCAGATGAGTCAGCGTCCCCCTTCCACCCACCCCCCACCCCACATTTCCCCAAAGTCCCAGGGCTCCCAGCCGCTGTTTTCCTTTTGTTCCTGAATCCACAGCACTGCTCAGGCTCCCCAGGTCTACCTTGCAGCCTGCAAATGGCCTCCCAGCCTCTGGGTGTGGCCTGGCCAACCCTCTCCATCACCATCGTCCCGGGACCTTCCCCTCCCATGGCCTTTGAAGCAAGCCCCCACACTCTGCCTGCACTTTGAGCCTCTTTGAGTTGTGTCCCGCATGCTAGTGCCAGGCAGACACAGTCTCTGCCGAACGCTCAGGCCTCCCAGGTCGGGATGCTGGGTCCCCTCTGGAAGCCAGGGCTCCCATGTTCTGACACCTTTGGGTTCATTCCTCCTTCTCTTTCTGTGTGTCAGTATCCCAGTCATGCATCCTCCAAGACACCTCTGTGAGGCCCTCTCTCCTCCTGGAGCTCCTTCGTTGCTCCGTCTACCTCCCTGCAGTCGTGAGCCCCCTCCTCCCCAGACGTGGAACCAGAGACTCCAAATGGTGTTTGTCCCCAGCGTTGTCCACAGTGGCACCTTGCCTAGGACTTTGCATGCCCTGGACAGTGGTAACAGTGACGCTAATAGCCAGAATGGTGGCATTATCCCAGCAAATCACCATGCCAGCCTCAGCTCCATCAAACCTCAGTGCTGCGTCCGTCAGCTCCAAGGTGCCGTCAAACTCTTAAGCACCACGGCCTTCAGAAGACACTGGGAACGTGATGTCTGTGTGCACGCGCTTTCTGTGGCTGTCATTTGTATGGAGGGTCTTATACTCCGGAGAGTCTCTTAATGAAATGACAGCCTCACCACAGTGGAGACGAGACGTGACAAGGGAGAGGCTTGGAGGCAGAGGGCGCCTCTCCACACCGTGGGTTCCTGCAGCCTCGGCCCTGCCAGGAGGAGCAGTCCGCCTGGCAGTTATGTAAGTTCTAGTCTGTGTGCGTCCCCACTCCTCTGCCCCACAGTTCATCCGAGCACGTATTGTTGTGTCCCCTCCAACAGGCAAGGGACCCTGAGGCTTTGTCAGCCCTGGGCCCTGGAGTTGGAGAGAAAGCCTCCTGGGCCCCTTGTTCTTCCCTTTCGGGTGCATTTCTGGGTGCATCTGTTGGAGACAAATGCTGACGTGAACAGTTTTGAGTTAGAATAGCATCTACATGCAAATAAGGGTTGAGGGGGTAAATGGAGAAGATGAACTTGAACTTGAAACAAGATTAGAAAAGTACAGGAGCTGCCGCACGTGAGGAACAGGAACTGGGATTTCCCCACACGCAGTCTGGGGGAACCCCCCGGGTGCCTCTCTGCTACCATCATCCCCAGCTCTTAGCCTTTGCCCCAGACAATGCGGCTCACATTCCTGGTGGGACTCCAGGCGGTTGGGGGGACCGGTTGTAGTCACAGGATAAAGGGCACAGGAGAATTCCAAAATTCCCTCTCCCTCTCAGTATATAGTTCTTCATTGTGACTGAGCCCAGTCAGCGCTTTTTACCCCCTCACCAGACGTGAACTAATGCTAGGAGACACGGATGGCACAGCATACCGTCCCAGCCCCGACCCGGGGCTTGGAGGGGAAGCACTTTCCGTCCCCACCCCGGGTGGGGCCGGGGGAGATCTCCTAAGACCCAGCACCTCACGTCATTAAAAAGGAAAAGGCAGGGCTTCTCTGGAGGCTCAGTGGTAAGGAGTCCGCCTGCCATTGCAGGAGACAAGGGCTCGATCCCTGATCCCGGAAGATTCCGTATGCCTCAGAGCAAGTAAGCCCGTACACCACAGCTACTGAATCTCTTCTCTAGAGCTCAGGATCCGAAACTACTGAAGCCTGTGCGCCCCAGAGCCCATGCTCTGCAACGAGAGAAGCCACCACAGTGAGAAGCCTGGCACCACAACTCTAGAGCAGCCCCCACTTGCCACAACTAGAGAAAAGCCTGCATAGCAACAGAGACCCAGCACAGCCAAAAATTAAAATGAAATAAATAAAAGATTATCATTAAAAAACGACACTGGCCTCCCCACCAGCACTGTGAGCAGAACATTGAAGTGCCAGCTAGAATGTTGTTCCCAAGAGATTCCAGGCACGCGGGACACATGGCCAGTGTCCCTGCCAAGACCACAGTGTGGTCTGCGTCCATGGAAAGTACGGCCACAGCCACTCAAGGTGGACAAGAGCCTGGGGGTTCGCACTGAGTTCCTTGACACTCAAGGACGGAATCCCAGCCCTCTCTCTTGTCTCCCACCGGAGCCTCTCTGTGCTCCTCTGTTCTATGATTTTGTGCATCTCTGTGAAGCTTTACTTGAAAAATCTTCTACAACTGAAGATACAAAAAAGTTTGAAAATCACTAACTTAGACTCCAGCCTATTTGTTTTTTTGATTTGGGAAGCTCAGTTCTGAAGAAGGGAGGTGACCAGCCTGTGAGCTGAGCCTTGGCTGTCACTGCGCCTCAGAGGCTGCTCCTAGCTGCAGGGTCCCCGAAGGCTAGACAGGGTCCTGCCATGCCCAGTGCCCACTAAAGGGTCCGTCCATGTTGGTAAATGAAGTAAGTAGGTGTCCCCCGGGGGCCTTGTGGTCCACACGTGACAGCGATTTAGGCCTTCTTACTTCAGGGACGGAAGCTCAGATACAAAAGAGCAGAAATTTGACCGCAGTTCTTGGTTTAGAAGAGGGTCATCAAACCAGGACTTGGGCTCCCCCCACTGTGATCTTTGGTCTTTTCTTGTATCATTTCAGGGGGAGGGTTTGTTGACAGCAGTTATATGCTTTTAGAAAATAAAAGTTCCAATTTCAGAGAGAATGATAAAAAATGCACAAGTATGTCACTCCTCCAGTCTTTGGACCTGGGGCCCCTGAATGCCCCTAGGAGGCCCAGGCTCCATGCTGACCACGTCCAGTTCAGGATCTGTCTTCCCAGGCTTCTGCTTTTCCCTGAATGAACAGAAGGGCTTGGCCCCAAGTCCTCACCTATTCCGACCTTCCCTGGCTCCTTTGCATGGGAATGGGTCACACGAAGGCCGCTGAGATCCAGAGGATACACCTGGCTGATCCAATGCAGGTTTCGAGAAACTTGAAGAAGACAGGGAACTAGGTCGGAGGCGGGAGGTGGGGGCTGAGAGCTGCAGCTGCTCTGAGGAGGGGATAGTGTCCGGGGTCCACCAGGGGTGACTCTGAAGGCTCTGAGATCATGGTTTACTTGGGAAGTAATTTTTTAAGATTCAAAAGTGCAAAAAAAAAAAGAAAACCCCGCAGACTCTTATAGAAGATCTTAGACCATAGCTGTAAGAAGTGCGATTTACGTGTACAGAACTCTGGTGGATGTTTGAAAAGCACATGGGTCTGGCCCTGGTCCCATAGGCAGGCCGGCATCCTGGTGAACACAGAGCGATTTGTGTTTACGGGGACTTAGCAGATTGGTGGGTAGTTTGCAGTCAGCTTGGCAGTGCTTATTCGTATTTATCCAAGAGCTGCGGGGCCATCTGCCTATTTTGCATTTTGGTGGAGATGTCTGACCTTCTTGGGGAGGAGAGCTCCCAAGGAGGCCGTGCACATCAGAGTGGCTGGACCAGGCAAGGGGTGCAGGAGAAAGGCTGTTCCCAGTTGGGTCCCAGCTGACCCTTGGTGGCCCCTGCCCCTGGGCAGCCAGGCACAGCTGCTTGGGAATCTGCGATGATGAGCCCTTCTTTCTGGTCTTTCTCTGTCTCGCTGGGTGTGGCCAAGCCTGGGGGGCCCACCCTGGGGATCCCAGGACCCCCTGGCAGATCTGGAGGCAGCAGTGCCACCGTAAACATAGCAAGGGAGAAAGTGCAGTGACGATGCCCAAATGCAGAGCTTTCACTGTGGCTCCTTCCTGTCGACTCCGCCTCCTTGCCGTCTTCCCTTTCTCCTCTACTGTGACTCTGTGTGGACCTTGCCCTCTGATGTCCACCCAGAAAAATCATGCACATACTTCATGTGCCTGTCCAAAGCAACCTCCTCTAGAAACTTCTCTAATGCTCTCATCTGTCCTGGGTTGTGCTGATCTGAAGTGAAGTGCTGGTCACTAAGTCATGTTGGACTCTTTGCAACCCCTTGGACTGTAGCCCACCAGGCTCCTCTGTCCATAGGATTTCCCAGGCAAGAATACTGGAATGGGTTGCCANATGAGGCCAGCATGGATACTGTTCTCCTGGCTCCGTCCATGTGGCCCAAGTGCCCGGAGGTGAAGCAGCCGCTCATCCTTGTCATAGGTACACACACGTGCAGTGGGGACTGGCGAGGCCAGAGGAAACGGAGAGAATGAAGGAGTAGGCGGAGGATCCAGACTTCCTCTTACAGGGCCAGATACTAAATATTTTAGGCCTGGCCAGCCAAGAGGCAAAATCAATATATTATGTACATACTTAACCTGTTGTTTCATTTTGGGGGCTGCACCTAGGGATCAAACTCTCACCCCTTGAAGTGAAAGCGCGAAGCCTTAACCACTGGACTGCCAGGAAAGTCCCTTATCTGCTCATTTTAAATGCAACTATTTAAAAGTGTAAAAACCATCCCTAGCTCAAGGGCCATAAAAGTACCAGCAGGCCTGTGGGCCAGCGCTGCTTATAGCCTCTAGGTTTGCCAGTCTGTGCCTATCAGGGACAGGATTCTGCAGGTTGTCTCCCCACCCCCCACCCATCCCGCCACCCCCGCCATGCCCCTCCTATGCCTCCTGCAGAGGTTTCTAACCTGAGGTCACTGGTGGACTTGCCCTGTGTCACAAAGAACTTGGCCTCTGATAGAATCAGAAAGGACTTGTGGGAAACTCTGTGGACATGTGCGCGTGACCGATGGCCTTATTCCCACCTCCCTGACTGCTCTTCCTAGTGCTTGGCCCCAGGCCCGCTGTCCTGGACTGCTGGCATATTCCTTCTAGAAAGGGGGCTCTTTTGACCATTTGCAGGCACTTGCCTGCACCTGCCTTCCCATTCTTTGTTCTCCTCTAAGCTCAGCGCTGTCCGTCCCTGAGGCCCATTGGAGAAGCAGAGAATGACCAGGCCCAGCCCTAAAGCACTGCCCTCATGGCAGGGGGAGCCACCTTCTCATCCAGCAGGGCTCATGTGAGACCCAAGTCAGGACTTCTGGCCTCTTTCTTCTTGAGCAGTTTTCCTGCCTGTGTGGTTCCCAGAGCTCTGCCACATTCAGTTGGGGTCCGTCTCCTCTGGGCTCCATCCACCGTGGACCCTGGCCCACCTCCTGGCTGAGTCACCAGCACAGCCTGTGGGGAGCACATAGGTCATTTTGCCTTCTGCAGAAATCATGTTCCTTCTAGAACCTGCTTCTATGAGGCCCTTTGTCTGAAGAAAGAGCAGCTCCAGGGGTCCCGGGAGAAGGGCAGTGAGGCCTGGGCAGGAGTGATGGCACACACATGGGTGAGTGTTGCCAGAGCGGCCTTGAGTCTTTTTTTTTTTTTTTTTT
>SJYA01002909.1:293756-322514 GCA_006410615.1 Neotragus moschatus | reverse complement strand
CTCTGAACCCCTGGCCACCAAAAATCCCGCAGGAAGTCCCTGCGCCACCGACAGGGACGACACCAGCCCAGGCCAGGAGAGCCAGATGCCGCAAGATGCAGGGGAGGGCCCAGAAGCGCCTGGCTGTCCCAGCTGCTTCACGGAACTCAGCCAGTCATCAGTGGATCCACAGCCTTGACCTCTGGACGAGGAGCCATTCTCTGCTCTCAGACTAGAAAACCTTAAAGCTGCCATTTCCAGGCATCTTGATCTCTTAATATTGAGGATTCCGAGAGAGCTTTTGCGTCCATGTGCATATGCATCAGTAGTGACCATGTTAGAGATTCAAAAAAGTCCTGTTTAAAACCCAGGACGTCACAAGCGCATGTGCCATCTCTTTAGGGCGATGACCTCACCTGGCATGCAGTGTCTGGAGAACTCCACCATTCATCTGTGTGAGAATGACACTGGAAAAGGAAGACAGCAAAAATAGTTTTTACCTCATGCACCCCTGGAAGAGTCTGAAGGAGAAGCCAGGAGTCCTAGACCCCACTGTTAGGAGTGTTCAGGCGCTGCTGTATCACTGAGCTGAGACGACATGCTCCCTTCAAACCAGGACCTCCGTGTATCTCAAATCTGTGTCCTAAGCACCGTCCTCAGCCTTCATCACCTTTGGGTCAGGTTCAAGCATCACCAATCTGATAAACCTGCCCCTGTTCATCATCCAACGAGTTCCCGCCGCCACTTGCTGTCGCGGAGGAGCTCAGGGGTCCTCCCCTCCGCCTGGCTCCTTGGGTCTCCCTCCATCCTCTGCCCGTGGGTGCCCTCAGCTGGCCCTCGCCACTTGTGCCAGGAGCCCTCCACTCAAGCCGTGCACAAGCTCCCTTCCACTCAGCCCCACACAGCCAGGCCTTCCCATTACACAGTTTTATTAGGCACCGTGCTGAAGGCACTTCCATCAGTATTAGAGCTTTTCTGCCAAGATACAGAACATGTTTTAAATGGAGCAAAGAAATTTAAATGGGAAGAAATTATAGCATGAGTGAGTTTATCCCTTTCAAGATAATCTTATTTAATAACCAAAAAACTCACAAAGATGTGCATTCTATCCAGCTACAAAGGCAGCATGGCAGGTTATATATTGTGGTAATTACATGTTTGGGGTTTCATTCCTGCTTTAGACTCTATTTCTATTATCTCAGAAAAATCAACCATTGTAGAAAAGGACTATTCATTTATTTCATTGCTGGGTGGCCCATACACTGTAAAAATAGGTCAAGAACAGTAATCTAAATTGACTGCTGATAAATAATTAAAGCTAATGGAATTTTCTCAAATCTGTGAACTAAAATCTTCGAGAAATTGCCAGGACATACCGTCTGCTGTTGTATAGAAAGATATTTTTTATTTAACACTTCAGTTTAAATGCCATTTAAAATTACTCTCTTCTATCACAAAGACTGGAAGGAGCCTGTGTACATCTATAAAAGTAACCAGAAGTAGGGTGCTCCATTGAGAGCCCCATGACTCATCTTTGGATGATGAGATGGGAAGCGAAGGTTTCAGGATCCTGGAACAAAGAGAAACTTCTCTTTTCACTGAACTGCATCTCACAATGAGTTCTACAATCTGTGGGTCACACAATATATATGGTCTTGCTTGAATAGCTCCATACCTGGCATGTGCTCCTGTGTACATGATAAAGGGAGAATTCAGCCATCTTCAGTGGCACAAGTACCAAGAACTATCTTTCTTTTGTAGATAATTGTGATTCTCTCATTGGTGCCAAGACTTTATAAAAATACACTTGACAAGTATGCCGAGAGGTTATTTTTGAAAGAGATGGCTTATCAATAAAGCAGATTGTTATATTACAGTCAATAAGAAAACTGGCCCTAAACATGATACCCTGGTGGGTTTTTCTTTATTAATAAGGACTGTTCAGCCATCAGCAGGTTATTTTAGAATCCCAAGGACATCAGAGTGAAGAATCGGTAGCCACATGCTTTTAAACAATATGTCTTCAGCATTTTGGCTTTAAGTTGTAGAAAGAGGGTCATTTTCTCCTTTCAGTTGAATTAAATGTCTTGGTTGAAAAAAAAAAATCACCTGTTTACTACTGTTACTCTGTAGCAAAGTTGCAGTTGTTAAGCTGCACCACCTAGATCTAGTAGCGCTTTAATGTATTTATTAATGATGGGCCCCATTTCTGAAATTAAACCTTTTGCATTTCTCTTTATGAACACACCATGTATGGAAATTTTTTGATTTAAAAAGAAACTACCTCATTCAGATAGTCCCATCTGGCACCTCCATAATCTGTGTATCTAGTGTCTAGAATCTGACCATTTGTATTTCACATTGTAAAGCTCTTTAGAACCTTTATTCTGGGGTAGCCAAGGTCGCTGGCAGACACAGTGAGTATTGTCCCATGGCCATTAGGAGGGTCCCATTCCTCCTTTCTTCTTCTCTAGAACTTTGTTACAATACGACTGAGGGCGTTTTCGGTGTTCCTCATATACAACGCAAGTCATGGGAGCACATGGCATTAGAGACACTGGTGGGGACTTGGAGCGACACTGTCTGTCCCAAACAGGAGAGAAACAAGAGACCGTGGAGAAAGGACTCTGGGAAGGAAGGCTCTGTTGAGGTTTGTCAGACAGCAGAGGGGAGAGTAACGCTTGGTCCAGAGTAGCGGGTGGAAAGGAGATGAGCTGAGCCCTCAGATACCTGCAGAGCTCCATCTCCAGGCCCCCAAGAGGAAGGCTCAGCCATCTGTGCTCCCTTGGTCGACCCAGGGCTGTGGGAAACTGCTTCTCTGACCTCCCACTAAAAAAAGGCATTATTAAGCAAGTCCGTGCAATTGCCTTGAATCTGATTTTTTTTTTTTTTTTTTGAGTGAATTATTTACCAACAGACTGCTTCTAGTAATGACGTTATTTGTGCTCAGGACAGCTTCCCTCTGAATGTCAGCATTCCATCCGGGACAGAGAGAGTGGCCTTGGGAGGCGGAGCCATGTGGCCAGGACACCACAGGTCTCCTACCTGGGGCAAGAGATTGGACCAGACGACCCCAGATTTCCAGGTTAACCTGATGAAGTATACAATTATTTAGCTGCTTGGCTATATTATAACTTAAGAGTGACAGTCCCTCACCCCTCATTTCCCTCATTTCCTCTCTTGTCTATTCTGTGTGATCGGTCAGTTGAAGGCATCCAAAGAGTGAAATATGGTGCCTTGAAAAGCTTTCATATTTCAGATGTACATGAAAAAGGGTGAAAAATGCATTGAACTCACCCTCCATCTATAATCATCATCCACTCAGCACACACTTATGTCATCCTTATGGTCCCCCATTATCCCCCCCCCCATTGAATTATTTTGAAACAAAAATCTTATTCATCTATAACCGTTTTGGTATGTATCTCTAAAAAACAACAGTCCTTTAAAAAAACCCAAAAAACAAACAGCTGCACTAACTAAAATGTAGACCATGTCAATTAAAAATAAACAACTCAGGATCTATTTTAACTTTAGTTAATCTTGTGATCATCTCTTATCAGTTTTATAATGCATACATTTTAACACATTTCACCATGTTCAAATCAGAGTGAGGATGCAAAAATCAATGACATCACAGTTGAATAAACAGCATCTTTTCTCTTTCTGTGGCATAACAGTACCTCTTACATTTGACAGTATCAAGGTTAGTGAAAATAAGCTATATTATACAATGATTTTCTTTGAATAAACACCTAAAACACTTTCAAGTCAGAATTTCCTTACTTTGAAACCTGAGTAATGAGGAGGGATTAGTAAACTCATTTGGAGATATTTTCTGCCCTGGGTGGGTGTGTAGCGCAGAACCTCTTCATTGAGAAACACTTCCTAGGGTCTAAAATCCTGGCCAGGCTTATATTTTCTTGGGCTCCAAAATCACTGTGGACGGTGACTGCAGCCATGAAATTAAAAGACGCTTGCTTCTTGGAAGAAAAACTATGACAAACCTAGACAGCATATTAAAAAGCAGAGACATCACTTTGCTGACAAAGGTCCATATTGTCAAAGCTGTGACTTTTCAAGTTGTCATATACAAATGTGAGAATTGGACTATAAAGAATTGATGAAAAATTGATGCTTTCTAACTGTGCTGCTGGAGAAGACTCTTGAGAGTGCCTTGGACTGCAAGGAGATCAAACCAGTCAATCCTAAAGGAAATCGTTGAATATTCATTAGAAGGACTGATGCTGAAGCTGAAGCTCCAGTACTTTGGCCACCTGATATGAAGAGCCAACTCACTGAAAAAAACTCGACGCTAGGAAAGATTGAGGGCAGGAGAAGGAGGCAACAGAGATTGAAACAGTTGGATGGCATCATCGACTCACTGGAATGAGTTTGAGCAAACTCCAGGAGATAGTGAAGGATAGGAAACCTGGCATGCTTGTAGTCCATGGGGTCACAAAGTCAGGTACAACTGAGTGACTGAACAACAGCAAACAACAGGCTTATGTTTTTGCCTGGCCCTTGTCAATTGTTAAACTCCTTTCCCTGCCTGGTTGCAGTGCAGGAAATGTGAGCAAAAACCCCAGAAACAGAAAAGGCTGAGGGTTACCCCGGGCTGAGGTGGTTCTTAAACAGAAGCCAAAGGGATGATACCACTTCTGAGGATGCTGCTGGTCTGGGTCCCTAACGGCTGCTGTACCCACACCAGGTCAGGTGGCTAGCAACCACAGGGGAGCCAGAGAAGGGGTCCTTTAACACCTATCCTCCACTCCGTTCCTGGTGCTCTTGGGGAAACCCTGTTTTCACCACAGGAGGCAGGACCCCACTTCTGGTCCATGCCACCGAGCACAAGGTGTCACTGAGACAGCAGCTGGATGATTCAGAGCCTTCAACATAGGCAGAGTCGTTCAAGAGAAAACACACCTGAGTTACAGAGAAGCGAAGGGGAAAGGGCGTTATAAAATAGAGAAAAACATCCTGGAAAATCTGGAGTTTCGAATCTTCAGGAAATGGAGATCGTTTATGACTTGGACGATGCATTTGTGATTCACAGCCTTCTTTTGTTTACACGTGAGTCCTGGCTGTTCCCCTTCATCTGCTGTTCTTTCAAAGCTAAACAGCTTTGTCCTGGCGCCATTCTTTGCGAGACTCAGAGGTGGGCCCCGGGGTAGCCCCCAGCTGAACCCACAGTGTGAGGGCTCTGTGAAGCTGGCCCTCGCATCGCCTGTCAGTGTGGACAGGGGAAGTGTGATGGGAGCTGGGAGTGCCAGGCCCCAGAGAGGGAAGAGAGCCTCCCAGAGACCACTCAAGTGCTCAGAAAGGGCAGAAAGTCAAAGATTCAGGCCATCTGGATTCAGGGACTGTATGTCTTGTGTCTCTCACTGACACCTCCCAAGTGTGACTGAAAGCTGCGTGGCAATTTCGTCATTTTATTTCTGTTTCTCTTTTAGGTCAGATTGGTTTCTCCAGCGATAGTCATTAGATAGAAAATTCCTCAATGGCATTTTGCTGTTCGGTTTTCTGCTCTAAACAAACAGAACTGTGAGTCAGTGGTTTGAAGAATAAAGAAAATCCTTTTCACATAGAAGCATCTCTTGATAAATATCACTTATTATTTGCAACATGCTCAGGGGAGAGAAGGTTACAATGCAGTTCTCTGGCTTTGCCAACAGACATCCGATATTAATAATCTCAAGGGCATTGCTCTCTGTGTGTTAAGATGTTTGCCGCTTTCTGTTCAATAAATGATGCAGAACTAAAGAAAATTTGAAACAGTGCTGAAAAACTGTCACTGAATTAAGTGTCATGAGGCTAAAAACTTTGGGGACCTTCTACTAATTCTCTAATTCTCTTTCATGCCAGAGTGCTGTTGATCGGCCTGAACCCCTTTTCTTCAGTTTGCAGTGGCAGAGAAGGGCATGTGGCTGCCTGTGATGACCAGGGGTGACAGAGCCTATAGTTTCTGGTGCCGTCCAGACAGCAAAGTCCACCCTGTGCTCAAAGGACAGTGCATCACGTCATGTCCTCATTAACCCGTGACAGAGCCGCCCATGGATCAGAAGTCAACATCCTGGGTTCTGGGTCCTTAGTTTGGTCCTAAACCAGGTGATATTTGGAGGTAGCTGTGCTGGTTAAGGAATTTCTCAGACTGCTTGCCCCCTTGGCAAAAAAAAAAAAAAAAGGAAATAGGTGATTATTTTTTTAGCTGGTGACTCAATACGTCACTTTGTGTGTATATGGTTGTGGATATTTAGTGCCTTTTTTTTTGGTCCTCTACTGTATTCAGATAGATGTGTGTGCTTGAGTACAAACACATGCAGCTTTAGTATCTTTAACGGGTTGTTTTAGCGGGTCTGTCAGGAGACACTAATATGCCCAAAGACATGATTTCTGAAATATGCAGGCTGGTTAAGACCAGGGCCAACAGAAAGCAGTTTAGTTTATTTACTATCTTTATGAGCAGCATGACTTTCACCTGCCGTGCTGGAGTCCTCTGGAAACACTTCTGTCATCTCCTGAGCTTCTCAAGACTGGTGTTCCCTATAGGCTGGCCGCCTGTGCAGGCTGGCAGGGCCTGGGGCTGTCCTGGCACAAACCTCGTAAGAGGCACTGTTTGTGGGCTGAGCGCCAGGGCTCCTGATAGCTGTACCCAAAGCTGCCCTCCACCCCCAGGAGCTCTTCGTCCTCCTCTCTACACAGGGTCTCAAATGCCTTGTCACCACCAGCTCTCACAGGCCATGACCCCATCCAGCCTCACCATTTCCTCTCTTGAGTCTGGGCCTTTTCGTTACAAGCCTTCTGAATAGTCCATGTGTACCCACCCCCCACCCCGCCACCGTGTTGCTATCCAGGTGGCCTCCGGCTGTCACCCCTGTATGACACCCGGCCAAGGTGATTCCTTTATTAGTCTCCATGTGGGCCCCTGGAGAGAGCTCTGGGTTCACATCCTGACTCTTCCCCAGTGTGCAGCCTTGGATACGCCTCTTTCCCCTTCTGAGCCTCAGGCATCCCCGTCCATGACATGGGTACCAGTCCCTTGGGTTGGCAGAGTGACTGTGGAAAGCAATGAATGCCCTGTATCTGTAGGCTCTCTCCAAGTGGTAACTCGTTAACTTCCACCTGCAACCCCCTTCCCTGTGGGGCTCCCTAAACCCCATCCCCCTCCTTCTTCCCCGCACAGCCCCTGCAGCCGCTCCCTCACACCCGCGTCCCCCTCAGCCCCCTGCAGGTCAGTTTCCAGCCTGAGACTCTACTCAGCTGCACTCAGCACTACCCGGACATTCCACCGAGTGGTGTTCTCCTGCCTGGTGTCTGTGACAACATTCAGTACAAATACCTCTTCCCTCCTGATACAACCTCCTCTCAGTCTGTGTTCTCCTGATTCTCCTACTTCTGATTCTTGCTCTTCACCTCTCCCTCTGGCTGTCGGGGAGCGAGCAAGGGGTCCACCAACCTTGACCCTCCACCCCCCGCCACCAGGGCAAGCCCCAGTCGGCGCATGCAAGTGCCTCCCTCAGCCCCCAGCTGCCTGATGTGGTGGCCACTGGCCACACGTGGCCACAAGGGCCCACCTGAAATGCTGCTGGTCGAAATGGAGATGTGGGCGGGAATGTACCCCAGGTTTCAAAGACTTAATATCAACAAAGGATGTAAACTATCTTCTTAATGATTTTTGTATTGATTACATAGGAAATGATACTATCTTGGATATATTGGGTGAAGTGAAACCGAAATTGATTTCATCTGTGTCTTGTTGCATTTTGAATGTAGCTGTAGAATGTCTTAAGTCACACAGGTAGCTGGCACTCTGTTGGTGTTGGCAGCACGGGCCTGGGAGGCGGAGCCCAGCCTCAGAGGCTCACGTCTGTCTCCCATGAATAGTGCTTTGAAATAGCAGCTGAAATGCAGGATGGTGACCCAGGTCCATTTCAGATACAAACAAATCAAAGCTACATTATAATACCCTATTTTGTTCTAAGCAAATTATCTTAGGCTGACACTAGCAAAAACTTGTGTCAAAATGAGGTATATCTAACCAGAACTCAGAAGAAATAAATCCTAGTTGTATTCCTAAGTGAGTTCTTTCTCTTTTACAAAATTTATTTGGCTGCGCCAGGCCTTCGTTGCGGCATGCAATGGTCGCTCGCTGCCGCACTGGAACTCTTAGTTGCAGCGTGTGGGATCTAATTCCCTGATCAGGGATTGAACCTGAGTGCCCTGCATTAAGAGCACAAAATCTTAGCCACTGGACCACCAGGGAAGTCCTGAGTGAGTTCTTTTAAGCTAAGGGGCACAGTTGGCATGATTTGTGTTGTGTTGTAGGAGGGAGGGGATGATCCAGGAGAGGCATCGGGATTGCTTTATGTAACAGAAAACAGCACTGGACTCTTAGGAGACCTTAACGAATGTTTCCCTTCTCTTTTCTCCTCCAATGGCTCTTCCTGACCCACCTTCTCGCCCCAGGATTTGCGCAAGCAGGTAGCACCGCTGCTGAAGAGCTTCCAAGGCGAGGTAAGCGTTTGGGTTTCTTTTATATACCCTGTTAGAGCCACCTTCCCATTCATCACGCTTTCTTCCTATTCTCATCACGTAAGCGCCACTGGCACAAGGTGCTTACTCAGAGGCAGCCTCCCCAGCCGCACCAAGCCATCATCCTCAAAGTGATGTTTCCACTGAGTCTGCCATTAAAGCCCACATGGGAGGGGAGGTGGGGTTCAGGATGTCAGAAGGGGCAGTGGAATCTGGGGGGCAGCAGCCAGCATGTCACATATCCCCCAGTGGAGTGGGCTTGTTCCCACCCCAGCCTTGGAGTTCACGGGTCCCCTGAGCTGTTCTGAGGCTCCCATCCCAAGGCTTCCTGTGCAGAAGGACACGCTGCGTCAGACTGGTGCCTTGGTGCTCTGCCCTGGGGGGGAAGAGGAACTTCATAGGCAGAAGCCACGAGGGATGGTTTGGAGCTCAGTAGAAGGAACATTTTCTAAAGAGTCCTTCCGGAGAAGGGTCAGCAAGGTGGCAGGTGGGCAGCCGGTCACCTGAGGCCTGTGCACCCTGAATGCTGCTCATGCACTGAGGAGGCGGGTGGTCCAAGTGGATGACACGCCAGCTCCTCCTCCACTCTCTGTGTGGACCCTCGGTGAATTTCAGAAAACCAGAAATGGTGTTCATGTGGGGGAGTTATTCCCTCTCTGCCCCTCCAGTGGTAATAATAGTGTTGTAATATTTGCAAGGACAGTTCCAAACCTTTTGGCACCAGGGCACAGTTTCACCGATGACAGTTTTTCCATGGACCAGGATGAGAGAGATGGTTTCACGATAATTCAATCAAATTATGTTTATTGTGACTTTATTTCTATTATTATTACATCACCTCCACCTCAGATCATCAGGCATTAGATCCTGGAGNGGTTTCTTTTATATACCCTGTTAGAGCCACCTTCCCATTCATCACGCTTTCTTCCTATTCTCATCACGTAAGCGCCACTGGCACAAGGTGCTTACTCAGAGGCAGCCTCCCCAGCCGCACCAAGCCATCATCCTCAAAGTGATGTTTCCACTGAGTCTGCCATTAAAGCCCACATGGGAGGGGAGGTGGGGTTCAGGATGTCAGAAGGGGCAGTGGAATCTGGGGGGCAGCAGCCAGCATGTCACATATCCCCCAGTGGAGTGGGCTTGTTCCCACCCCAGCCTTGGAGTTCACGGGTCCCCTGAGCTGTTCTGAGGCTCCCATCCCAAGGCTTCCTGTGCAGAAGGACACGCTGCGTCAGACTGGTGCCTTGGTGCTCTGCCCTGGGGGGGAAGAGGAACTTCATAGGCAGAAGCCACGAGGGATGGTTTGGAGCTCAGTAGAAGGAACATTTTCTAAAGAGTCCTTCCGGAGAAGGGTCAGCAAGGTGGCAGGTGGGCAGCCGGTCACCTGAGGCCTGTGCACCCTGAATGCTGCTCATGCACTGAGGAGGCGGGTGGTCCAAGTGGATGACACGCCAGCTCCTCCTCCACTCTCTGTGTGGACCCTCGGTGAATTTCAGAAAACCAGAAATGGTGTTCATGTGGGGGAGTTATTCCCTCTCTGCCCCTCCAGTGGTAATAATAGTGTTGTAATATTTGCAAGGACAGTTCCAAACCTTTTGGCACCAGGGCACAGTTTCACCGATGACAGTTTTTCCATGGACCAGGATGAGAGAGATGGTTTCACGATAATTCAATCAAATTATGTTTATTGTGACTTTATTTCTATTATTATTACATCACCTCCACCTCAGATCATCAGGCATTAGATCCTGGAGGTTGGGGACCCCTGCTCTAAAGAACCCATGCTGATGGGATCTCAGAAATCTTGTGTTCCTGCAACTTCCCAACTCTCAGAGAGCCTGGGGAAGGGGCAGGATGTGGGGAGGTGAGGGGGCGAGTTCAGGAGACATGCGAGCAGGCAGGCAGATGGTCCCATAGGAGGCTGGGGAGCGGGAGACCAGGGCTGCCACTGGGACGAGTCTTCAGCACTCGGGTGACAGCAGAGGCTGCAGAGGAGATTGCAAGACAGCAAGGGACACGTGTGGGAGCAGCAGCCACACTGCAGCTGTGGCGGCTGCAGATGTGAGAGCCGGGCAGACGGGCTCCTCTCCCTGTTGATAACTCCTGCTGTAGGAAGCGACCCCCACCCCCCACCCCGCCCCATGCTTGGCTCCATGAGACACAGGAGAACATCAGTAGCCCAGGTCTTGGAAGGACTTGAATTGCCTTTCCTTCAGAATTATATCTCCATACCCTCGTTCTCAGTAAAGCCATCACCTTACGCCTGCCCACATGTGACCTGATCTCTCCTTCTACCTGTTCAGCAGCTTTTGGACCCATTGGCTTAGTGTTTCTCTGGCTGAAATAGCTCAGGGTGCTCATTCTGTTATTTGCTTGCATTTCCTTCCTTTCTGAAAATTTCCAATCTACATACAAGTATTAATAGAAAGGCTGGGGATAATGAACAGCTGAGCCCTCTTTACCCAGACTCCTCACCTGTAAACATCATGCCATGCTTGCGCCCCTCCACCGCACCCCCCCCCCCACCTTCTGCTCAGCGTTTGAAAGTGAATTGCAGAGAGTGGAGGCGGTTATGCCCTCAGCTGCATGGGCATCTCCTAAATTCAAGGGCATTTCAAATGATACTGAGTTTCTGTAACTGTCATACTTTAACCCTGCATATCACAGCTGGGAAAATAACATGAATTTCATAATATCTAATGTTCTACCCAAAATCCTATTTCCCCAATTGCCCCTAAAATATCTTTTATAACTGCTCTGCATTACATTTAGGAGGTGTTTGCATTTCTCTTTTAATATAGACACTCTCTCCATGCCCTCATCTTTGCTATTNCCCCCCCCCCACCTTCTGCTCAGCGTTTGAAAGTGAATTGCAGAGAGTGGAGGCGGTTATGCCCTCAGCTGCATGGGCATCTCCTAAATTCAAGGGCATTTCAAATGATACTGAGTTTCTGTAACTGTCATACTTTAACCCTGCATATCACAGCTGGGAAAATAACATGAATTTCATAATATCTAATGTTCTACCCAAAATCCTATTTCCTCAATTGCCCCTAAAATATCTTTTATAACTGCTCTGCATTACATTTAGGAGGTGTTTCCATTTCTCTTTTAATATAGACACTCTCTCCATGCCCTCATCTTTGCTATTAACTTTTTTTTTTTTTTTTTTTTAAAGAATCTAAGCCAGTTGTGTAGATTATCCCAGATTTTGATGAGGCGACGGATTTAGTTCTGGCAGTATAAATTACATTTAAAATGTCTGTGAGACATCTAGGCTTCCTATTTGCCTGATTTTTTTTTAAGGCTATTTGAAAAGTAAATATTTTTATAACACCCTTAATATCTACCAAGCCTCTGCTAATTGCTATATTTATATTAAACAATGTGTGCTTTCTAATAAGCTGATTTGAGTGGAGGGAGCGAAATCCTGCTTGTTTCTGAGCTTGCATAGGAGCAAGTAACTACACGTGGGGACCACTCACGCAGGCGGGGCCAGAGGCAGCGCATCCTGGTGCTTAGATGGGCAAGATCCATTGGTATTTGAAAAAGCCACTTTCTCTGGTAACTACAGGCTTGTTCTCATACCCATCACTCTAGGGTCTGCTGCTACAAGTTTATTTATCAGATATATTCTTAGAGTTCATCCCAAGGTGTCTGAGCTCCCCCTGGAAGAAAGTACCAGGTTAGTGAAACGTGATCTTTGTCTCAGAATTTGTATAGATAGCTTTCTTTCTTGAGATCCCCAGAAGGAAAAAAAATAAAATAAAAATGAAGTTTTCCGCCAGTGTGAAATTCACGGAGGCCTTTAGAGTTCCGGTGAGAACACTTCCTTTGTTGTGTCATGGGAAATGCTAGCCTGGCCAGGGGGCTGCTTACACCCTTAGGTATTTGTTCTCCTGTAAACCAGAAACCCTCCTTCCCGTGGTTTGTGGGACCCGCGTGACTCCGTAACTGCTCATCTTTCTAGAGTCCTTACCTCTTCCCCCCGTCTCAGGATCAGTGGCCGTCCCAAGTCTGCGCCAGGCCCAGGCCCTCACTGACAGCCCCTGGGCCTTTGCACGGCTGACTTGCTTCCCGAAACGCTCTGCATTTGCCCTCTTTACCCAGCTTGCTTTCTCAAGGAGCATCTTCCCTGAGCCCTAGAAGACAGGTCAGGTCTCCCCCTGCCATGGGCTCCGAGCTTCTCTTCATGCCAGAGACCCACCTGCCATTTGTATCGGTTCCCCTCTCATCTGTATAACGTGTGAAGGCAGCTGCTGTGTGCTGTCCTGTCCATCAGCCATTGTGTCCCCAGCAGCAACTGAGAACCAAAAAGTATTTGGCCTCCTAGAGTGGTTGCTGATAAGCTATGGAACAGCCAGGTTTCCTTGGAGGCAGTTTTAAAAGCACTTCGCCTCTGTCCTTTCTTCAGGATCTATTGCTGTTCATAAGGTGAGAGCAACTCCGGAAGGTACGCTTGAGAAATACCAGTAGAAGAAACTAGTAAATAATGATTTGTTAACCTTGATGGAAATGTTTGGACTCATATAGTCATAATGGTTATTCATAGTTGTTAGAGTCATCAAGTTTAACTCTTACTGAAATTATAGTTATTTATGGCTTTACCTAAATTTTGTGGCCTCCCTGGTGGCTCAGTGGTAAAGAATCTGCCTGCAATGCAGGAGACTCGTGTTCGATCCCTGAACCGGTTGGGAAGATCCCCTGGAGGAGAGCATGGCAACCCACCCCAGTACTCTTGCTTGGAGAATTCCGTGGACAGATGAGCCTGGTGATTTACAGTCCATAAGGCCACACAGAGTCAGACACGACTAAAAGCGACTCGGCATCTGCAGCAGCATACCTAAATTTGGGGCTTCCCTGGCGGCTCAGACAGTAAAGAATCTGTTTGCACTGCAGGAGACCCAGGTTCGATCCCTGGGTCAGGAAGATCCCCTGGAGGAGGGAATGGCTACCCACTCCAGTATTCTTGCTTGGGAAATCCCATGGTCAGAGGAGCCTGGCAGACTACAGTCCATGGGGTTGCAAAGAGTTGGACACACCTGAGCAACTAACACTTTCACTTTAATACCTAAATTTGTGTTTCATAAGCCTGGCTGGGCAGTGGCAGGGATGGGGTATCAGTCCAGTTTAAAGCTTAGTTTAGTCCAGTAATTCAGACAGTCCCTTCAGTGAAGTGATGTTCACACTCTAGGAAAATGCTAAGTCTTCCAAATGGTCAGCCCCAGCTCCTTGCTCCTCTCCCTGAGAAGGGTCTTTATACAGAGGTCTAGGGGATGAGGAACTGGCTCAAAGCCCTACTCCTCTTGGCTGTAGGGGAGCTAGATACTTAACCCATGTCCTCAGGGAGGGAACTCCACTTAAGAACTAACTTAGTTGCTTATACTAGAGGGGAAATAAAAGACTAAAAATGCATGTGCTTAGCATCCAACTTAAAAAGTTATAAAAATGCAATAGAATAAACTCAAAGAAAAGTGGAAGAATGAAATTTTAAAATATAATTAACAATATTATATAAATTAAAATGGACTTACCTGGTGGCTCAGCTGGTAAGGAATCCGCCTGCAATGCGGGAGACCTGGGTTCGATCCCTGGGTTGGGAAGAGCCCCTGGAGAAGAGAAAGGCTACCCACTCCAGTATTCTGACCTGGAGAGTTCCCTGGACTATATAGTCCATGGGGTAGCTAAGAGTCAGACACGACTGAGCAACTTTCACTTTATAAATTAAATGAATGAAAAAGAAAAAGACCCGAGAGAGAAGCAGCCCAAATGTTGGTTCTTTGAAACAAACTACTACCAGAAACAAACCACCTTCCTAAATCAAGGAAAAAAAAACCAGTAAGTAATAAAAACAGGATAACTTCGCAGCTGCAGCACAGAGAGATTAAAGAGAAGATAAGGGAATATTATGATCTGTCTTATGCCAATAAATTTTAAAACCTAGACAAAATGGACAAATTTCTAGAATACTGTGATGTACCAAAGTTGATTAAAGAAGTAGAAAACCCAAATAGCCTTGAAACTTGCAGAAATATTCCCACAAGGCCGGGACAGTTTTATGAGAGAATCTTATCAACCATTCATGGAACTATTCTGTTCTTTTACAAAATAGGAAAACTTCTTTTTCTTCAGAAAATAGAAAAAGAAAACACTTCCTAACTCACTTTATGAATCTAGCGCAGCTGGAGAAATTAAAGCCAGCCTTATTTATGAATAGATACACGGAAGTCTTTAAAAAGGTACTAGTAGGTTGACTCCGTCAAGCTCCATGTATCCCAAGAATCTGTTTGGTTTAACAGAGTTATTAAGACAAGTTAACATCATTCACAGATTAAAATGGAAAAATCTCAAGTGTGACAGGAAAAGAATTTGGTATACTTCAACATCCATTCATGATTAAAAGCAAACAAACCAACCTACCAGCAAAGCAGGAACAGAGGGGAAGTTCCTTAACCTGGGAAAAGGTATTTATCAAAAGCTACGTCAATCATCATACTCATTGATGTTAAAAACATTCCCTATAAAATCAGGAACAAGACAAAAATGCCTACTATTGCCCCTTTTATTTAACATTGTACTGGAAGTCTTAGCTAGCATGGAAGACAAGAAAAAGAAATAAGTACAAGTATTGGATCAGAAGAAATAAAACTGTCATTTTTCAAGTGAGTCTCAATTATTTAACAAGGCTGCTAGATACAAAATCAATGTACAAAAGTAATTGCCTATCTCTGCATCAGTAGCAAGCTGAAAAAGGATACTGTTGCAGATAGCAACCAAAAATTAAAGGATACTTAGAAATTAATATGATAATGCACAGAAACTCTTTCTGGAGAACAGTATAACGTTCTTATTGAATAATATTAAGGAATATTTTAAATGTAGAGAGTTAAGATATTCAAGGATAGAAATTCCCACTATTATTAAAAACATTAGGGACTTCCCTGGTGGTTCAGTGGTTAAGACTTCACTCTAATGAAGGCGATGTGGGTTTGATCTCTAGTTGGCAAGTTAAGATCCTACGTGCCTCAGGGCCAAAGTAACCAAATTATAAAACAGAAGTGATATTGTAACAAATTCAATAAAGACTTTAAAAACGGTCCATATCAAAAAATCTTAGGATAAAAAAAAGATAAATTTTCCCCAAATTGACAATAGTCATAGTAGTTTCAATCAAAATTTTAACAGTATTTCTTATGAAACTTAAAAACTGATTCCAGAATTTACACATGCAAGAGCAAATGGTCAAAAATGGTGAAACTGAAAAGTCCATCAGTCATGTCTGACTCTTTGAGACCCCATGGACTATACAATCCATGGAATTCTCCAGGCCAGAATACTGGAGTGGGTAGCCTTTCCCTTCTCCAGGGGATCTTCCCAACCCAGGGATCAAACCCAGGTCTCCCACATTACGGGTGGATTCTTTACCAGCTTTGCCCACAATGGAAGCCGAAGAATACTAGAGTGGGTAGCTTACCCCTTCTCCAGGGGATCTTCCCAACCCAGAAATCAAACCAGGGTCTCCTCCATTCTTTACCAACTGAGCTATGAGGGAAGCCCAATAATGATGAAGATAATAGTAAATAAGAATAAGACAGAGAATTTGCCCTACCATATTATCAGAGCTACAGTAATTGGCACCGCTGCTGCTGCTGCAAAGTCGCTTCAGTCGTGTCCGACCCTATGCGACCCCATAGATGGCAGTCCACCAGACTCTGCCGTCCCTGGGATTCTCCAGGCAAGAATACTGGAGTGGTTGCCATTTCCTTCTCCAATGCATGAAAGTGAAAAGTGAAAGTGAAGTCACTCAATCATGTCCGACTCTTAGCGACCCCATGGACTGCAGTCCACCAGGCTCCTACATCCCTGGGATTTTCACAGGTACAGATAAATACACCTGTGGGACATAGTAAAGAAATCAAGAACTGACCTGTGCACATACAGAAGCCAAGTATATTGCAAACATGGCACTGCAGATCAGTGAGGTAAGGGNACTCTTAGCGACCCCATGGACTACAGTCCACCAGGCTCCTACATCCCTGGGATTTTCACAGGTACAGATAAATACACCTGTGGGACATAGTAAAGAAATCAAGAACTGACCTGTGCACATACAGAAGCCAAGTATATTGCAAACATGGCACTGCAGATCAGTGAGGTAAGGGTGGGCTTTTCAATAAGTCTCCTTATTGAGGAGACTTACTGAAGGTCTCTTGACCTTTGGTTATCCTTATGGAATTAAATGAAATTGGATCCCTACCTCACATCCTATGCAAACACAAATTACAGATACAGACTTAAGGTAAAACTTTAAACATTTTAGAAGAAAGTGTAGAATACGATGATTTTGAGCTATGTAGGATTTCTTATGCAGAAAACCATAAAGAAAAACATTGTTACATTCAATTATATTAAAAATTTTAAATAAAAGCTTCCTTTTTCTCCCCGTGGAAAGACAGCCTAAATAAAGTGAAAGGTAAACCTCAGGCTGCTAGGTCAGTTTCATCATTTTCGAATTAGGAAAGGGAAAAGTGAAAATGAAGAATGAAAGACATTTTCATTATCTGTTGGAAACTTATCAGCACAAAGATTCAAACCTATCTGAACCTCTTTCATAATAAAAATCGAATGCCCCTGATGTGAATGTTGGCCCCTTGGGCCTACCGTGAACCAGTCCTACGAGGGTGGTCCTTGGCTGCAGCTCACAAACCAGGAGGAGATAGTTGCCACACACATAGTTGACATAGGATTAGTATTCAGGAAAATATATATATATATATTTATACACACACACACACACACACACACACACATATATATATATATATAGTTTTACCCGATAATAAGCAACAGACACGAGACTTCCCTGGTGGTCCAGTGGTTAAGAATCCACCTGCCGATACAGGGGACACAGATTCAATCCCTGGTCTAGGAACTAGGGTCCTGCATGCTGGAGCTTCGAAGCCCAGGCACCGCAGCTATTGAGCCTCCGCATTCTAGAGCCGGTGCTCAGCAACAAGAAAAGCCACCACAACTAGAGAGTAGTCCCCACTCACAGCAACCAGAGAAAGCTCTGGGTCAACAAAGAAGAGCCGATGTGCCAAAAATAAATAAATGAAAATAAATTTTAAAAAACAGGAAAAGAAAAGGACGAACATCCCAACAGGAAAGTGGACAAAACCACAAACAGCACTCTCAGAAGAGAAAATCATTCAGTCAGTGCACCCATGAAGAGATGCTTAACCGTATAATCAGGAAAATGCAAATTAAAATCATTCTGTTGTTCAGTCGCCAAGTCACGTCCAACTGTTTGCAACCCCATGGACTGAGGCATGCATCAACTCTTTGTCACCCCGCCTTGTTTATTGTCCAGCTTTCACATCCATACGTGACTACTGGGAAGACCATAGCCTTGACTATATGGACCTTTGTTGGCAAAGTGATGTCTCTGCTTTTTAACACTGTGTAGGTTTGTCTTAGCTTTCCTGCCAAGGAGCAATCGTCTTCTAATTTCATGGCTGAAGTCACCATCCGCATTCACATCATTTAAATGCACCCTATTCACATCTACCACGTTGGCCAAAATTCAAAAGTCCAGATAAGATCATAAATAGGTGTAACGTTTCTGAAAACCAGTCTGGTATCAGATTCTCCAGCTGAAGCAGTACATGTACTTCGACACAACATTTCCACTCCCAGGTATAAATGGTATCCTCTGCCCTAAATGAATGTAAACATGTGCCCCAGGAAACAAGTTCAGGGATGTTTGCAGACAGTAGACAAGTGGAAACAACCTGCTTTCCACCAGCAGCAGGAAGAGTAAGTAAAGAGTGCTGTCACACAGTGGAATACAACACAGCAGGGGAAAGTGAGTGAAGCCCCAAACTATGCAGCTCCAAGCTGTGTAAAGACACAGTTTCATCGTTATATAAAAAAAGCACAATGAAAAGGTTAAACAGGAAATCCAGAATGGAGTTTACTGCATGCAGGCCCAGAGGAGGTTTCCAAGGTTGTGCGAATGTCCTCACTTACAGGCGTCCATTTCGTTGTTTATGATTTCTGTGTTCTTTTGTAAGGATGAACTACTTCTCTCCAAAAGGAAGAACTGTGCTTACAAGGCAGTAGCTCCATAATTCTATTCTTGCATATCAGAAGCTGAATATTATTTTCTTCCACCTCTTTGCATTTTTCTTCTATAATAAAGCACATTTGAGAGGATGTTCCAAATGGCATTTGTGGGACACACCCAGGCTTCATGATTCCAAGAAGTGGCTGCTGCTCTTGCCTCTCTTGTCACTAGATCTCCAGCTTCCTGGGTGGTGCGGCGGTAAAGAACCCACCTGCCAAATACAGGAGACGTAAGAGACATGGGTCCAGACGTNCCTGGTCTAGGAACTAGGGTCCTGCATGCTGGAGCTTCGAAGCCCAGGCACCGCAGCTATTGAGCCTCCGCATTCTAGAGCCGGTGCTCAGCAACAAGAAAAGCCACCACAACTAGAGAGTAGTCCCCACTCACAGCAACCAGAGAAAGCTCTGGGTCAACAAAGAAGAGCCGATGTGCCAAAAATAAATAAATGAAAATAAATTTTAAAAAACAGGAAAAGAAAAGGACGAACATCCCAACAGGAAAGTGGACAAAACCACAAACAGCACTCTCAGAAGAGAAAATCATTCAGTCAGTGCACCCATGAAGAGATGCTTAACCGTATAATCAGGAAAATGCAAATTAAAATCATTCTGTTGTTCAGTCGCCAAGTCACGTCCAACTGTTTGCAACCCCATGGACTGAGGCATGCATCAACTCTTTGTCACCCCGCCTTCTTTATTGTCCAGCTTTCACATCCATACGTGACTACTGGGAAGACCATAGCCTTGACTATATGGACCTTTGTTGGCAAAGTGATGTCTCTGCTTTTTAACACTGTGTAGGTTTGTCTTAGCTTTCCTGCCAAGGAGCAATCGTCTTCTAATTTCATGGCTGAAGTCACCATCCGCATTCACATCATTTAAATGCACCCTATTCACATCTACCACGTTGGCCAAAATTCAAAAGTCCAGATAAGATCATAAATAGGTGTAACGTTTCTGAAAACCAGTCTGGTATCAGATTCTCCAGCTGAAGCAGTACATGTACTTCGACACAACATTTCCACTCCCAGGTATAAATGGTATCCTCTGCCCTAAATGAATGTAAACATGTGCCCCAGGAAACAAGTTCAGGGATGTTTGCAGACAGTAGACAAGTGGAAACAACCCGCTTTCCACCAGCAGCAGGAAGAGTAAGTAAAGAGTGCTGTCACACAGTGGAATACAACACAGCAGGGGAAAGTGAGTGAAGCCCCAAACTATGCAGCTCCAAGCTGTGTAAGGACACAGTTTCATCGTTATATAAAAAAAGCACAATGAAAAGGTTAAACAGGAAATCCAGAATGGAGTTTACTGCATGCAGGCCCAGAGGAGGTTTCCAAGGTTGTGCGAATGTCCTCACTTACAGGCGTCCATTTCGTTGTTTATGATTTCTGTGTTCTTTTGTAAGGATGAACTACTTCTCTCCAAAAGGAAGAACTGTGCTTACAAGGCAGTAGCTCCATAATTCTATTCTTGCATATCAGAAGCTGAATATTATTTTCTTCCACCTCTTTGCATTTTTCTTCTATAATAAAGCACATTTGAGAGGATGTTCCAAATGGCATTTGTGGGACACACCCAGGCTTCATGATTCCAAGAAGTGGCTGCTGCTCTTGCCTCTCTTGTCACTAGATCTCCAGCTTCCTGGGTGGTGCGGCGGTAAAGAACCCACCTGCCAAATACAGGAGACGTAAGAGACATGGGTCCAGACGTGGGTCAGGAAGATCCCCTGGAGGAGGAAATGGCAACCCACTCCAGTATTCTTGCCTGGGAAATCCCACGGACAGAGGAGCCCGGTGGACTACAGTCCATGGGGTCACAAAGAGTTGGACACAACTGAGCAACTGAGCACTGGATCTCCAAAGCTGTATCTATCTTCTGTTTTGGCTCTCGCTGCAAGGGAGAGATGCCCCTTCCCATGGGCTTGGAGCACAGCTCCTGCTTTCTCAGGAGATACAGTCCTGCAGGGACCCCTGGGCTGCACTTCCAGTCTCTACAAGTTCCTGGATCGTCTCAGCAGTGTTCCTACAAGTGGTGGCACGTGACATCCTTGGAGGGAGGGAAGGAGGGAGGAAGGGGGACTCCTTTTTTCCCCAGCCCTCTCAGCCAGGCTTCTCCAGAGAGCCCTCCAACCTGGGCACACACCCACCCGGTCTGGCCTCTGCCCCGCTCTCCCTTGACCCTTTTAGTCCTCAGCTCACTTTCCCCAGTGACATTCAGCCCACCTGACCTCTCTTGAAAACCCCTTCTTTTGACATCCCGTGATGCTCTGCCTGCTGAGTTTTCCGTTTGCCTCTCTGCCTGTGGATTTTCAGTCTGCTTGGGCTGTTCTTCCCTTTCCTTCAGACCTCTGAAGAATGGCCTTCTTTGCTGTATCATCTCTGAGGATCTGTCTGCTGAAAACTCAGGTGTCTCTAACTCAGTCTTTTCTTTGGAGTTCCAGCTCCTCTGAGACCTTCTGTGTGACATGACCTTGCAGTTCTCCACAGGAAAGAATTCTTAACCCACAGCCACCTCCGCTCTTCGGCTCACATCTGTTGAAATTCCCTCCTCCTCCAGCCCTTACCTTCTCGGGGATCACTACGGGACACCTCCTCTCTCACACGCCCCAGCTTCCTCCATCCCTCCTCCAGAGAACACTGTCGTCACCTCCCACGTGCTTGTCCGAAGCTGTGTCATCTGTCATGGAGACATTGCAGTGGTCCCCTAACCGATCTCTGTTTCCACTCTTAGCACCTCTTCATCCCCCACAACCTCTCCTCTGTGCCTCAGTCCTTCCCTGCCCATGGCCTTGTAGGGCCTCCTGGTGCCCTCAGCCTCTGGGGTGCTCTGGCCGGGCCACTGCCTGCCTCCCAGCGCCCCTGCCCAGCCCTCTCCTACCCATCCTGTAGGGCTTGCTTCAGGTGTCAGCCCTCACAGTGGTCTCCGCTGACAGTCGGTCCAAACCGAGGCCCCCTTACTGTTTCTCTTGTAGCGTGTTGTTCTTCTGTTCAGGGTTCCTCCCTCTGTGCATGTGAGTTTTCACTTCCACCACTCTCTCTAGATTTCCCACCTGTGTTGGCCTTGTCTGTGTCCCCATTCCTGGCCCCAGGGAGCATGCACCAGGTCCCCACTGGACAGGAGGGTAGAAGCAACAGCCTCACTTAACAGATGAGGATGATGAGCCCAGAGCGAGGAAAAGCAAAGCACCCACCATCAACCGGGTGACAGCGGCAGGGCTGGGCTGCTCGCCCCCCAGCCCGTGTTCTCCAGTGGTGGTGCTTGGGGTGCAGGGAGGCGGTGCCTTCTGCCCCTCTATGGTCTCAGTCAACTCTCTGGTCTTCGACAAGGACAGTTGGTGTTCATTTAGTGTAAAGTGCTTGGCAGACACAGCTTTGGACTACCCCCTCTCCAACCCCACTTCCAGCTCCTCCTNAATCTTGATTCCAGCTTGTGCTTCTTCCAGCCCAGCATTTCTCATGATGTACTCTGCATATAAGTTAAATAAGCAGGGTGACAATATACAGCCTTGACATACTCCTTTTCCTATTTGGAACCAGTCTGTTGTTCCATGTCCAGTTCAAACTGTTGCTTCCTGACCTGCAGTAGTAGTAGTAAAGGTTAAATTCCTTGACCTGGTTAACAAATTATGTACAAGGCCTATATGAGAAAAAAAAAAGTTATAAAACTCTACTGATAGCCATGAAAGACAACTTTGGTAAATGAAAAAGACATACATATTCTTGTATAGGGAGCTTTCCAGGTGGCACTAGTGGTAAAGAACCCGTCTGCCAATGTAAGAGACACGGGTTCAATCCCTGGATCGGGAAGCTCCCCTGGAGGAAGGCATGGCAACCCACTTCAGTATTCTTGCCCAGAGAATCCCGTGGACAGAAGAGCCTGTCACCATGAGCCCGACCCCATGGTAGTCAATGGGGTTGCAGAGTCAAACACGACTGAAGCTATTTAGCATGCATGCATTCTTGTATGCTGCTGCTGCCGCTAAGTCGCTTCAGTCATGTCTGACTCTGTGCGACCCCATAGATGGCAACCCACCAGGCTTCCCCATTCCTGGGATTCTCTAGGCAAGAACACTGGAGTGGGTTGCCATTTCCTTCTCCAACGCATGAAAGTGAAAAGTCAAAATGAAGTTGCTCAGTCATGTCCGACTCTTCGCAACCCCAAGGACTGCAGCCTACCCGGCTCCTCCTTCCATGGGATTTTCCAGGCAAGAGTACTAGAGTGGGGTGCCATTGCCTTCTCCAGCATTCTTGTATAAGAATGTGTAAATAGATTTTTTAAATCAATTAATCTAAATACTCAATATAATCCCCAAAATATACTAATGTAATATTTCACTTTGAAGCTTGAATATATAATTCCAAAATTTATTTAGAATTCATCTAGAAAATAATCATGAGGAAATTTCCAAAACCATTTTGAACAAGAAAAGAAATGAGAGGTGACTAGTTCTACCAGATATTAAAATGCTTTCCAAGGATATGATAAGAAAAACTGTGTCACTGTAGTAAGACTATACTAACAAATTAATGGGATATTATAAAAATCTTAAAAGTAAGCCCAAATATACACCGAACAAATGGATTATTATAGGGTTTCAAATGTAAGGGAGAAAGGTGATTTATTGAATAAGTTTCCTTCTACCACAGGCTGGCAATTTGGTGTGAGTAGAGGACTGAAAGTTAATGCTTATTTTTATTTTTCACAATAAATAAAAAAAAAAGAACAAGCTTAAATTGACACTGTCATTCACCGATGGGCGATTTATTAGCATACAATGACACGTGATCTTGTGACCTAGAAAACACTCAACATCAGAACATCTTGATGAATAAGTGGTTATGAAGTTTCTGAGGGAAATAGTAGCTCACTGTAGCACTGAAATGCAGTTTCTGACCTTTTCTAACAAATAAGCCTGTCTTAACATATGCGCGGAGAAGGCAATGGCACCCCACTCCAGTACTCTTGCCTGGAAAATCCCATGGACGGAGGAGCCTGGAAGGCTGCAGTCCATGGGGTCGCTGAGGGTCAGACACGACTAAGCGACTTCACTTTCACTTTTCACTTTCATGCATTGGAGAAGGAAATGGCAACCCACTCCAGTGTTCTTACCTGGAGAATCCCAGGGATGGGGGAGCCTGATGGGCTGCCGTCTATGGGGTCGCACAGAGTCGGACACGATGGAAGCGACTTAGCAGCAGCAGCATATGTGATATCCAGAGAGCAAAACATATGTCTTTTTAATTGACTAGAAACAGATTTATTAAAAAGAAATGGAAACACTAACTGGCAATATTCCTCTCTGATATCACAATTCTTTTATTTACCTCAACTCTTGACACTGAGAGGAAATCTTGATTTGTGCCTCTCAAAGTTGGCATCTTTTGGAAGATTCTCATCTACGGTGCCCTAGTTTCATCAGGGACTTGGACAGTTCCCAAGCAACTTCAGCTTGAGTTCTAGCTAGATATGTAACAGCCCTGTGACCCTTACCTCAGTTTCCACCCGTGCACATTGGAAGAGTTAAACTAGATTATCTCTAAGGTACCTTAGAGTTCAAAAAATCTGTGATTCTAGTGTTTTAAATACAAAGAATTATTTCCTTTACTTATTTCCCTTCCATTAGCGAGTCTTTGTTAGTGCATCAGTTAGAGTGACCAAGATTCTAGACATATACTCTTTTGTCCATTTCCAGGTGGCAACATTCAAACAGCTGCAACTAACTGCACTGTTTTAGGACCTCTTCCTGGTTCCTGGTTCCCCTTCATTTGGAATGCATGGGCTCAGATTTTGAGTCTCTTTTCTATCTATCTTGACCCCTGGAGTGATCTCATTTACTCTCATATCTTAAATGCCATCTTGAATGATGACTCTGTAATATGACTCCCAAGACCAGATCTCACCCCTCTACTCCAGTCATATATAATCAATTGCCTACTAGACATCTCTTCTTGAAGGTCTAGTATGTGCCTTTGTTATGATGTGATTTGTGTTATGATTCCTATTCATCTGTGTGAAACATATTATTTAAATGACCCTAAGTAGTTCAGAATAGTCACAGTGGCCAATGTGAACTTCCACAGTAGTTTTGAAACATTCACTGTAGAACTCTGAGTATCTTAAAGTGATAAACAAGGAGTACTACTTTAGATAATAACTTTGTTGGACAATGCCCTGGAATAGAAGGAGAAATTGATAAAATCCAAGACCTTCTCCCCTGAGAAATATTTGCAAATGCTGAGACTGACAAGAGGTTAATATCCAAAATACACAAACAGCTCATACAATTTAATACCGAAAAAGCAAACACCTCAATCAAAACATGGGAAGATCTAGGTAGACATTTCTCCAAAGAATACTAATGGCCAACAGACACATGAAAAGATACTCAGCATCACTAATTATTAGAAAAATGTAAATGAGTTATCATCTGATGGAATGGCTATCATCAGAAAGTCTATAAATATTAACAAATGCTAGAGAGGGTGTGGAGAAAAGGGAACCCTTCTACACTGTTGGTGGGAATGTAAATTAGTGCAGTCACCATGGAGAATAGTATGGAGGTTCCTTAAAAATCTAAAAATAAAACTACCATTTAACATGGCAATTCCACTCCTGGGTTTATATCCAGAGAAAACCACAATTTGAAAAGATACATGCACCCCAATGTTCATTGCAGCATTATTTACTATAGCCATCACATGGAAGCTACCTACATGTCCATTAACAGAGGAGTGGAAAAAGAAGATGTGGTACATATATACAATGCAGTACTACTCAGTCATAAAAAAAAGGACATTCTAACATTCACAACAACATGGATGGACTTGCTTAGTGAGCTAAGTCAGACAAAGACAAATGCTCTATGATATCACTTGTATGTGGAATGTAAAAAATGAAACTAGTGAATATAACAATACAAAAAGAGACTCACAGATACAGAGAAAAAAACTTATGCTTACAGAATGAGAAAGAGAAGAGAGATAAATTAGGAGTATGGGATTAAGAGACACAAAATACTATACATAAAATAGATAAGCAACAAGCAATTATATAACACAAGGAACTGTATTCAATATCTTGTAATAACCTATAATGGAAAATAATCTGAAATATATATATAACTAACAAAATCACTTTGCTGTATGCCTGAAACCATACAATATTATAACTCAACTATACTTCAGTTTCAGGTCTTCCCTGTTAGCTCAGTTGGTAAAGAATCTGCCTGTGGTAAAGGAGACCATGGTTCAATTCCTGGGTTGGGAAGATCTGCTGGAGAAGGGATAGGCTACCCACTCCAGTATTCTTGGGCTTCCCTTGTGGTTCAGCTGGTAAAGAATCCGCCTGCAATGTGGGAGACCTGGGTTCCATCCCCAGGTTGGGAAGATCCCCTGGAGAAGGGAAAGGCTACGCATTCCAGTATTCTAGCCTGGAGAATTACATGGACTATATAATCCATGGGGTGGCAAAGAGTCAGACACAACTGAGCGACTTTCAATATTCCAATTTTTAAAAAGACAGAAAATAAAAATAAAGAAAAAATGAAAAAATAGATCACCACCCCATGCTGTCCTAAAGTAACTCTTACCCTTAACATGGGACCACTGTGACGAGGGACTTGGAGGCTCCTTCCTGGAGGACCACTTTTCAGAGGCTTGCTTCCAGAGGCCTTCTCAAGCTGTCGTATAGCCCAAGACTCCTGCTCCCGCAGTGCCACTTTCTCCCTGGACTTCTCTCCAGAGTGGTTCCTTCCTCCCTCCCCTTTTCTAGTTTCCCTACTCTGACTAACCTCTATTGTGTGCTAATTAGGTGCAATAAACTGAGAGATACGTGAATTGAATATTGGCTGTGTTTGGTAGATCTCCAGTCCAGTGGTTCTTACCTGGCCTCACTGCTGGGCCCTGCAACAAACAACCTCACTCTTAACAGGTCCAAAACGAACTTCCTTATTTTTATAGTACAACTAGCTCCTCCATCAGTCTTTCTGTCTTAGTAAACAGCAACTCAGTACTTAACAGTAGCTCAGGCTAAAATCTTGGAGTCCTTGCTTTCTCTTTCTTTCAAGCCCCCTCATACAATCTGATAAGCAAATCCTGCAGTTCCTACCTACAAAATATCTACAGAATGCCATCACTTCTCACTGCTATCCACTGCTACCACCTTGGTCCAAGCTATCATCATATCTCACCTAGATTACTCCAGAAGCTTCCTCATTCCTCTTCTGGATGCTACTGCTCTATACTCAGTTCTCAAGACAGCCAACAGTGATTCTGTTAAAATGTAAGATTATAACCAGCTATAGAATTCATTCCTCATCCAGAGGGCAAAGCACTCCTGAACAATATCCTGTTCTTTCTCCATTATCTTATTTCCGACCCTTCTTTCTCACTTCATTCCCTACAAAGGATTTCTTTATTTTTCCTCAAGCACATCTAAGCTTCTTCCTGACTCAGGGCCTTTGCATTTGTTATTCTCTTTGCCTGGAAAGCTTTTTGTCAAGTATCCACATAATTTATCACCTCTCACATCCTTCTTGTCTTTGTTGAAACAGTTTTATCAATAGACATTCCTCTATAATCTTATTGCAAATTACACACATCTCCTGCCAAACACTCTTCATCCTGTCTCTACCTTTTTTATAGCACTTTTTAACCCTCCTAGACACCATGTATTTTACTTATTTATTTACTTCTTATGTCTTCTCCTCTCTAGCTTATAAGTTCCAAAAGGATGAGGATTCTTGCCTGTTGTTCTAGTACCTGGCACATAGTAGGTACCCAATAAATATTTGTCAAATAAATACATTCAGATGCTTTAGAGATTCCCCTCCTTGTTAGAGAATGATAAAATAGCTTTACAGAGTGAATTCGACTGTAAACAATGAGTGTAAAATACTGCGTAGATGCACAAATGATTCTTTCATTATCTGGCCAATGTATAAGAGACACATACAAATTGTTCTAATCACAGAATGATGAAAGAATAGTGAACAATGAGTTCTTGAGTGAGTGTAGGAAAAAATAATGAATTATAGTTTAAATGAGATTGGGGTGCGGTGGCCTGCATCACAGGCTTGCTTTATCTATGAATATTCTTTGAACACTTAGGTTAGAGGGGCCAAGTGAAGAAATAGTTGGGCCCAGGGCTTGCAGTGAGTAGAATCAGTTTGCAAATGGCTTTTCACTGAGGACCCTTTACGTTCTTGTCCAATTTTCTAATTATTTATTTGCAACAATGAATCAACTGAACATTTGCTCCTTTGCCTTGAAAACCAATTTGCTCTTATTCAGAATTTGTTAACAGCAATTGAAAATTCTAGCTACTTTTGATCAGATACTTTTCCTATCTAAATACAATGAACTGAACAATAATTCTGAACAATAATTGGTGATTAAGATTTTTTTCCAAGTGAAGGTTGTCATTTAGGGTCAGTGTAGAAAATGGTTTCCATTTCCCTTTATGCATCTTAGTGGCTAGATACAGAATAAGAGCATTTGCCAAGTAAATGCTGTTGCTAAGGAGAGGGCCATTCATCTAGGTCATTACAGCATTCAATGCCAAATGATGATTTCTAATTTAGCATATTGTAGAAGGCCTTACTTGACTGTACAAGATGCTGGATTACATTTGTACAATCATAGATTCAAGCCAATGAAACCAGGAGCTGAGTCCTCCCATAATGGTGAAACAAGAAAGAAATCTCTAGTCTTACTATGGTAGATTAAAGTTTTAGAATTTTCACACCAATAAAGCACTTGAGTTTTGAGAGAGGAAGAACCTGTTTGGCATGTGAAAGCAGTGCCTAGCACCAGTTGGAGGCAATGACTTTTGAATGAATAAATGAAGAATTATGCTTCACACGTGCCATTTATATTAGGATTTTTGTACGTATGCTTCTTTGATAGGCCTCAAATTCCTGTCTGTACCCAAAACAGAACAAGAAATAACATTTTGATGCAAAGATAAGGAAAATCAATTGCAGCATCCAAAGTCATGGCACAAAAAGGCGTACATTGTCCTCCAGAAGGTCTCTGTCCCTCTGTGTGAATGTCTCACAGGGAACTCAATGATTCCCACCTCTGTTAGCAGGATGATTTTTTTTTATCAAGGATGAACAAT
>SJYA01002909.1:147039-292985 GCA_006410615.1 Neotragus moschatus | reverse complement strand
GAGGACACAATACGATTACTAAATGTTTCAGTGTCAGATGCTTTATTGCTGTATAAAAAACAACTCTAAAACATCAGAACTTAAAACAACATCCATTTGTTATTTCTTATGTGGATTGATCAATGGTTCTACTTCACGAGGTATTGGCTGGGGCTCTGGAATGGCTGCAGATTCCAAAATTACCTTCTTCACAAGGCTGGCAATTCATGCTCGCTCCTGGCTGGGAGCTCATGTGAGGTTGTTGGTTGAGGGCCTTGGTTTTTCTTCATGTCAGCCTCTCTATGAGCCTTTGAGGGCTTTCTCACAGTATGATGGCTGGGTTCCAAGAAGACAGAAACTGAAGATCACTTAAGATGCAGCCATCATGTCTACCATATCCAATTGGTCAAGACAGGTCACCAGGCTAGTCAAAATTCACCTGTCAATGGGAGCAATGGAAAGACCACACTGCAAAAGGGCATATGGGATGGGAGAAAATGTAACAGCAAGCTTTGGAAACATATCTACCACAGTCAAGAAAATGCGTTTTTTACTTTCCCCTCTGCTGCTTTCCTTCTCCTTTCCCCCGTATATTGGATTTCGAATCAGATCACTTAGATGTACCAGATTAGAATATGTTAAGTGCTTAAGATGTTCTGTTCCTAATTTACAAACTATATCAGTGTAGATCAGTCAAGAGGAATGAGACCAGGAAATATCCATCCAAGGATTTTAAGGAACTCCAGGGAGAACTTATAATGATGTTCATTAAAATGCATAGTTTGTGATTCTCGAAACTTAGAACAAATAGGAGTTCAAGTTTCCCTGAGGGTCTAGGTGCCAGGTACCGTTCTGAATATTTTATATTCATCACCTCATTTAATTTTTGCAATTTGTCTCCATTCTCTATATGAAGAAACTGAGGTTCAGAAAGATTAGGTGAATTTGCCCAACTATCCACAAATACTAAACAAGTCAACTTGGCCTTAAAATTCAGGTATGTCCAACTCCATAGTCCCTGCTATGTCCACTTTGCTCCTGCTACCCAAAGAGTGGATGCACAGCACTGTTATGCCATTAGGACAAGTGGAGGCCCCAGAAAGTTTCCATAAAGATCAGGGCCCAGAGTGGGGATCCAAATTGGTAACAACTAAGGGAAGTAAGGTCTTGTAGGTCTTTACAGAACCATTCAGCTTCTTCAGCGTTACTGGTTGGGGCATAGGTTTGGATTACCGTGATATTGAATGGTTTGCCTTGNCACGAGAAAAATTAGGCAGCCTCCTCACTTGGAGGGCATCAAAGACACCTGCCAGTTCATGGCCCAGGGTCTCCAGCAGGTGAGTGCAGGGCAGGCCGGGCACCCTGAGGACACGACCGGCTCTGGCTGGAGGTCCGCAAAAGTGGCTGTCCTGTCTCGTTTCCAGAGGAACTTCCTTTTCGGCCAGCACGGCCATCTTTGGACTCTTGGGCCTCTTTACGTGCCTGGTAGTGGGGTGACTGTGGTGGCAATGGCCGTAGTCATGGCAGGGGGACGATGATGGTGTATTTTAACTGTCTTCTGCTGACACCCGACAGCCTAGTGGCTGCGGCATCTTCCTGTAGGCCCACTCCATGATGGCTCAATTAGGGGAGCAGTAGGACTGCGGTTCAATATTCAGGCCAGCTTCCTAATTGAAAACACATTTTCTCCTGCAAAGCTGCAGCTGGTTTGGTTCTGCTCATGCAGAAAAGGATATAACCTTGCATAACATAGGAAATGAACGGTTGAGAGAGAAGCCAAATTCAATTTCAGTCAGATACGTTGAGGCTAAGCCTGTGATCTATGGAAGCCAGGGAGCGAGCCGAGCGCACGTGGAGGGGGCGCGCTCAGCAGCCCATTCATCACGGCCGCTGGCCCGGCACTCGCTGCCACCGCCGCCACACTGCCTGTGCCATCGCGCCCGCCGCACCCGGGCCGGGGCTGGACCGCCGCCAAGCGCTCCAGAAGTTAACCTCTTAAAGACCCGGAGCTGCTTTCTGTTGAATAAATGTAATTTTGTGGTCAGAAATAAATGCTTGTGATGGAGCTGAAGCTTTGAAAACAACAGCCCACCAAAGCTATTACAAATTGCTGCACGCTGGGGAAGTCAACAGCATACATCAAGATTCCGAGGGTACGGCAAATTGATTTCGGCCCAGAGCTCTGCAGCTATTCAATAAAAGTCCTATTAAGCCATTGTATGTAATGAACAATCCAGAGCAAATCTAATATTTTCAGCAGATAATTATTTTTAACATCCTCTCAGTAACCATCGGCAGAGTTTGTGGATATTTACAGCGCGCACCCGCGTGCAACAGGCCCTCCCCAGCCTACCTTGGCTTCTGCTGGAGGATCCACGTCAGGCGCCCTTGGAAGTGGGGCTCCCTGAGAGTGCGGTAGCAGACCCTGCCATGGAACAAGGCCACAGAGGGCTCCGGGCTGGTCTCCCAGGGCCTTGGCACACAGTAGGTGCCTGGGAAATGTTTGTTGAAATGAAATTGAAATGCAGAAAAAGGGAGCTCAAAGAACTCTAGAACAAATTAGTAAAGCGTAACGTTGGCAAAGTTAACTCAGAGCCCGAGGCTTTAGCGATCAGAGAGTCACAGGTTTGGAATTCAAGGTCCCACATGACAGAGGGACTAGTACCAGCGCCCACGGGAGCCTCCGACACACCCATTGCACTTCTCTGCTCCCTAAGAGCCGGAGAAACAAGGTCTGAGTCAGGGAGCCTGTACTGAGGGAGCCGCCAAAGTGTTCCTGTAGCTCAGCCAGGGAACCTGCGCTCCTGGACTGCGCCACTGCCCTGTTTGCGACCATGAGCCCCTGGAGGACAGGCTCTGCTTGTTCATTCTTTCCTTCGGTAAATATTTACTGAGCATCTGCTCTGTGCCAGATTAGGCCTAAACTAGACCCCAGTGTGCGGCTTTATGTGATTACCTCAGATGCGCCTTTCCTGGGGCTTAACAGTTGGGCAAGACCTGTACCCCACATGACACAGTGCTTGGCACGTGGCAGGCGCTCAGGACACGATGGATGAATGGGGACGGATGGATGGGTGGATGAAGGGATGGGCATGTAGATGGATGCTTAGGTGGGGGGTGGGGGGATGGATGAATGGCTGGTTGAATGGATGGGTAGATGGAGAGTTAACACCCTTGGCACATAAATCAAAAGCATTCTCTGTTGATTGAAAAAAGGCTCAATTCTGTGTGTTCACAGTCCCGGCCCCATTCAGGATACCAGCAGGCAGTTGTGATGTGAAGGTGAAAGCCACGGACCTAGAGTTATAAGGCCTAGGTTTGAGGCCTGACTTGCCAGGGACCTTGACCTTCATGAAGTCAGTTCATCTCTCTCTTAGTGCCTGTTTTCTCACATAACAAATGTGAAGAAGTGAGGAGAGGTGATTTGAATGAAGATTAGAAGTAGTATTTGTCTGTGAGAATAGACTGACTCTAATAGTTTTTTTTTTCCTGAACTAAATTTATCCAGCTTGTAATATTCAGCCAGATAGTATTTATTTGAATACTGTGGAATTTAAATTATTAGGGTATTTTATTTTCTACAGATCTCCCTTCCCTTGGAAAACTCAGTCTGGATGTTAATTAGGTTTTACTAAATGCTCCATCAATTTAATGCAGGAATTCCTTAAATGAAACTGACACCGATGACCAGATGGTCAAAAGAAGGGCTGTGAGCGTATGTGCATGACTCGAGAGGGCTGGTGGGGAGCACAGGGATACTGACCATAGCTGAGAGCCAGAGAGGTTCTGTTGCCCAAACGTGGAGTAGTCTGCATTCCAGATCTTTCAGACTCTGCCCTTGCTCTCTTTGCTAGTAGTTATTTGCACAGCATTTTTCTTCTACAAATACCATTTTCATGATCTCACAAAGCCTTCCCCCACCCCAACCTGGGACATCATCACCAACCAGAGTGGCTGGGTGGAAGGGCAGGAGTAAGTGTGAGGAGCAGACGGGGTGCTCTTGGGGGAGGTCTGTGCCCCCCGCTTCCAGGCTTCTGGCTATCCTCACCTCTTGCCGTCTCCTGGTCCCATCCTGGAATCTGTGGCTCCCTTGTGCCCAGCCAGACGCCACCCTCCTATCACTCCATCCTTAGCACCTCCGGCGAGGATCCCGGGCTGAAGGAGCCCAGCCTCGAGTGATGCCCAGTCCCTCGCGTGGCAGCCCCCTCCAGGCAAGCTTCACAGCTGCCCTCACTCTTGAAGCAACAGTTCTGGGGGTGCTGGGCGCATGCACTGCTCCTCCTTGCTGCCCCCGGCTTCCCCCCTGTGTGACACCTTGCCCGCCCCCTGCGCCCCCCACCCCCCTGCCTCTCTGGTGTCTCCTCGCCAGGGACACAGCTTAGCAGAGAAAACCAAACAGACACATCCCAGATTTTGAAAGGAGACAGAACTGGATTTGAATCCTGGCATCATCTTTTACCTGGGTGACCTTGAATGAGTCATTTTAGCTTCTCCATGCCTCATCCATATAACGGGAAATCTGCACTACGTAGCAGAGACGTGTATGTGTGTGTATTTAAAGATCATGGTGTCAAAGCAGGGCTGGTAAAGAGGAAGTTCTGGTTATTGATCACAGACTCCTCTGGTGCCTTCAACCTCTTAAAATCCCCCCAGAATGAGCCCCAACCTCCCAAAGCTCTCATGCACACCTGCCCATCCCTGCTTAGGTGATCCTCTTCCTTCCCCTTCAGAGCAACTCTGTCACTTCCTGGTTGACAGCCTCCGGGACTCCCAGAACCTTTCACCATGAGGCTGTGGCCCCAGGCTTCGCCCCTAGGCCGCCCCCTCACCACCTCACACCCCCAACCCTTCCCCCCCCCCCGATACACACACACACAAGCTCTGCTCCAGGCATAGCAGATCTGTACTTGTGAGCAGGCCACATTTTTTTGCACCGATTCCCTCTGCCTGGAAGCCCTGCCCCTCCCATCACATAGGAAGCTGACCTGAAGTGTGCACAACATGAGATGCAGAACAGTGTCTGTAACACCCTCCCATGTGTGTGTGTTTTAAGGGANCTGCTCCAGGCATAGCAGATCTGTACTTGTGAGCAGGCCACATTTTTTTGCACCGATTCCCTCTGCCTGGAAGCCCTGCCCCTCCCATCACATAGGAAGCTGACCTGAAGTGTGCACAACATGAGATGCAGAACAGTGTCTGTAACACCCTCCCATGTGTGTGTGTTTTAAGGGAGACAGTGTTTGTATACAGATACTTATAAGTGCATAAAATATTTCTGGAAAGATACTCAAGTGAGGCTTTGCCTCCAGGCCAGGCAGCTGGGTGACAGGTAGATGAGGATGGGAAGGAAACCTCCTTTCCACGATATGTTTATACTTTTTGGTTTTGTCTCTCTTTTCTTTTTTACAATTAAATGGTTTTTAGTGTACTCACAAACTTGGGCAGCCATCACCAAAATCCAGTTATGGAATGTTTCCATCATTTCAGAGAGAAAGTTCATACCCATTAGCATTCACTCCCTACTCACCCCATCCCCAGTCCCTGGCAACCACTAACTACTTACTCTCTGTCTCTAGGTTTAACCATTCTCAGCATTTCATGTAAATGAAATAATTCAACGTGTGGTCTTTTGTGACTGGCTTCTTTCATTAAGCATGTTTTCAAGATTCACCCATGCTGGAGCCTGTATCAATACTTAAATTCCTTTTTGTGGCTGTGTAATATTCCGTTGTGTGACTGTCACGTTTTATCTGTTCATTATCAATTGACAGCTGGTGGAATGTTTTCTACTCTTTGGCTATTTTGAACAATGCTGCTAAGAACATTCATATACAAGTTTCTTCAGAGATAATGATTTTCATCTTTCTTGAATATATACCTAGGAATGGAATAAGTGCAAAATATATTAATAGTAACCCTATGTTCAGCGTTTTGAGGAGCAGCCAGACTGTTTTCCTGCAGTGCACGTCATTTTATATTTCTACCAGCAGTATGTGAGGATTCGTTTTTCTGCATCCTCTCTAATGCTTACTATCTGTCTTTTTTATTATAGTCGTCCTAGTAGGTGTGAAGTGGTATCTCACTGTGGTCTTGTTTTGCATTTCCTGATAACTATTGATGTTGAGTATCTTTTCTTGTGCTTATTGGGTATTTGTATACCTTCTTTAGAGAAATGTATATTTAGATACTTTGTCCATTTTAAAATTCAGTTATTTATCTTTTATTATTGAGTTGTAAGAGGTCTTTATGTATTCTAGATACTAATCCTTTATCAGATATATGATTTGAAAAAACTTTCTCCCATTTTGTTGGGTTGTATTTTCATTTTCTTGATAGTGTGCTTTGAAGCACAAAAGTTTTAAATTGTAAAACTAAATTTATCCATTTTTCATTTGTTATTTGTGCTTTTGGCGTCATAGCTAAGGTCATGAAGATTTACATCTGTGTTTCCTTTTTAGAGTTTTTGTAGTTTTACCTTTTACATNCAGTCCCTGGCAACCACTAACTACTTACTCTCTGTCTCTAGGTTTAACCATTCTCAGCATTTCATGTAAATGAAATAATTCAACGTGTGGTCTTTTGTGACTGGCTTCTTTCATTAAGCATGTTTTCAAGATTCACCCATGCTGGAGCCTGTATCAATACTTAAATTCCTTTTTGTGGCTGTGTAATATTCCGTTGTGTGACTGTCACGTTTTATCTGTTCATTATCAATTGACAGCTGGTGGAATGTTTTCTACTCTTTGGCTATTTTGAACAATGCTGCTAAGAACATTCATATACAAGTTTCTTCAGAGATAATGATTTTCATCTTTCTTGAATATATACCTAGGAATGGAATAAGTGCAAAATATATTAATAGTAACCCTATGTTCAGCGTTTTGAGGAGCAGCCAGACTGTTTTCCTGCAGTGCACGTCATTTTATATTTCTACCAGCAGTATGTGAGGATTCGTTTTTCTGCATCCTCTCTAATGCTTACTATCTGTCTTTTTTATTATAGTCGTCCTAGTAGGTGTGAAGTGGTATCTCACTGTGGTCTTGTTTTGCATTTCCTGATAACTATTGATGTTGAGTATCTTTTCTTGTGCTTATTGGGTATTTGTATACCTTCTTTAGAGAAATGTATATTTAGATACTTTGTCCATTTTAAAATTCAGTTATTTATCTTTTATTATTGAGTTGTAAGAGGTCTTTATGTATTCTAGATACTAATCCTTTATCAGATATATGATTTGAAAAAACTTTCTCCCATTTTGTTGGGTTGTATTTTCATTTTCTTGATAGTGTGCTTTGAAGCACAAAAGTTTTAAATTGTAAAACTAAATTTATCCATTTTTCATTTGTTATTTGTGCTTTTGGCGTCATAGCTAAGGTCATGAAGATTTACATCTGTGTTTCCTTTTTAGAGTTTTTGTAGTTTTACCTTTTACATTTTGGCCTTTGATTCACTTTGGGTTAATTTTTGCATCAGTGTGAGGTGGTGTCCAACTTTGTTCTTTTGCACAAAGCTGAAACTCCAGTACTTTGGCCACCTCATGCGAAGAGTTGACTCATTGGAAAAGACTCTGATGCTGGGAGGGACTGGGGCCAGGATGAGAAGGGGACGACAGAGGATGAGATGGTTGGATGGCATCACTGACTCGTGACACGGGTCTGAGTGAACTCTGGGAGTTGGTGATGGACAGGGAGGCCTGGCGTGCTGCGATTCACAGGGTCGCACAGTCGGACACGACTGAGCAACTGGACTGTACCAGTTGTCCCAGTTCTTCTGCTGCTGCTCTTTTACCCTTGTCACAAGTCATCTGACCAGGGGTTTGTTTCTGGACTCTTAGTTCTAGTCTGTTGTTCTGTCTACCTGTCCTTAAAACAGTGCCTCACAGTCTTAGTTAATGTAGCTTTGTAGTAAGTTCTTATAGTAAGTAAGTTGTAGTGAGTCCTCCAACTTTGTTTTTCTTTTGGGTTTACTGCATTTGCATATGAATCTTAGGACCAGCTAGTCTTATCCTTCAGTGAAGCCAGCTAGTATTTTGATGGGGATTGCATTGTACCTACAGACCGATTTGGAACTTTTGCCATCTTAACAATAAATTAAACCTCCCAAACCATGAATATTTCTTAATTTCACTTCCATATTGTTTATAGCTACTATATAGAAAGACAATTGATTTTCATTTATTGATTTTATGTGACCTTGCTGAACACCACGTATGTTTTTATACTTAAAATGAATTCTGTTTACTATATACATATCATCTGTTCACAAAATAGTGTTTTAAGTGACTCAGGTAGGCATTCAGTCTTGCAGAAGCCTCTCCTCTAGCCCTGCTGTGGCTTCCCTGTGGAGGGTGGGGGGATGGCCCCCTCCACACTGTGTCCTCTGAGTGTGGAAGTGGAGGCTCTGGCCACAGAGGACAGGCTGGCACGCCTCCTGGCACATTTTAGCCACTCCTTAAGTGGTTTTATTGACAAAGTGAAGGAATGAATGAACTAGCAGACAGGCGTCAGCGCACCCCACCTCGGAAGTGCTCTGCTGTTTGCAAAGGTTTTCCTGCCGTTAAGCTGTGATCTGCCTTTCTGTAACTTCTACCTGTTGTTTTTGGTTTCTTGCTCCAGGGAGAGACAAGATAGCTAATCCTTCTTCCTCGCAGCAGCTCTTCAGATACATGTTGACAGCTGGACTGTCAGACGTGCATGAGAGGGCTTTGTAAACCACACAGGAAGACTGACGTGCTTGTTGCTCTTCTCTCGTCTTTACTGCGCTCTTGCTATCCTCCGCCACGGGTCTTCTCTGTGCCCCCACCCCCACCCACTCTTCATGGCACTGTCTTCTGAAATTCTCAGTCTGTTACTCCTGGGAACTTTGGGGTTGGAGGGATAGTTAAGGACTGTGTCATCAGTTTATCTAAGACGTACTTTCATGTCATGACCCAGGCCTGCACTGCATTGCCTTTATAACCAGACCTGCCCTCTGGGGTTTGTGCCCCCTGCTCTGAGCAGGGTAGGGATTCCCAACAAGTCCTGTTCAGTTCTCTGCAACAAGGAGTACCGCCACCGTGATTCTTCCTCACTGCCCTCTGGGTCTAGGTGCTGGGAGTCATGAAGGAACGTGACCTTGAGCGACAAAGCTGCTGGTGGCAGCTGGGCTCCCAGTCCTGTTACCAGCCTCTCATCTCTCTACATCGCTCCAGAGATGGCTGGAGGGCGTCTCCTCCAGAGTCCCCTCTCATCTCTCTTGGCTATAGCTGGACTGGTACTTGCCAAGCATTAAGTAGACATATACTTAGAGGAGAATTCCTGGGCTCTCAGCTAATGCGATCTCTCAGAAAGTACGTTCCTCTTACGTGGCCAGGTTCAGTTAAAATTAGAACTGGAAAGCTGTGGCTTCATCCACATCTGTTTTGGACAGGACCTTGGTCATTCTCCGTTGCCTTCTGGAATTCCACATGGCTCTTCACATCGTGTTTTGCTCTGGAAAGAATTCTGCAGCCAGACGTAGAGACAGAACTATTCTTTTGTATCCCTGCAGCTCTTCCTGATCCTCACTGGCCCATAGTCCAGCAACACATGTCAATTTGAAAATTGCATTAATGGTCTGTGTTTATTTCTAAATCATTAGTTTGTACATTCCCAGGGTGTAGATTGTTCCTAAGTGTGCTATTGCCACCATGGTGCCTTAAATGTTGTTTAAGTGTCTCTGTCCTTGAGCATTTCTGGCTTTCTGCTGGGCTGGATGGCAGCGGAGGCCAGCCTGTGCTGTAGTGGAAAGAGTGCAGATTCGGGCTTATTCAGGAGGACGTGGACCTTTACTCAGCTTCTGTATGCTCCTGACCATTCCAGATACTCACATTTCACTTCACAGCCACTCAGCAGTGCACTAAACAGATGAAGTGACCCAGGCGCAAATTAAGTAACCCGCCTCCAGATCCTCCAGCCATCAGCACCCAAGTCTGCATTCCTTCGAAGCATGCATTCTTTCCCACCCGCACCCCCTCAGCCATGTGGCCCCCCGTCCCAGTGCTGTGCAGGGATGTCATCATATCGGAGTAGGGGTTTTGCTTGGGGGCTTGGTTCTGAGCAATTTGATCATTTTCTGCATCTGAGAAATGGCGCTGCCCATATGGCAGCCTCCATCACCATTCACAGCACGAGAGTTCTTCTCCCCATTTTGCAGACATAGACCCTGAGGCACAGAGAGGCTGATTTAGGGGCTGTGGCTCAGCCTTGCTTTTCTGGCACTGTACCATCTCCTGGCCCCAGGTACCTTTGCCCTGCCTGCCACCTGTTCCTGGCAAGTTTGAGCAACACCCTGAAAGGATGAGCCATTTCCACTTCAAAATACGCTCCACTGAGCAGTCATCAAGGCCCATCATTCTGTTTCGTATCTTTTTGGTGAGCCCTGGGCCCTTGTACCAAGTCTATGCTGTTGTCCATCTTCACAGCTGGCATGAAAAGGCATTCTGTGTGTGGCTGTGGGGGTAGCCCAGCTGGGCTATGTCCAGCATCCACAGCAGCCTGTTCAGGGTACCCAGTGAATAGCATCCTTTTCACTGTGAGTGGAGTGTGCAGCAGTCATGGCCCTGGGACTCAGGCCACCCAGGCTGAGATGCTAGAGTCACCAGCCCACAAGCAGAGCATAACAGCAGCCACCAAGGCTCCATGCCTCCCAGGTACTCGGTCCACTTGCTGGCAATGTGCACACGTTTTAAAAAAATATATTTATAAAAAGCGTATGAAGAGGTCTAATTTGCTCCCTTTTAGAGATGACCTACCCGAACTGATTCCTCCCCACTCCCAAAGCCCTCCCCTGCTCTGCCCTCCCCTGACACCTCCTCCCCAGGCTCCTCTANTTGCTGGCAATGTGCACACGTTTTAAAAAAATATATTTATAAAAAGCGTATGAAGAGGTCTAATTTGCTCCCTTTTAGAGATGACCTACCCGAACTGATTCCTCCCCACTCCCAAAGCCCTCCCCTGCTCTGCCCTCCCCTGACACCTCCTCCCCAGGCTCCTCTAGTTCTGACTAGGGCAGTTGGCTCCCCGAAACCAGACGAGAGCTTGGCTGTCAAGACGCTGCATTTCGTCGTCTTCTTCTTCAGTCGCTCAGTCATGACCGACTCTTTTCAGCCCAATGGACTGCAGCACAACAGACTTCCCTGCCTTCACCATCTCCTAGAGCTTGCTCAAACTCACATCCATTGAGTCGGTGATGCCATCCAACCGTCTCATCCTCTGTCGTCCCCTCCTCCTCCTGCCTTCAGGCTGTCCCAGCTTCAGGGTGTTTTCCAGTGATTTAGCTCTTCACATCAGGTGGCCAAAGTATTGGAGCTTCAGCTTCAGCATCAATCCTTCCAACGAATATTCCGGGTTGGTTTCCTTTAGCGTGGACTGGTTTGATCTCCTTGCAGTCCAAGGGACTCTCAAGGGTCTTCTCCTGCACCACACTGCTTAGACTAAAGTGCAGTGGATATCATCAACCTTCTCGAAGCTCTCAGCTGTAGAAAACTACCTTCTCTACCCTGATCTTCCAAGGTCCTCGATGATATAAAAGCCACCAGTGAGCCTCAAGGCATCTCTTGACCGGTGAGACTTCTCAGCCTGGAATCTACCCTTGTTCGTGCACAGACATACCCCAGGAGGCCTCCCATGTTAGTCAAGACCTGGGGGCTGGCGGGGGCTTGGTGGGGGTGGGTAGTGGAGGTCAAAAGAGGAAGGTGCTGCTGAGATGCCCTGGGCCAGAGTAGGGTGGGGAGAGGATGCTTCCAGATGTGAGGCATCCTTGCTCAGTGTGGGAAGTGAGCAGAAGGAGACTCACCATGAGCTCAGGTGGTACAAGGACCACACAGCTGCAGTGTGCAGGCTTTCACTGCGGCGACTTCTCTTGCTGCCAAGCACGAGCTTTAGGGCTCTCGGGCTCAGTAGCTGTGGCCACAGGCTTAGTTGCTGGAGGCATGCGGGATATTCCTGGACCACAGATGGAACCCGTGTCCCCTGCATTGACAGGCAGACTCTTGACCACTGGACACTGGACCACCAGGGAAGTCCCACATGTCTTTATTCAGAGATCCCAGTGCAAGAAGTGGCTCCTCTGAGGTTGTGCTGTTCTCACGGCAGAGAGCACGCCGAGCTAAAAAACCACACACTCACTCTTAGGTCTTAGACGCAGACAAAGCATGTGGCCCCACCACTTATGTCCCACACGGCCCAGTCTGCCACCTGTGGCCAGAAAGCCCCCGCCAGTCATGTGGCTGTGGGCAGAGACAGCCGATGCCCTCACGGGGAGGGCAGACGTGAGGGGAGCAGCAGTAGACCCTCTACAGGATGCCCCAAGTCACACGGTGCAGCTCTGCTAGCTCCCAAAAGGTCGGGTGCTCCCTCACCCCTTCTAAATCTCGGGAGGCTCATCATCGATTTCCATTAGCTTGGCCTCCAGCCCTGGCCTCTGAGTTCTCGTCCTGCTGGAAGCAAATATTAATTGAGATTTGAAATAAAACCCCTTTCTATAGACCTTTAACTTGAATGTTAATCCTCATTACAGAAAAGCCCAACTCAGCATTATAAAAGTGATGTTGAAAGTGTAACTGTTGGATCCAGGAAACTCTCAGTAGAATGGCAGGGTGGGCATCTGGGTGGGGTGGGGGTGAGAAGTTCAANGCCCACTCCAGAAAAGATGGAGCTGGGCAAGGGGGAGGACAGACCCAAACTCTGAGCCCAAACGCTGTCAGGAGTCAAAAAAGTGAGTGAGCAGAGAAAGTCTCAAAATTGCCAGAATCAACAAATCCTTCCAGGTTTGGAAACCTTGGAAGAAGGCTTGGGACTTCATCAAGAAGAAACTCACCCACACGTGGCGCTCTCATCACCTCTCTCAAGAATCCTCAGCCCAGTTGCCTAATGAGTTAATAAAGTTCAGCGGCCTGGCCTTGTTCACGCAGGACTGGGTTGAGTGTTCTTGCATGTGTGCAAACAGAGCACAAAGACACAAGTTCAAGGTTCCTGTACTAATTTGCTAGGGCTGCTGCCATAACTAAGTGCCGCAGACTGAGCAGCCTCAACAGCAGACATGTGCTTCTCACAGTCTGGAAGCCGGAGGTCAAGGTCAGGCTGGTTCCTTCGGAGGGCAGTGAGGGAGGGTCTGTTCCAGGCCCCGCCCCTGGCTCCTGGTGGTTTGCTGATCATCACTGGTTTGTAGGTGCCTCACCCACATCCCTGGCTTCCTGATCACGTGAGCTTCTCCTGTGTGCATGACTGTCTCTGTGTCCAGATATCCCTTGTTTATAAAGACAAGGGNGGGGAGGGTCTGTTCCAGGCCCCGCCCCTGGCTCCTGGTGGTTTGCTGATCATCACTGGTTTGTAGGTGCCTCACCCACATCCCTGGCTTCCTGATCACGTGAGCTTCTCCTGTGTGCATGACTGTCTCTGTGTCCAGATATCCCTTGTTTATGAAGACAAGGTCATGTTGGATTAGGACCCGTCCCAATGACCTTATCTTAACTCGGTCATCTGCAAAGACTCTATTCCCAAATAGAGCCATGTTCATGAGTGCTGGGAGTCAGGACTCTCAGGACAGGGGTACGATGCCATCCACAACAGTGCCAAGTGCATCGTGTGGGGTACTCACCCCTCCCCCACATCCCCACCAACAACTCGGACAGGAGAGAGAGGACAGTGCAGGATCCTTCCACATCCCATTCTCTGCCCTCTGTAGAGGCAGCCACCTTTGTGGATTTGGGCCAAATTCCTGGGAAGCAGGGGTTCCTCTCTAGGCAGATCTGGAGCTAAGCAGAGAAGCGTCTGTGGGTATCGAGAGGCGTGGAGAGCAGCCAGGGCCTCTGCCCTGCTTCTGGGGCAGACTCTGATGCCCATGGGCACGGCACACACAGGAGGTGGCAGAAAGGCCCAGAGTGAAGGGAGAACTTGAGACATCTGGAAAGGCAACTCCAAACATCCCCCTTTGCTCAAAACACTGATGTAGGCGGNTGCCCTGCTTCTGGGGCAGACTCTGATGCCCATGGGCACGGCACACACAGGAGGTGGCAGAAAGGCCCAGAGTGAAGGGAGAACTTGAGACATCTGGAAAGGCAACTCCAAACATCCCCCTTTGCTCAAAACACTGATGTAGGCGGTGGTTAGGAACACTTGAAATAATACTGCTAAGGCATTCCCCAAATTATATACTAGACATTGAAAAGACTTTATATGTTCATGAAAGTCGATACAAAATTTTCCATACAGTTTGATTTTAACACACATACACATACACGTTTGAAACAGCTTTATTGAGATAAAGTTCACATACCATATAATTCACCCATTTAAACCTGGCATTGACTTTTACTACAGTTGCAATCAATCGTGTGACATTTCATCACCCCAAAAAGAAACCCACACCCCTTAGCCATCATCCTCCGGGTCCCCTGCCCTAGACAACCACTAATCTACTGTCTCTGTAGTTTGCCTACATGCCTACTTTTCATTAAAAGTTAAAAGGGAACTGCAGACAGAGGAATGACTTCCACTGGTGAATGGCAGAATTATGGGGTTAATTTTCCTCTTTATTTTTTAATATATTTCTAATTATACAATGAATATGAACTGTTAAGAATCAGAGTGGGGGAAGGATTTTATTTTAAAAATAAAGAGAGGACTGCTTTGACATTTTTAAGTAGTCCTTGTGGATTATTTGGAAAACATGCCCAAATCACCACCTTGTTTTATCAGGGGAGAAATGGGTCTGAGTCCTCAACAACTGCCTTCTATAGGCATTTTGCAGCATGACTTGGTAGAAGTTGGAAGTGCACGCACTGGACTTTTTTTCCACTGCCTTGGGTTCCCCGAGACCTGCCCTGCTCCCTCTCCCACAAACCTTGTGTCCCCCTCGCCAGGGTCTTCCCCAGGGTCTTTAATCAGGTGACCTCTGTCAGCCCTTAACAAATTGTTGGTTGGCTCAGGTGAGAGGCCCTGTAATTAGCCACATCCTTTTGCCTCTTTAATAATGTTGGAGACAGAGTATAATTCTGTGAGGGGACAGAGGAATATATAATTTAGTGTCCTTTTCCTGAGCCAGCGTGAACTCCGTGCATGTAGCATCTTGCACGCTTCAGGGGTAAAAAGTGATCTGTTGTCTGAGTGAACGTGTTTGGGGAGCAAAATACATTCTGAGTCCAGCCAGCCACTGGAGCCTCTGTGGATGTGTGTCCGGTGTGCTGGGGACACATCACCGTTCTCTGATGAATAGACTTTTCACCAGAGGGAAACCAGCTCAGCTGGGTTGGTTCATGAGACACACTGATCCTGGCCACTGAGGCAAGAACTCACCATCACCTAAGCTTGAAACCCAGACACTGTCCTTAACCCTCCTGGATCCTCTGAGTCTCACATCAGCTCAGCTGGACCTGGGCTTTCTGCTCGGCCTCTTTCCCCCAGTCCCCACTGCCGCTGCCCTGCACATTCTCACCAGGGCAGAGGCAGCAACCTGGTGGGAAAGTTCGCCTCCTTCCTGCCCCTCCTGGCCTCCTTGCACTCTGACTCAGGTCCAGATAGTGCACCGACCCCCTCACCTGGCCAGTCTCACACCCATGTATCTGTGCACTCCGCCCCTGGCAGCTCCACATTCCCTGGGGTGTTACAAGAGGGTTGAAACCCCCATCCGAGCTTCTTCATCTGGNGCCTCCTTCCTGCCCCTCCTGGCCTCCTTCCACTCTGACTCAGGTTCAGATAGTGCACCGACCCCCTCACCTGGCCAGTCTCACACCCATGTATCTGTGCACTCCGCCCCTGGCAGCTCCACATTCCCTGGGGTGTTACAAGAGGGTTGAAACCCCCATTCGAGCTTCTTCATCTGGATTCTATGGACAGAATACAGGTGGACACACGAGTGTACAAGTAGAGCGTGTAACCGTGTGTGTGTGTGTTTCTAGGAGGAAGGTCTTTGGTTTTCAGAAAATTCCTCGAGAGGACCTAAGGGCCCGCAGGCTTCAAAACCTTGGTGGTGAATGTGTTCCTCTCCTTTGTGCCACCTCTCCACCTGCTGAGCTGCTTTTGAGAACTCTGCTCAGCTGTCTCTCTCGCTCAGTCGTGAACTGTAGCCTACCAGGTTCCTCTCTCCGTGGGATTTTCCAGGCAAGAATACTGGAATGGGTTGCCATTTCCTCCTCCAGGAGATCTTCCCAACCCAGGGATTGAACCCAGGTCTCCCGCATTGTAGGCAGACGCTTTACCATCTGAGCCACCGGGGAAGTCAATTATTAAATCACCTCTTGACAAATTTTGAGCTCTTTGTTCTTCTTGTCTTCCTCCCATTTCCTTTCAGATTGATGCACTGAGTAAAAGAAGCAAAGAAGCTGAGGCAGCCTTCTTGAATGTCTACAAGAGATTGATTGATGTTCCAGGTAAGCCCAGCACTTGCAGCCCATCCATGGGCATTGTGTCTGGTGAGTCGGTGGGTTTCTGATGGAGCTGCCATGTTTAGCTTTGGTTTAAAATGCTGCATGTTTCACAGAGAAGAAATAGAACGTGTGTATGCACTATGCAGATGTCCTGGGTGTTCACAGTTCTGGGCTGACCAATTCCGTGTTCAGGAATGGTTTTGATAGGGCTCCTCACATGCCTGGCTCCTCTCCCAGGTCATCCAGGGAATCAGTGACCTCTGGCCAAGTCTTTCACTTCATATCAAAAGGCAGGTGGTAACCCATCTAACTACCATGTGTAGGAGATGTTTCTTCTTTTGAAGGCAATGAAGAGCTACAATTTTAATAATGCTTGCTTATGGCATTCAGAGAAAGAATGGCTCCTCATTCCTTATTTTAGAAAAGCAAGATGGAATTTAGAGCCCCTACTGGTCCCATCAAGCCTCTGTCCCCAGGTGGTCTACTCAATCCATGGGGAGGTGATAGACACAACCAGGGTCCCAACCCAGTCCTGAAAAGACTCAGATCAGAAAATGAGCCACTCGAATGCCATCCTCTGCTGACCAAGGAAACCAGATTACCACCACCCTCCCCACCCCGCCCAGTAGAGCTGCAAGCTTGCCCTCATTAGGAATCCTGTGTGCGTCACCAACACAGCTAGAACTGCCTTAACAAAGCAAAGCAGAAACAAGTCTCCTTTCTATCCGTATTGTATTCTAGTTCAAGTCCACTGAGGGTTTGTGTCACCTCTGGGAGCCAGAGGCCACACCAAACTAGGAGCAGGAGAACGCGCTTAGACACTTGGAACAAGGAGCAGGGAGATCCAGATGCCAGGGTCTCATTATGAGTTCTTGACCACATCCCTTGTTCCTCTGTGAACCTCAGTTTTCCCATCTGTAAAATGGAATTAGGTGGGGAAACAGCCTAGTGATGAAGAGGAATTGCCTTTGTTCTAACCCTTTTGCTATCTCAGGAGTTTGTCCAGCACTTGGTTCCAAATTCTGTCCTTTCAACTGTACCCACCTAGGGTTTCCTGAACACTCTGACTGAGGCTCATGTGAAGCCTCTTCCACGGTAAATGAGTCATTTGTGCTTCCTTCTCAGGCATCAGCAGCTTGGTGGACCTGTTTACATTTTCTTGTGCCAGTGCTAGTTCTGTGTTAGTGACTTAGTTGAAAGGGGTCCAGCTCATTTTGCCTTTTGCCAGAGACCCAGAGAACCTGCAGCTCTTGTTTTCTAAATAACCTACACTCTTTTTTTAAAAAAAGTCCAGCTCGTCCCGGGTCCTCCCTTAGTGAGGTTTCTCCGCTGGGAAGCCACTTAAACAAGTCATTGGGTTTCTTTGCCTGCAGTTATTTTCCATCTTCACTGCCTATCGATAGAAAAGAGACCACTTTTCTCATCAGCACGCCTCTTTACCTGAGAAGTCCTTATTCATATACATATATAATTTTTATGGAACTTTGATCATGAGTATATAGTTATATTTTGCTTTTTCCACTTAATGTTATTCCATCATCATTTTCCTTGTATTGGTGATATTCTTCATAATTATCCTTTTTTGGCTGGCAGTTTTAATTTCAGGTGGTGTGAGCAAATAACATTTGATGTTTTCTATAATAATAAGAGTTCATCAGAGTATATTTACATGCCACATAGATCACATATACCTGCCTCCCAGGTACTTCTTTCTTACAAATGCTGTGGTCTGACACATCTAACAAGTACTTGCAAAGCAGGAATGGAGCTTGGCCCTCCCAACCTGTGTTTTGAAGTCTGCTTATCGCTCAGATGAAGTAATAGTGTGGCTGAGGCTTACAGGAAGGGCCTGGTCAATAGCGATGCGTTTATTGATGGTCAGTCACATAAACGGGGAGAGTTAGAGGGCCTTAACTGTCTGTGGGCCCCAGGCTTCAATCCAGCCAAATCCAGAAACATAGGTGGGGTGTGTTAAGTTCTGGTTTCAAGAAACAACTTGGACTTCCCTGGTGGTCCAGTGGTTAAGAATCTGCATGCCAATGCAGGAGACATGGGTTTGATCCCTCTTCCCAGGTTGCACTGGTGGTAAAGAACCTGCCTGCCAGTGCAGAACCTGTAAGAGATATATGTTCAATCCCTGGGTCAGGAAGACCCCCTGGAGGAGGGAGTGGCAACCCACTCTGGTATCTTTGCCTGCGAAAATCCCATGGACAGAGGAGCCTGGCGGGCTATAGTTCTTGGGGCCACAAAGAGTAAGACATGACTGAAGTGACTTAGTACAAGGAAGGTCCCACGTGGCTCAGGGCAACTAAGCCCGTGCATCACAACTGTTGAGCCTGTGCTCTAGATGACTGCTTAGCATCTAGATGGTACTTAGCACTCCGGGGTCATCAAACCAGCACATGCACTTCAGAGGCCTTGGGTTTTTGTGGCTGGTACTAACGTCCAGAATGTGTTGGGTTAAGTAGCTATCCAGCCAGCATCCCAAGCTCGATACACCCAGCCTCATGCATGGAGCAGGGGACCCCCTCTGCCGCAGCCCTTTCCCTCCCCCAGTGGTGCAGCTCTGTTGTTCAAAAGAAGCATTGGGGTCACCCAGCTCCCCCCTCTTCTCAGCTTCCACATCTGAAATCCCAAGTAGTGCTATTTCTCCTTCCAAAAACCTCCTTTAGATCAAAGACAGAGTAAACATTTAAATCCATGATTGTCCTGGTGTGTCCCCTGAACAGTTGCCACCATTAAGAGCTCATATTTACCTCCCTTCTCACTTGTCACCAGATGTGCCTCGTTCCCTCATCAGTCTTAAGGTTACTGTCAGATACTTGTTATCAGAAACCTCCTGCTACTGCGGCCAGTGTATGCTGTCTTCCCCCCTGCTGTGCCCCTTGGCTCCATGGAGCAGCCCTGTCAGCACCAAGGATGCCGTCCCCTGGCATGGTGCTGAGTACCAAGGATGCAACAGGGAGCAGGTGCGACAAACAGCTTCCTCTTCCTGTGGACTCGAGAGTCTGGTGGGAATGTGGGCATCCAAAAGTCATCACACAGATCATTAGTGAATTTTAGGTGTCAGCAGTGCTCTGAGGGCAGAGCCCCCTGGGCAAGAGAGTGTAGATGGGGAAGGGCAGGGCAGGGTCAGAGGAGGCAATGAGCCCCAAGGAGCAGGAGGAGGAGAGGGAGGTGATGAGAGTGGCCACGTACCATATCAGCCACACCGGGACACCATCAGTAGTCCAGGAGCCCTGCTCGTCGTCGAGCTGAGTCAGGGAATGCAGTGACTCAGGAGGGAGGGGCCCAGGCCGCTAGAGTAGACGCAGGGCTCTGGACTTTGTCTCACAGACAGACCGTTGATGGATTTTAAACAGGGAAATGACGTGATCAGATTTGCACAACGAAAAAGTCAGCCTGACTGCAGTGTGAAAGCAGATCAGAAAGGGATCCCAGGTGGTATGGGAAGGGAGAGGTGAGGTCACTGGGTTTCTGCTGGCGGCGGTGGCCTTGGAGAGGAATGGACAGCGGAGGAAGCTACTCAGATGGCCCTCGCCAGGACCCACTTCGCACAGTGTTACTTCATCCATCTCCAAATGACAATACTGTTTATGTGCTTCTATCTGCTTTACAAAATTAAAAGGAAGGCCAGCGAAAAGTGTGCCAAGTTAGCCTCCAGTCACCAATTCTGTTATTGTTCCTCATTATTATTCTGGTTGAATGTGGCCTTTGCCTTTCTTGTCAACGTCATGGCAGTAGTAGTTTTATATTTAGATTCATAAAGTCGTACTTTTACATCATCAGCCTAAATGGCTTCATCTGTGACATCTGCGGAGCGTCTTTGAGAGAATATCCCACAGTTAAAGCCAGTGAAGTAGGCAGCCTCCTTCCCTCACTGTAATGGGAGAAGAAGTAAATGTCTCCACTCTTAAAGTGTGACCCTCTCAGATAGCTGGGAAAATTCTGGAATGACCTCCTCTTAAAGGCCCTTGCATAACTGGAATTTTTACTGTGTTCTGAGCAGAGTTACCATGGTATGCATAATCTGCCAGGAATTAACCTCCAGCGGGTGACTTTGCTCTTGCTTCTTGATACTTTTTAGATTCTTTTCGATGAGCTCGTCTCTGTCTCTACAATCGGGGTAGAGGGTGGGGGGCGGGGTGGGAGCATACATTTGTAAAACACTCAACTCTCAGTCTCAGTTGCTGAATAGCCCTTAGTAGCAGGCTAACCAGGTAAGAACGTAAGCAGTAATGGGTGGAATATTTGTCCACACTTAATAATTGGTACGGAGAAGGCAATGGCACCCCACTCCAGTACTCTTGCCTGGAAAATCCCATGGGCGGAGGAGCCTGGTGGGCTGCAGTCCATGGGGTCGCTGAGTCGGGCACAACTGAGCAACTTCACTTTCACTTTTCACTTTCATGCATTGGAGAAGGAAATGGCAACCCACTCCAGTGTTCTTGCCTGGAGAATCCCAGGGACGGGAGAGCCTGGTAGGCTGCCGTCTATGGGGTCACACAGAGTTGGACACGACTGAAGCGACTTAGCAGCAGCAGCAGCGATAATTGATATAAAACACAACTTTGCCTTTTCAGTCCCACAAACATCTCTGCAAAGGTTTTTTTTTTTTTTAGAAGTGCCTAGAAAGAAAAGTGTTGGAGAGCTGGGCAGTGGTGCTGCAGAACATCTCTGCCCCGGGTGTAGAGTCCATTGGCAGAGTCTTTGCTGGTTCTCATCATCTTCTGGGTTCTCTTTGGGCCCCTCCCACCCCAACACCAACAGAGAGTCATCTCTCAGTCCTTGCTAAGACATGGTTTAGGCCCTATAGACCCAAACTATTCAACACAAAGGCAGTGCCCAGAGGGGTTGGATTTAAGATTTAAATCTTAGGGAGCCCATGATGAGACGCTTGTGCTCAGGCATGTCCGACTGTGCAACCTCATGGACTGTAGCCCACCAGGCTTCTCTGTCCGTGGGATTTTCCAGGTGAGCATACAGGAGTGGGTGGCCATTACCTATCATTACCAGTGATAGAAAACACTTATGGACTCAGGAAACTGCTGGCGCACAGTGTTTCCTGACTGGCCCAGCTTACTTCATTCCCCTCAGATGACTGGCCTGCAATCAGAAGCAGAAAGTGTCCATTTCCAGAAGTCTTGAAGGGAGCCAGCAGAAGAGAGCCCGTTTTGGAGGCTGCTCTGTTTGCAGCACGCACACCAAGATGTCCCTGCTCCTGGGTGCTGCTGCTTCGGGGTGGCGGGAGTTTCCGTCGGGATTTAAGAAAACCGTGTCTGCTGGAGAAGGTCCCCATCGGCCTCACATCTGAGCATCCAGAAGTAAAAGAGGACCCTCATCCATACTGAGAGCTGCTTTTTAATTCTTTTCTGTAAGAATAACAGGGCTTCCCCAGTGGCTTAATGGATAAAGAATCTGCTTGCAACGCAAGAGACATTGGACACACAGATTCAATCCTTGGGTCATGAAGACCCCCTGGAGAAGGAAATGGCAACCCATTCCCATATTCTTGCCTGGAGAATCCCATGGACAGAGGAGCCTGGCAGACTATAGTCCCTAGTGTCGCAAAGAGTCAGACACGAGTGAGCAAGGAAACATGCACCTAGGTATAACAGAGTGAGCCGGTCCTTTGTGCCCAACAGGCTGTTTTAAGTGAAGACATGCTGTCAGTTAAAACCAGGAAGCACTGTTCAGTCTTTTTTCCTTCTGTCTGTCTTTTTTCTTCCTGTCTGTCCCCTGATGAAGGATGCATAGTAAGACTCCTGGCCAAAAAAAAAAGCAGCAAAGTCTTAAGATCTGTTAGGACTACCCCCTTGCTTCTCATACCAGGCTTTTCACCGACATGCATCTTGGTGGCAGTTTTGAAGGCCATGTGATGTGGCCACCCCAGCTTGCTCCTGGGAGGCTCCTCCAATCCGGGTCTTCTAGGCTCCCAGGGTTGGCAAGCAGCCCATGCATGCCCAGGTCCCTCCAGAGAGAACTCTAACCTTGGAGCCTGATAGCAGGAGCCCCTTTGCACATTTTCAGGTTACCTTCCTGAAACATCTCCATTCACATGTGAAAACCAACCACCGGCTCCACGACAGGACAAGAGAGGGACGGGGCCTCAGCCATGAAGTGAAGCTGTGAGTTGCAGGTGCCCCCAATTCCCCTGCTGGGCTGCAGGACCAGAGCTGGTCCGAAGGGACCAGGGGGTGGTCAGGCTCTGATCAGTGCTGGGGTGACTGCAGCCAGAAGAGGAGACCGCCTCTCCACCCTCCTTGACCAACCTGAAACAAACTCAGGACCCGAGGAACGGAACGTTTGCAAGCCAAGCAAGCAGCTGCACGTGCACTGAATAGAGGCCAGCCTGACAAGATGGGCACCCGAGGCACTTGCCGCCCCACCTTCAGGGTTCTCCCTCTGGACTCCTGTCCCTGGCCCCCGGCCCAGCGGGAGAACTCACTGGTGGTGACTTGGTGACTTGGCTTGCAGTGGGGGCGGGGGTGGCATCTTCCCCCCTCTGCCGTGACTGGGGTGGTCCTGGCACACGCGCTATCTAGACAGCTTCTCATCAGTTGCTCATCAGCATGCTAATTGCTGTATGACTAATTATGCCCTGAATTCCAGTTGATTTTCTTAATGAGACAGCTGGGTTAATTATGTAATCGTATGATTACATTAGCCCAGAGTGCCCTGGTGGAGGGGAGCGTCTGCTGCGTTCTGATGTCGTCACGGGGTTGGCACTCACGGGCCGCATCCCCTCCTCTTCTGCGCACAAGTGGACTGGGGTCCAGGGGGTCAATCTTTGCAGGTCTTTGCAGTCCCTCACAGCAGAAGCAGCCAGCATTCCGCTGCCCTCCTGCACACACACCCCAGCACCCCGCCGCCTGATGGAATCAGAGCCCCGATTTCCAGCCCCACAGCTACCCTCCCGCCATGTGGTTGCGGCACCCTCTTCCTCCTCCCAGGATGTACCTGCCTCAGGGCTGTTGGTGTGACAGTGACCAGGATGTCCACACCAGTGTCCCAAAGTCCCTACAGAACCATGCTGGTCGTTCTACATAAGGTCAGAGCAGCCCAGACGGGCCCCACCCTTATTCCCAGCATCCCCCTTACGGGTGCTGTTTCACACCTTTCTTCAGCCCTGATCTCCACACAACTCGTATTTCACTGAGAAGACACATGTGCTCAGAGGAGGGTGTCATCTCCCTCTACTGGCCAGCTCTCTCATCTGAGAGTCCACTGTGTCCACAGAACCCACCTCCGCCATTATGCTCCTCTTCAGACCCTCTCTCCCTCTGCAGGAGTGTGGGTTCCCCAGACTCTCCCTGGATGACTCTGACTCTGTTAGGCTTGCAGACGCCATGTGGCCACAGGAGAGCAGCTGGTCCCCCATAGCACTACCTCCCACCAGAAATTAGAAGACATCTCCCCCTGCCCCCCACGCCCTGCCACCAGAAAGTGGATGACACCACCATGCACACAGTGGCTTTGGCCACAAAGGCAGGGGTCACCCTGTTCTCTGTTCCCTCTCTCACACCTTAGAGCTGATCTATCAGTGAGTCCTGCTGACCTGTCCTCCAGGATGCACCCCAAACCTGATCAGCCCATCAGCCACCCCTAATCCAAGCCTCCGTTACTTCTCGCCGCCTTGACTCCACCTTCTCTGCCCATCCTTTCTACATAAAGTCCACGGTCTGAGTGGACTTTCTGAGCTACTTTTGTTCATGTCCCCCAATAGTAAAAGAAAAAATTTGAATTTGTACCCCCCGATATATACTATTTATTTATTTAAATGATGTACATGTGTCATTACAGCAGTGTGTGAAATACATTGACAGTCATGTACTAAAAACAGAATTTAAAGGATGTGATGAAGACTCAAAAGGACTTAAAATTTACATTTTATTAGCAGTACAAAGAAACATTTTGCTCTCAGTAAAAACATATATTTTAAAATCAACCTCATTGAGGCATAGTCTATACACAATAAAACACCTGTTTTGTGTACAATTTGATACAATTGCCAGTCAGATAGTCAAGATACAGAACATCCGTAACCCCTCAAAAGTTCCCTCACGATCTCAAATGCCAGCAATCTCTGATGTGCTTTCTGTCAACCCAGGTTAGGTTCATCATTTCTGAAGTTTCACATAAATGGGGTCCTTGGATGGGACTTCCTCCACTCAGTGTGGTGTGTTGGGGGTTATTCGTCCACATTTACTGGGGAGTGGTATTTCGCTGTGTGGATGTTTAACAGTTTGCCTTCGCATCCACCTGTTCATGGACTTTTGAACTGTTTGTGGCTCTCACGAATAAGCCTGCTGTAAGTGTTCACAGACAGCTATATGTGGACGTCTGTTTTCATTTCTCTTAGATAAATAGCTAGGACTAGAATTCCTGGGCATGGGGCGGGTGCATGTTTAGTGTGATAAGAAACCGTCAGGTGTGTCATTTTAGCCCCCTCCCCCGGTGCCTGTGGGAGTTCCAGTCGCTCCCCGTCCTCTTGGCTATTTGTTGTTGTCAGTGCTTTAGGTGTTAGACATTCTAGTGAGTGTAGAGCATATTTCGTTGTGATTTTAACTTGTGTTTTTCTCAGTGACTAATGATGCTAAATTTTTATTCACATGCTCTTGGACCTTCATAGAAGTTCACTTCTAAGGTGTCTGTTTAAATCTTCTGCCCATTTTTTTAATTGGATTGTTTGGCCTGCTGCTGAATTCTAACTTTTATATAGTCTAGATACAAAAGTCCTCTGTCACATATATTCACTGCAAATATTTTCTGCCAGTTTCTTGTCATATAAAGAGCAGAAGTTTTTATTTTATTGAAGTCCAGCTTTTTATTTCATTGGTCTGAATGTCTATCCTTATGTTAATATCATAATATCTTGACTCATGCCTTTTTAGTCAATTTTGAAATCAGATTATATATAAGTCCTTACCTTAGCTCTGTTTTTTTCAAAATTGTTTTGGTTCATTGAGTTTCTGTGTAAAGTTTAGACTTGACTTGTCCATTTGTACAAACAAGCCTGCCGGAATTTTGATCTGGATTCCACTGTATCTATAGATCAATTTGAGGGAAATTGACAACACTGCTGAGTCTTCCCAGGAGTCTTCTTTTATCTGGCTTTTAAGATTTTCCTTTTATTCTTCTTTTCAATAATTTGACTGCTTATTGGTGTTCTTTGCATTTATTCTGCCTGCATCTTGTTGAGTTTCTTGGATTTGGGGTTTATAGCTTTCTTTGGAAATTTTGCCACTTCTTTCAAATACATCCCTCACCCCTTTTGGGGACGTGTATGTCAGACTGTTATTGTTTCACAAGCTGCTGAGGTTTTAGTAACTTTTTTTTTTTTTCAATCTCTTCTCTGTGCTTCTATTTAGATAGTTTCTGTGACTGTATCTTTGGATTAGTTCTATGATCTTTTTTATTCTTCAGTGTCTAATATGCTTAATCATTTTAGGGAATTTTTTTTTCATTTTGTATATTGTATTTTAAGTTCTAGAATCCCATCTGGTTCTTCACGGCTCCTGTTCCTCTCCTTGTTCTGTTCATGTTTTTCTTTAATCCTTGACCATACGTATAATAATTGTTTAAGTCTTCGTCAGCTACTTCCATTATCTCTTATAATTTCTGGTTCTGTTTTTATTAACTGATTTTTTTCCCCTTATCCTGCTTCTTTCCATGTCTATTAATTTTTGATTGGATGTTGGACATTTTAATTATTAACTGGATCTTGTTGTCTTTCTTAAGAGTGTTGAAATATTTGGGACAGGCAGTTAAATTACTTGCAGGTCAACTCACTTATTCAGAGACATGCTTTATGCCTTTGGGGACAGGTCCAAACTAGCCTTTACTTTAGGATTAGCTTAGCCCTCCACTCTGGTGTGGCCCTTTGCTGTCTTCCACTGAATGTCCTGGCTGTTCAACAAGCCTCTCTTCTCAGGCTAGTTGTAACTCAAAAGCCTCCTAACAGTCTGCAGACTCTAGGATTTGTTGACTTAGACCTTCCTTGCAGTTCTTCGCCCAGCCTTGTGGAGTTTCACCTCATGCGTACGTATGTCTCTTATCTTTTAGCAACAGATTTTAGATTACTCCTCTGCAGATTTCTCTCTTTCTCTGCATATCTCCTTCCTTTCCAGTGCTCTGCCCTATAAATTCCAGGTACTTCAGCCTACTGGTCTTGTGAAATCTATCTTCTCAATCCAAAAGACCATTATGCTCTTCTTGGGTTTCCCCCTTGCCCGTGTTGCAGTCCAGAAAGTATTTCCCAGCAGAAAGTCAGGGTGATCATACGGCTCACCTTACTTGTTTCCCTCTCTCAGGGATCACCATCCTGCTCTGCTGGTTGTTCAACATCTGTAAATGGTGGTTTCATTTAGATTGCCTTGTATTCCAGTTTATGGCCAGAGGTCAGGTCTGGTGCCAGTTAATCTGTCATANTGTATGTCAGACTGTTATTGTTTCACAAGCTGCTGAGGTTTTAGTAATTTTTTTTTTTTTTCAATCTCTTCTCTGTGCTTCTATTTAGATAGTTTCTGTGACTGTATCTTTGGATTAGTTCTATGATCTTTTTTATTCTTCAGTGTCTAATATGCTTAATCATTTTAGGGAATTTTTTTTTCATTTTGTATATTGTATTTTAAGTTCTAGAATCCCATCTGGTTCTTCACGGCTCCTGTTCCTCTCCTTGTTCTGTTCATGTTTTTCTTTAATCCTTGACCATACGTATAATAATTGTTTAAGTCTTCGTCAGCTACTTCCATTATCTCTTATAATTTCTGGTTCTGTTTTTATTAACTGATTTTTTTCCCCTTATCCTGCTTCTTTCCATGTCTATTAATTTTTGATTGGATGTTGGACATTTTAATTATTAACTGGATCTTGTTGTCTTTCTTAAGAGTGTTGAAATATTTGGGACAGGCAGTTAAATTACTTGCAGGTCAACTCACTTATTCAGAGACATGCTTTATGCCTTTGGGGACAGGTCCAAACTAGCCTTTACTTTAGGATTAGCTTAGCCCTCCACTCTGGTGTGGCCCTTTGCTGTCTTCCACTGAATGTCCTGGCTGTTCAACAAGCCTCTCTTCTCAGGCTAGTTGTAACTCAAAAGCCTCCTAACAGTCTGCAGACTCTAGGATTTGTTGACTTAGACCTTCCTTGCAGTTCTTCGCCCAGCCTTGTGGAGTTTCACCTAATGCGTACGTATGTCTCTTATCTTTTAGCAACAGATTTTAGATTACTCCTCTGCAGATTTCTCTCTTTCTCTGCATATCTCCTTCCTTTCCAGTGCTCTGCCCTATAAATTCCAGGTACTTCAGCCTACTGGTCTTGTGAAATCTATCTTCTCAATCCAAAAGACCATTATGCTCTTCTTGGGTTTCCCCCTTGCCCGTGCTGCAGTCCAGAAAGTATTTCCCAGCAGAAAGTCAGGGTGATCATACGGCTCACCTTACTTGTTTCCCTCTCTCAGGGATCACCATCCTGCTCTGCTGGTTGTTCAACATCTGTAAATGGTGGTTTCATTTAGATTGCCTTGTATTCCAGTTTATGGCCAGAGGTCAGGTCTGGTGCCAGTTAATCTGTCATAGCCAGCGATGGAAATCTCCCAGGTTTTGTTCATTTTGTTGTTGGTTTCAATGGCTGCCATAAATGGCTGGAAAAGATAATCACGAAGATATATAGAACCAAACCAAAGCCGTACATTATTAGCGATCTTCACAAAAACATGATTTCTACCTTTGAAAGCTTCATACCAGTTATAAGAAAGTATTAGTTGAAGTTCAGCTAGTAAATTTTTATTTACTCTGGTATTCAATTTTTCTTGCTAACTAGTTGGAAGATATCATATTTTTTATATTATCAACAAACGGGTTTGAAACTCCTTTTGACAAATATTTCTTCAGGTTTGAGTTAATTGATAATAGGTAACATCTGTTGAGTATTTACTCCGAGCCTGGCAGTGTATACAACACATATTATGGTAATGAAGCCTTACAACAACTTAATGATGTTGGCACAATTATTATGCCCAATTTATAGATGAAGGGAGTAAGATATGGAGACATTAAGTAGCTTCTCTAAGGCTGCACATCCAGTAAGTGGCAGAGCTGGGATTCAGTAGCATATAGTGTGGCCCACACTCTAAACCATTTCTCTCTACTCCCTCTTGTTTGATATGAAGCATTGAGATTTTTTTTTTGTAGACAATGTTGTCTTTGCCCATAAGTTTATGTGACAATGGGAACATTTCCAAATATCCGCTTTTAGAATGCTGTCACTGTAGATGAGTTTCATTCAAGAAGCAGTTTTTCTCCCCCAACTAAGTATTAAAACATCACATTTACTTTGAAGACATAGATTATGTGTTTATATTTTTTTAAATGTCTGCCAGGCAGCATATTACTGATAGCCATCTGCCGTCACAGAACAGGGCAGCTCATTTAGAACACTTAGCTTTTTAAAAGAAACTTGTATAACTCATCTTTAAGCTTAAAACTCTTAAGTACTTTGCAACTAGAAAACCAACAAACCCTTTGGTGGCTCTGCAGTTTCTCTCTCCTGCCACAGTGGCTCATCTTGCGAGAGTCCTATTCTCTGAGGGCTTTGTCCGTCACAATAGCATTGAATCCAAACTCAGTCCTTTAGCTCACTTTAGACACTATTTTTATGAGACTGACACTGCCTGTCATGCAGCAGGGCGTCTCTGACACAGTAATTTCAGCTCTGAAATTCAGTTTGATCCTTCTTCATATTACCTCTCTCCCTCTCTTTTTTGTTCATATCTTTCTTTACATCTTTGCACTCAGGTCTCCCCCTCTGGCAACTTGTCCTTTGCCACTTCCCCTTCCTTTCATCATACCTCACCAGCTTCTCTCTAGGCTTTGTATATGCCTCTTCACTCTTACCCTTGGACCCTTGCACGGTCATTCCCTCTACCAAGAGTCTTCATGTTCTCTCCTCTTCAACATCCAGATCTCAACCCCAGGGTCACCCCTTCAGAATCACTCCCTGTCCATCTGTCTCCAGGACCCATTCACCATTCTCCACACCCTGTCTCCTCTCATCTTCGTGCTTGGCAGTACTGAAAGCACCCTGTTTTGTTTGGTTTGCTGTCTGTCTGTCTCCCACGCTTCAGTAGAATGTCAAGTCTTTGAGAACAAGCATTTTGTCTTGTTCACCGTCACGTCCCCCCAGCACCTGGCATGGTCCTGATATCATAGAGTGTGTACGTGGGTGCCAGCAGTTGGACTGATCTGTTTCTGTGGCTGCGCCTGGCCCTCCCCTGCTTCTAGCTCCATGCTGTTCCTTCCATGTGAATTTACTGCCCCAAAGTCTCCACGGGTCTCAACTCTGGCTGTTAAAAAAAAAAAAAAAAAAGTCTCCTTTTCCCGGTTTCTCCATCTGGTGATGGTCTTCCATTTCGTCCTTCTTGCTTTACATTTGTTGTTTGTGAGCATGGTTTATCTCTGTGAGGTTGGGCCTGCCTGATTCACCTGGACGTCCACCCCAGTGTCTTACCCAGAGCAGACAGATGCTTAGGACAGACTTGTTATATTAGCACTTGAAGAGACAGTATAATTTAGTCGGCTGCTGGTCCAGGAAGCAGAAATCTAAGACTTTTGCATACTTGTTTGCCTGGCCGACCTCTCCTCCCTGTGTTCCCTGCGTGAGACGCCAGCGCCTGACGTGCTGCAGGGCCCCCTCCCCACCGACCTCTGGCTGTGACAGCTAGAATTAACAAGATAATGTCCCATGTACTTAGGTGAAGGTGCTGAATACATGCAGGCAATGGTCTTGTTGTTGTTTGTTATAATTATGTTCTTTGAGTCCTGTGTTGCATAATGAGCTATAACATGCCTCACAGAGCGTTTCAGGAATGAACTATGAGACGGCTGTAGAACACTTTGCAAGTTTGTCACGTCGGGAGCATGGCCGTGGCAGTAAAGCACGTTGACTAGGAGGTAGCAGGGATTTCGTGTGTTCCTGTTGCACGGATGGGTGTGTGCTCTCACCTCCCCGAGACAATTCCCTAATGGAGCTGCTAGGACGGGCGGCTTGTGACGTTCAGAATAAGACCTAACAATACTTGTGTGGGGTTTAAATGGCATTGGAAATCATTAACGAGACAAAAAGCTATGATTTCCCCTAGATTAACATGCAGGCTGGGGTTTGGCATGCCGAGATTCATTGTTTTGGTCTCTAGCCCAAACATGCTAGAGTCATTATATTGTCATGTGGTAATTAGCTGTTCCTTTAATACAAGTAATAAAAATTAAGCCTAAGAGGTACTTTAGCAATGCCTTTTACATAATCCAAAACAATATTCAAATGCTGTAGGCGTTGAGTCATTCAACTGTACTGTAGTAAAGTTTTGAAGTTTAATGCATAGAGATGTTTGAATCCAGTTCATTCTTTATTCTTTGACCAGTTTTGCTGCTTAGGCGTTAACCTTTAATCGTGTTAAATTAAATATACATGCCATAATGAATAATTATGAGCGTGCTAGAATTTTCATTTATAATATAATGCTTTGAAAATTTGTCTAAAGGTCCTAGTTACCATTCAGTTGACAATGTGCATGTTATTTTTATATGTCACTGAATTCCTTGCTGAATCAAACGAGGGAAACTATTTTTTTATTCGAAGCAGATACAGTGGGTCCTGGCCTCTTAAAAGGAATGGACTGGAAGGGTTGTCAACAGAAATTTTGGGGATGGAGGGCAGTGTACTAGCTTAGCACTTTAAAAATATAATTTGGACTGGCAGTTGTGCTGGGAAACCTACAGGAGTTGACGTTCATAGAATTCTATAGAAGCACAGTGCTTCTCCTTCTCCTCAGTTCTTCCCTGATCTCTGTTTCAAGTTCAAGTTGTCATCGTACGTGGAGGGAGCCAAGGGCATGCTGCTTTGTCTCCTTCAGGCCATTTGCCTGGCATGAGACCGTGGTGGGAAAGGAGAAGGGTGTGGGAAGGTGTCCAGGGAAGATACTGAAATTTAAAAATAAAAAATTGCACCTGAAATGTTCTCAGGATGTTCATTCTATAGTATTATTACCACTCCTACTTACAAGGAACCATATCCCTGAAATAGCTTTTGAGATCTAATTTAATATAAATATTTTAATGCTGATAAAAATGATCATGAGAGGCCACAAATGAGAAAGCAGTGATGTAGTCATAAGCTGTATATACGCACAGAATCAGTGCCCAGCCACTGGGGTTTCACATGATGGACAGTGTTGGATGTTGTACTGAACGAGCCCTGGGGCCTGAGTTTTGTAAACCCCACGAAGATACTGGCATCTCAGAGCGCTCCTGGCTCCTGGTGGCTGTGCCAACTGAGGCGTGGTAGGCCAAGCCCTCCCTTCCAGGAACCAGGGGTGGTCTGAAAAATTAACAGCACTGGTATTTGAAAATTAAGTGAGCGCTTGAATATATACCCTTGTTGATCCACTGGGCTCGGTGTTTAGCATTCCTCATCCAGAGACTAAATCTTTGCAGCCATCTCACAAGTGATGCTGGCGTCCATACCAGAAATATCTTCTGTAATCTCTTCTAAGCCCAGCAGACTCGGGTATGCTTCTGCTCTGATGGGGCCCGAGAGTTCTAGAGGAAGTGCCCCACTGGGGCCCAGCAGGTGGATTATAAGTGCAGCAGAAATAAAAATAAAGACCCAGTTGATGCCAGAAGAACATTTAATATTTCTCCATTTTGTGCTAAATTAATGGTAAAGGCAAAGACCTCACTAGTACCATAAATTTCCATGTCCACAGTGTCCAATTTTAGGTCCAAATCCGTTGCAGGAATTGGAACCCCTTCCCGGACCCAAGAGTGGGCTCTTGACTAACACTCGGAAATGAATTTTCCTAGGAGACACACAGGCTGACAAAGCAAGAGGATTCACTGGGAAGGGACACCCAGGAAGAGAGCCGAGGGTAGGGAGCCAAGGAGAACTGCTCTGCCATGTGGCTCGCAGTCTCAGGTTTTATGGGGAGGGGATTCATTCCCAGGTTTCTGGCCAATCATCCCAACTCAGCATCCTTCCTGGTGGTGCACACTTTGCTCTGCCAAGATGGATTCCTACGAGGATTCTGGGAGGTTGGTAGGACGTATGGACTGTCATCTCCCCTCTCCTTTTGACCCTTCCTGAATTCTTCCAGTTGGTGGTAGCTTGTTAGTTTCTTATTAGGACCTCCTGTTGTAAGATTATTCGTGTCAAGTGGTTACTATCATGCCTGGGCCAGGATGGGTGGTTTCAGTGAGTGGTTCACCTAATTAATCCAGTTTTTTTGTAAGGAATATGATGGTGGATAGCACATTGAATTGTCTACAAGGCCTCTCATAACTGGCCTAGCTCTCCATTCTCCTACTGTTTATACTATAACTAGCAGTGTGGTGGCCTCCTGGCTGGCTGGCTCAGTGGCCCGGTACAGGTCACCATGGCTTGATCACCAGGTATGCCTCTTGCAAAAGGCACAACCACCATGAGCAGAAACTCAGGGTTCTCCTGTCTTCAGATCACCAGCTAGTAAATCCTGACTGTCTGCTGAGCATGTTTCATCAGTTAAAGGATGACTATGACAGAAAGTGGTCCTGTCCTGAAGAGGGGATCATCTTACAAGAGCCCCCCCCGAGGGGACCTTCCTTATTGGAAGGATGATCACTGATCTCACAGATCTAGGTCTGAGTTCTCTTTGCCCCTTGTTGTTGTTGCTAAGTCTTTCTGACTCTTTGCAACCCCAGGGACTGCAACCCACCAGGCTCCTCTGTCCATGGCATTTCCCAGACAAGAATTCCGGAATGGGTTGCCCTTTCCTTCTCCAGAGGATCTTCCCGACCCAGGGATCAAACCCACGTCTCCTACATTGGCAGGCAGGTTCTTTACCACTGAGCCACCAGGGAAAGCCCTCTGCCCACTAACCAGCGGGAAACCTGGACGCATTACCCTGCCTCCCTGAGCTTAGTTCCGACTTCTGCGAAAAGAGCGAGATACATGTCACACATCTTTCTCCCAGGATTGTCCTAGGGCTCAGGCGAGAAAATGTCTGTAAAAAGTGTTCTGTGATGAGCAGACGCTCTCCAGGCAGGCAGCAGCTCTCATTTCCAGCTTCACAAGAATTATTAGAAACCTGAGGCTTTCGGTGCCTTCTCCGAAAGGGTGGTGGGAGATTTTTCCGGGCTCCCCCACTGCCCCTGCCCGCCCCTCCAGCCACCGTGTATATCTCTCTCTCTCTTCCTAGCAGATCAGGGAATGAAAAATCCTTCAAGTGTCACACCAGGCCAGGACAGTGAGCAGATCCGAGGGAGTCCATGGTCAATCTCACCCCATTCTCATGCACTGGATTCTACCTGTAGGTCCCTTAGTGGCTGCAGAGATGAACCCTGTCCACCCAGCAGGGCCCCAGGAAGCTGATGGCCTGGGAGCCAGGTGAACTGCTCCAAGCCTCTGCAGGGGTGGCTCAAGCGTGTCTAGAAGACGGTGACCGTGTGTCCCTCTCTTGCAGATCCCGTTCCCGCGCTGGACCTTGGGCAGCAGCTCCAGCTCAAAGTGCAGCGCCTGCACGACATTGAGACGGAGAACCAAAAACTTAGGGAAACTCTCGAAGAATACAACAAGGAATTCGCTGAAGTAAAAAATCAAGGTTGGTGGAAGATATATTTGTTCCTTACTTTTTCTTTTATTCTTTCTTTTTTCTTCTGTTCCTTTTTTTCTTTTCTTTCTTTTTTTTTTAATTGCTTTACCCATAATGTTGGGACTAGCTCTGATTGTCACCTATGTCATAGAGTCCAGGCGGGGTAAGAATCTGAGTCATTACAGAGAGATAATAATAACACTTAGCTATCGAGGAGGAAAACTTTCCCTCCACACTATGACCACATATGATTTTATTGCCTCCCTGATGGGACCGATCAGGAGTCTTTAAAAATTCTTCCTGAATCATCGTGTGATAGGGTCTGCCTTTAAAAGACGGATGTGTTGCCTGCAGGTGGCACCTGTCAGGTAGCCAGCTTATGATCGAAGGGCCATATCCAGTAAGTGGTTTAATAACTGCTGCCGATACATTCAGGCCTTAGATGAAGGCTCCACGTCCCCACACTTAAGAACCCCCGTGTCCTCGTCAGCGCCACCCGTTCATGATGAATCCAAAGGAGGAAAACAAAGCAGCCTCTTGGTGTGGCTGTCCAGCTGTCAACAAGGAGAGAGGGCGAAGGTTGCCTGGCTTTTCCTGCCAAGGAAGACCGGCGAACTCTCTCCTACACCTAAGAAGCAGACGTGTCCCAGTCAGGCTTCCTTGTCTCAGAGAAAAGCCGCTGCCCCACCTGAGAGTCTTGGCAGGTCTCTGAGCCAAGTCCAAGTGGAAATGGGCCTCTTTGGTTTTGTTTGGGGTATGGGTGAGGAAGGCGACAGAAAAGAGAGCAGCCTGCTTGAGGGACTTCCCCTGAGGGCTGCAGAAGGAATTACTTGACGACAATTTTTAAAAGCACCCTTGGAGGACTTCCCTTGGCAGCCCCAGTGGTTGAGACTTCGCCTCTCAATGCAAAAGGTATGGATTCGCTCCCTGGTAGGAGAGCTAAGATCTCACCTGCCTCACGGCCAAACATAAAACAGAGATGACACTGTGACAAATNGGGCTGCAGAAGGAATTACTTGACGACAATTTTTAAAAGCACCCTTGGAGGACTTCCCTTGGCAGCCCCAGTGGTTGAGACTTCGCCTCTCAATGCAAAAGGTATGGATTCGCTCCCTGGTAGGAGAGCTAAGATCTCACCTGCCTCACGGCCAAACATAAAACAGAGATGACACTGTGACAAATCCAATAAAGACTGCTAACATGGTCCACATCAAGAGAGATCTTTTTAAAAAAAGAAAGAAACGCTTTTTTAAGAAAAATTTAAAAATTAAAAGCATCCTTGGGTTCTGAGACCTTTGGACCCAGGCTGGTGAGGAGGGATCGTCCACGGAAAGGACCCAGGAAGAGTCAGGAAGGTCCTGGACAGTGAGGCAACAAGCCTGAAGGCCCCTTCCTGGGGGACACCCCCTCGTTCTGGCCCCACAGAGAGCGGAGAGGCTGTGGACTGGAGGTACAGCTCAGTCCTGCTGGGAAGCGAGGTGTGGACTTAGGAGGTGGGGGGCATCCAGTGAGAGAAGTACTCCCTCCCAGCTCTGGTCAGAATCACCCATGTTCAGGGGAAAGAGAACCCGGAAATCCTGGTTCTGATGTTTCTGCAGCACTAACCCGAAGTGGAGGGGCCGCTTGTTGTTTCCTTCCAGTGACCCTTGCCATCTTATTTGGACAGATCCACCACTTGGGTTTCCTTCAGTATGATTTGGTTCTGGTGGAAGGTGTCCGCCCCCTCTCCACCTGCCTCATCATCCACCCCACCCCAGGGGCCAGTTGCCCACTGTGAGGCCATCACCTCCCCCAAAAGTCTCACCTGATGGGCATTTTCAAATGAAATGTAGATCCCAAGGGTCTTCCCTGGCAGCCCAGTGGTTAGGACTCCACGCTTTCATTGCAGGGGGCACGGGTTCAATCCCTGGTTGAGGAACTAAGATCCCACAAGCTCTGAGGCACATCCAAAAAAACAGAAACGCAGAGCCCATGCCTTAAGAACAAAGGCTCCGAGGCCGGCAGTTCCCGTGGTCGCCACCACTTGGCAGTGGGCGCAGAGCTCCTGAGTGTCCTCTGCTCCTCCACACTGCTCCCCTGCCCTCCCCCTAACCTCTCCGCCCCTCACTCCCACCCTGCTCCGTCACACGAGGGGCGCAGCTGGGACGCACCCAGGGTGATGTCCCAGCCCGGGCCCAGGTGGCAGAGGAGCGACAGAGGCTCCAGGACAAACCACCCCTGACTTACCAAGCAATCCCCCCAGGGTGGGGGTGGTGAAGAGACCCCGTCAGACAGAGTGGAGCTCCTAGCTAGTGCCCCAAAATCCCCTGGAAGGAGCATAGGTGGGTCAGGGGCTGCCCAGATGTCTCCAACCCATTATTCAAAGCAGAGATGCCGCCTGTTTACAGCCTGTAGACTGTCGACTAAAGAGAATATGCAGGTATTTCCAGAGGTGACCTGTCATGTGTCTGTTTTGGACGCGTTCCACTCCCACCCAGCCTGTGCCCCTTTGCTCATGTATCACTAACCATTGTGCTTACAGGGCATTTCTTCCAAGCCTCAAATACTCAGCCCGAGAGGTAGGAAGCCCCCTCTTCATCTCTCAGATCCCTTGCCAGGGTCGTTGGTCTTAATTCCCTCTCTCCTCCTCCGAGGAGATCCTCCTGGTTCCATTTAAAGAAAAGCACCGGTTTCTTATTTTAACAAAAGAGCCTCTAGCTTTTCTCCATAAGCCACCTGGGCATAAATGGCCGGCTGTCAAGCTCCTGCCTGGGCCAGCATGTCCGTGCAGCTCAGGGAGTGGAAGCCAACGTGAGTTACAGCCCAAAGAGACCAAGGCCACCAGTCCAAGCACTTACATGAGCAGAGACCTGGCAGGCGACCTTGTCACGTGAGCCTGGGGCCCTGTTGTCACAGCCCCTTCATGGCCTCACCGTACTCAGCCCGCTGAACACCCACCATGTCGGGTACTGGGACCATCAGGGACTCAGTCCTGCCTCCTATGTGATGGATCCTCATCTGAGCAAGTGTAGTCCCTCAAGGGCTTCGCTCACCTTGGAGCTGGGGCTGCAGTAGTTGGCTGGGGGCCGGGCAGCCCCCATAGCAGGGTGGAGGTGTCCAAGTCTAGGCAGGTAGAGTGATACTGCCCTAGCCACCAGCGGGTCTGAGGTAGGACCCTGCCATGTTCGTTGCATCTGCTCTTGTGTTCCCATTTTGGGCCCATAAACGCAAACTTGGTGGAGAGGGGAACCCAGGCTTCCCGGGGGGCCCTGCCACCCAAGAGGCCCCAAGTCCCGAGCACCAGATACCACGGGGCTTCATCTCGCAGCCCCACTGCCCGGCACAGGCCCTTCCTCCAACATGGCTCCCCTGGGCCCTAAGTCATCCGCACTGCACACGCAGTCCAGGTCTGCCGGACTCTGGCCAGGGAGGAGGGTGCTCTCGACACCCAAGCTCCGGAAATGGTCCCTTCCAGCCAAGGGAACGTGCCCCAGACCCACTTAGTGCACCATGTGTCTCATCACTTGTGAAACAGCAGGGCTGCAGCCCACAGCCAGGGAGGTCTGTAGTCTTCTTCCAAAATGTGCACACAATTATGAACTGTTTTCTTTGTAAGAAANAAGCTCCGGAAATGGTCCCTTCCAGCCAAGGGAACGTGCCCCAGACCCACTTAGTGCACCATGTGTCTCATCACTTGTGAAACAGCAGGGCTGCAGCCCACAGCCAGGGAGGTCTGTAGTCTTCTTCCAAAATGTGCACACAATTATGAACTGTTTTCTTTGTAAGAAAGTACTTAAACCTACACTAAAACGTTATTAATCTTCCCTCAGTGGAAGACTAATTTCAGATTCATCAATAAGATGATGATATATTTTAGCATTGATTTCCCCCCTTCTTTTTCTTAAGTTGTATTAGAGAGACATAGTTCTTCTTCCCAGCAAAATCCATTGATCCTCCTCAACCTAAATGTTTAAAGTTCAATTTAACATTTAGGGAGTAAAAGGTCTCCGAAGGGACTCGTAGCCATTGATTTTGTGTCAGGATTGAAGAGCTAAAGTTTAAAACACACCGATCCTCCTAGGTTACAAAAGCCTAGCATATATATAGCCGTGTGGAACATGCTTCTCTTACTGGAGTTTTTTTTTCCACCCCTTCTGCAGAGGTTACGATAAAAGCACTTAAAGAGAAAATTCGAGAATATGAACAGACTCTGAAGAACCAGGCTGAGACCATAGCTCTCGAAAAGGAACAAAAGTTACAAAATGATTTTGCAGAAAAGGAGAGGTGAGCATGTTTTGGGGTCTGCAGGCACCCATGTGCCAATGTAAAGTTTTACTTGTTTATATCACAAGTTTTTTTGTTTTTTTTTAAAGCAATCCTGTGAAATAAGCCCAACTTGGAAACCAGAATCCTAGGGGCCCTAAAGCAGTAGCCTCCAACCTTGTTGGCACCAGAGACCAGTTCCGTGGAAGATAGGTTTTCCACAGAATTAGGGAGGTGGGGATCGCACGGTTTCAAGATGACTCAGCCACATCCCACTTACTGTGTGCACTTTATTTCTCTTATTATTAAATCGGCTCTACCTCAGATCATCAGGCGTTAGATCCTGGAGCTTGGAGGTCCCTGCTCTAAGGCACAATTTTGTTTGAACACCATACGTGTCCCTTGTTCTATAATTTGTAAAATGGGCTTGAGTGAAGTGTACCAGTCTCTCCCCATTAGGGAATGGTGTCTGGTGGTCCAAGGGTGTGTCTGAGGGGCTGCAAGAGGCAAGCTTGAGCACAAAGCTTGTGTGGTTGCCACATGGGGGTTGTACCTGAGGTCAGATGAGAGGGTCAGGACCGTCTCCTGCTGCCTGTCCTCTCTAGGAAGCCCTGGGCGACCCCAAGCTCCTGCTATCTTCTTCAGTGGAATGTTAGTATTTAACATCTCCCTCTGCCTCTGTCTGTCTCTCTCACACACGCAGACTGTCTTGGTTTGTTGGCACTGGTATCAGTAAAATGTGTTCATGCACCATCTGGGGGTTGTGAGTGTTAGGTTTCCACCGGCCTGCTTCACCCAAAACTTTGCCACAAATAACGAGTTGGGTTTTCAGCTAGTGTGACGACTTAATGAAAGTTAGATTTCCTGTGAAAACCATAAGGACTGTTGAAGTCACCAATTCAAATTGCACAAGTCAGGCTCTCAGAAATCTGGTGAAGCCAAGATGTAAAAATTTCAGCCTGCTGTGGAGAATCATGAGACCATTAACGAGAGGCTCTACATGTCTGGTTACAAGTGAGAGGCAGGCCCATGATGGCGTCCTGTGGCTGTTTCCTGTGGACTTGGAAGCAGCTGCTCAGACTTCCATGAGGCAGGCCAGTGGAGCTCTTGGGCACCAGCAAGGCCTCTCTGGGGCACCGTGAAGCTGGCTTCATTTAGAAAAGAGGAAGAATCCCTGCTGCACTCACTGCCAGGCCCTCTCGGGGCATCGTCTCACCTAACATCCAGGACAGAGCTGCCAAGCCGACGGTCTCGTTTTTCAGGTGGAGAAGACCAGGCCTCAGATTAGCGACCTGCCCCCACTCTCCCACCCAGGAAACCAGAGGTGGGGCCGGAGCCCAACCCACTGCTGCACCCTGGCCTCCTTTGCTGCAGGACCAAAGCCAGTCTCTCAGGTCAAGCCCAGCTCTGCAAGGAACGCCACACTCATACTGCTGGGAGAGCCCCACAAAGTCAGTGCTCAGAAGAACGAGTGGACTTTTGAACCAGCAGAAGTGAAACTACTGTTAAATATGTCTCCTCGGAAAGTACTTTTATGCCTAAAGAGATTTCTCACCATATTACTGAAAATTGGGGGACAGGGGACATGCAAGTCATTGAAATGCCCTGCCAACAAGAAATGGATGCATAAGAGATAGTTTTGTTGAATTTGCAGTAACCCCAGAAATGTACTCGGCATAATATGAAGTGAAAAATGCATAGTACAGAATTATAGACAATTTGGTTACATCTGCACAGAGCAAAGTCATGCTTTTATAGAAGTGTTACAATAAATTCCTATAGAAATTTAATATTATTAAGTTGATTTTTCAATTAGGTTAAAAGATTGATTATATTGAAAGATACAAATAGTTGACCAAAAAAATTGAAACGGATTAGGGTTTAAATGTCAGTAATTAAATCATGTACATACGGGAAGAAAACATGGGCATTTACTTTGTTTTTAATGATTTTGGAATGGAGAAATCTTTCTAAGCATAAAAGAAAATTTATATAAATATGACTGCCTAAAATTTCATACAGACTTTTAAAAACAAATAAGATGAATAACATTTTTATACCATCAGAAAACTAGGAAGAAATATTTGCACCACATAAAAGAAAGGGCTAATTTTCCTTACAAACAAAGAGCTCTTACAAGTTACTAAGAAAAAGTCAGCACTACAGAAAATGGGCAGAGGAGAGGAACAGACAGTTCATATGAAGAGAAGTTCTCAGCTTTTTTCCACAGTAAAACTAAGTTTAGTTTTATCCAGTGTTGGCACAGCAGAACACTCAAATGTTGGCAAGAGTTTAAATTGGTGAGGTTCTTTTTGTTGGAAAGTTTCTGAATATCTATCAAAACAACAAAAACAATTGCACATACCCTTTATCATTGCAGTTCCTCTGTTTGAATTTTATTCAACAAATTCACTGTCAGAATTATGCAACAATACCTATGATGATCACTGTAGAATTGTTTAGTAGGAAGAAACTTGATAAGTCATCTAAATGCCCAGAGAAGCTGAGTGGAGTCAGTTATTTAATAAGAATGGGAAAGAGCTGTATATGCTAGGGTAGACTATTTCCACAGTACTGAGATAAGTGAAAAAGCTAGCTACAGGATAGCACCTGAGCCCTGATCCCTTTTGTGTAAAAAGAAGANACTGAAAATTGGGGGACAGGGGACATGCAAGTCATTGAAATGCCCTGCCAACAAGAAATGGATGCATAAGAGATAGTTTTGTTGAATTTGCAGTAACCCCAGAAATGTACTCGGCATAATATGAAGTGAAAAATGCATAGTACAGAATTATAGACAATTTGGTTACATCTGCACAGAGCAAAGTCATGCTTTTATAGAAGTGTTACAATAAATTCCTATAGAAATTTAATATTATTAAGTTGATTTTTCAATTAGGTTAAAAGATTGATTATATTGAAAGATACAAATAGTTGACCAAAAAAATTGAAACGGATTAGGGTTTAAATGTCAGTAATTAAATCATGTACATACGGGAAGAAAACATGGGCATTTACTTTGTTTTTAATGATTTTGGAATGGAGAAATCTTTCTAAGCATAAAAGAAAATTTATATAAATATGACTGCCTAAAATTTCATACAGACTTTTAAAAACAAATAAGATGAATAACATTTTTATACCATCAGAAAACTAGGAAGAAATATTTGCACCACATAAAAGAAAGGGCTAATTTTCCTTACAAACAAAGAGCTCTTACAAGTTACTAAGAAAAAGTCAGCACTACAGAAAATGGGCAGAGGAGAGGAACAGACAGTTCATATGAAGAGAAGTTCTCAGCTTTTTTCCACAGTAAAACTAAGTTTAGTTTTATCCAGTGTTGGCACAGCAGAACACTCAAATGTTGGCAAGAGTTTAAATTGGTGAGGTTCTTTTTGTTGGAAAGTTTCTGAATATCTATCAAAACAACAAAAACAATTGCACATACCCTTTATCATTGCAGTTCCTCTGTTTGAATTTTATTCAACAAATTCACTGTCAGAATTATGCAACAATACCTATGATGATCACTGTAGAATTGTTTAGTAGGAAGAAACTTGATAAGTCATCTAAATGCCCAGAGAAGCTGAGTGGAGTCAGTTATTTAATAAGAATGGGAAAGAGCTGTATATGCTAGGGTAGACTATTTCCACAGTACTGAGATAAGTGAAAAAGCTAGCTACAGGATAGCACCTGAGCCCTGATCCCTTTTGTGTAAAAAGAAAGGGTTTTCTGTTTATATACATTGTAATATATCACATCTGAGTTTATATTATGCTATAGTATATTACATATTACATTGTATTTCTATAAATAAAGAAAAATTCTAAAGAGCTACAAAAGAACTCTGAGGAGTGCAAATAGAGCCAAGATAGAGAAAGGACATTTTGCCTTCCATCTCTTACAATATTTGTGGGGTTTTTTTTTAATACAGAGCATTTATTAGTTTTATAATTGAAACAGGTGCAAATGCAAGCAGTGCTTTTCCACAGATGATGGAAATTTGGGTATCTTTTTTTAACTGTGCCATTTCTACTTTTCTGTATTCCCAGGTTTCTTCTTCGTGAGAGCATGTGTTACATTCAAACGATGTAAAAATAATAGACTTATTTTTAGAGATTTTTCTGCCGATGAGGAGGAAGGAATGCTATTTATTGACCAGGGAATTCATCTAGAGATCCTGGGAAATATAAATACATGGAATGTGGCTGCAGACATTCAGAATGTCCCCATTAGGTATTAGCGTTGCATTCGCATTCCATTTTAACAGAAACGGAGCAGCTGTCACATCTCTTCAGTACATCCTTTATTCCAACAAATTCCTTCATTGCATCAGCAAAATGTAAATGCATCATTCTTGTCGGGCTAACTTCAGGAAACAATGAGTGCGTGATGATGATTTTTCTTTTATTTATTTTTTTAAAATAACTGGCATTTCAAGAATAAGCTGCATTTAGGATAACCTTCTACATCAATTGCCTTGCATCAGATCCTGCAGGAAGTACACCTCCCCTGGGGGGTGACGTGTGGGTAAGAGTCAGGGGGTTAAAGGTCAGGGCATCAGGGCTCGTGGCAGTACTAGTGGAACCCAGCCACACGCCTGCCGCCAGCGGTTTAAAGGCAGCTCATGGCCATAGTTCCAGAATCCACAAGACATTTGAGCTGCTCAACAAGATGACCAATCTGGCTTCCTCCTCTTCCTTTTCAGAAAACTGCAGGAGACCCAGATGTCCACCACCTCAAAGCTAGAAGAAGCCGAACATAAAGTCCAGACTCTGCAAACAGGTGTGCTATTCTGCCTGCCCATCAGGCCGCTGCCAGCCAGACTGACCCAGAACAGGTTTACTCCACTTCCCAGTCCCTGCAGGTCCCCTGACACCTGTCTCCCCGCCCCTGTGGTGAGCCTGGTGGAGGGAGGGAGCCAGCCCACACCCCATTGTGCCTAAGACACCACCAGCCTCCCCCACCCTGACCCCTTCCCACCTCGACTGCGTCAGTCACCCACTCTGAGTCCTTCGAGGCAAGGTGGGAGGCTGCAAACTCTATGTACATCACTGCCAGGAACCATACTTTCTTCCTGCTCTTTTTCCAAAAAACACGTCTAAATCACCAAACTGGCAAGGGCTAACTTGTCGTTTGGAACAATAATAGAGGAAAAAACCATTATTTCTACCCTGTGAAGTTAAGGAGAGCAGTAATAGCAGACCTTTAAAACTGCAAAAGTACCCAAAAATCTATGCTCAGGTTTTTCTTTAAATTCTTTTTGCCTTTTTTTCTTTTTGTTCTGAAAGAGAAACAGGACTATATATTTAATTTAAATGTGGAAAAATAACAGAAGACATCATAATCCAGGTATAAAAAAAAATGACAGTGGGAGAAAATAATCACAACAAATTCACACACATAAGATTCCCAAAATATAAAGATCACCGGAAAATCAATAAGAATAGATGAACAGTTCAGGAGAGCAAGGAGCTAAGGATGGAAACAAGCAGTTTACAGAAGAAACACACAGCCAATACACATATGAAAAAAATGTTAATTTTGAATAGGCAGGGAAATACTAATTAAATCAGTGAAAGATTGTTTTGCCTGTCAGATTGTCAAAAAAAAAATGTTTTTAATTGATAATATCCAATGTTGGTGAGAGTATAGGAAAAGAATCACACTCTCAGTATTGATGGGAATGTAATTGCCTCTTGGGAGGCCAGCTGGGTGGTATTTATCTGAAGTTGGAACGCCCCACCCACTCACCCAGCACCTTCCCTTCAAGGTATCCTGATGCCCCGGGCACATGGCAAGCCCTGTGCAGGAGCTAAATTGTTACTGTCATTGTCATGCCCCAGCATAGAGATATTTCTATGCTTCCGCTCAGGGCAAAGTATAAATCTCAGATGTTTGTATCATCCTGTTTATGGGTGTGTGTGTGTGTTATTCACTCAGTCATGTCCTACTCTTTGCGACCCCATGGACTGTTTCCCACCAAGCTCCTCTGTCCATGAAATTCTCTAGGAAGGAATACTGGAGTGAATTGCCATTCCCTTCTCTAGGGGATGTTCCCGACCCAGGGATCAAACTCTGGTCTCCTGCATTGCAGGCACATTCTTTACTGTCGGTATTTATGGGGGGGAGGTGGGGAAGGTAAAAATATACATATGTGTATATATTTTTAATTTATGGGAGTGGGTAAAAATAAAATATACATATGTATATACACTTAAACATATATGCAATTATATATGGAAATATTTTTTAATAATGAAATTTATTTAAAAGCAGGAAATTTATGTAATTAGAGGCTCATGGGATGAGATGAAGCAGCAGTGGAAGGGGATTTTTCTTTTCCATTCTGCGATACTTTTGTAATCTTTGCCTCCTTTGAAATGAGAATATGATTTTTTTTCTTTCTGATTTAATAGGAACAATTAGTATCTTATATCATGATTTTATGTCCTCTGCCTTTCAGCCCTGGAAAAAACTCGAACAGAATTATTTGATCTGAAAACCAAATATGATGAAGAAATTACTGCCAAGTAAGTCTCTGCTCATCTCCCTCCGTCAGGTAGCTCCCAGTACTGCTAATCCATGAAAGGTCTCCCTGCTTCGCCCTCCTGTTGACTGACTTTGCAAAGTGGTACAGGTTTAGAATATACTTGGCCTCTGAGCTGCTATAAAGAACAGAGTGTCATTCCCATGATTCCCTTGCATAAGTTTAAAACCTAAGATGTGACAATAAGCTGTGTCTTGTTCTCTCAGAATAGCCCTTCCAACTGACACCTTTTTCCTTAATTATTGTGAAGCCCGGTCACCACTGTGCCTTTTCCTAAGAAAGTTTGGGAAAGTGTCAGCACAGGGAAGGTATGATACTTGGGACGTTTTGTGGAGCTTGGTCTGTGGCAGTAGCATCACCTTTTACCCCTGCCGAAAGCCTCCACTCCCCCACAGATGTATCTTTTTAAACCCCACTTTATGGTGCTAGGTGTCCGTGTGCAGACACTTGTACAAAGTAAGGGTGTGTGCATCTTTGGGCAGGTATATCAGATAAAGGTCTTGTCGGGAGGGAATCAGTGATCCACTGCAGGTACCCTGTTGGCAGCCAGCAAGCAAGAGACAACACTGACATAAATCAAGAAAGACAAAGAAGTAGCAGATTGTTCCCTGAAAACGCCAGGCTAGCGTCTAAACTGCTTTTTCCTGTCCCGGGAGGCTCCTCCCATCTCCCCCAGACACCCATCCACCACTCCCTACCCCTACCCTACCCCAACCCATCCCCAACAGCTGTGTCTCCAGTAAGACTCAGCTCCTGCTGTGTTCACACCAGGCCTCAGAGGGCGCTGGTGGGTTTTGGAGGAGTGGCTCTGAATAGCTCCACCCTCCTCCCCTGCTCTTGCTCCACGTGGGGCCCTGGTACTCAGCAGCCCTCAGTCCGATCACCCTCACCCTTGACCTCAGAGGTTGCTTCTGGGCACATGGGCAGGGAGGGGGGTGGGGCAGGGATTGACTTTTGCCCTGGATTGTTCAGCAGCTCGAGACCTCCCGAGAGGCCAGGTACCTGGGCCAGGTGGTCAGAACCAATTTCGATCATGAGCAGAGAACTTCCTCACAAAGACTAAAACATCCCAGTCAGTCTTGGTGATTCTGGCCAATGTGTTGGCACGTCTAATCCTGGTGGAACCCTCCAGATCACTGTCCCCTTTTCTAGTGTGCTGAAACGTGACTTCAGATGGTACAGAAAGGACTGGTTCTAAGGTCCTGTGACCCTTAAAATTACACTTTGAAAACTGAAAGTTCTGGTATTAACCCTTCTGATCCCAGGCATCACTGTTGATGAGCCGCAGGCATGCCCTCCCCAAGAGCCCACAGCCTGAGAGCTTCTCACCCCCGCAAACATATCCTCCGAGGCACCGCACCAACTGCTGCCCCTTGGCCCTCCTAAGCGTCCGTCCGTGTCTGGGTTTCCTTTTCTGCCAGCCGTCTTTGTTTTTCTACTATTTCTGCTTAGACTTTATTCTACTACATAGGTTGTTTTTCTCAACGTAAATTTGATTTTTTTTTAATTATAGTACTTTAACCTGACACATAATTCTAATAGTTTATAGCGTTTCTTTTCTAAAAGTTTAATCGGAAGATGCTATGCTTATTCCTTGATTCATTTACTCTTATCCGCGTTATCTCACTGACAAGCTTCATAGGGACTTTGGGGGCTGATAGGTTGGAGTGTTTCCTTAGTTTTTGTTAATTTATGTTTGTTAAACCACACCTCTTTCTAAAAAACACAGATATATCTTGTGTATCTACAGTCAACAAAGTTTGCTTTACTATACACTTAAAAAACTTTTTTGTCTCCAGCCATACCACCCTGACCACACCCTATCTTGTCTAATCTCAGAAACTAAGCAGGGTCTGGGCCTGGTTAGTACTTGGATAGAAGATCTCCTGAGAATACTAGGTACTGTAGGCTTTAAAAAAAAAAAAAAGAAGCAGCTTTTGTACAGCCAACCAGTAAGCCCTTCTAAGCCCATGGTTTCCAAACTGTGGGTCATGATTATGAAATCTGTTTAGCAAGTGGCAACTGGCTGGTTGGGTCATAGTAGAATATAAGGAAGGTGGTGCCTGGGATGGCCTGGGGACAGGAGGAGGGAGGAAGGGGCCTCTTCTCCCCATCCCTAGCCTGTCCTTGCTGTGCTTGGAGCCAGGGTGCGATGCTCAAGGATGATTCCAGTCTCCCAGGTGGTCCTGAGATGACAGGATGATTTTCATTCCTCGGTGTTGCCTTTAGTTACTGTTCGTAGATGCAGGAAACCCAGCCTGAGTCCATTCCTTAGTAGCCAGCTGCATCATTTGACGGTAAGAGTGTTAAATCTCAGGTCACTGAATCAGCCAGGCCACCCAGGAGAGCACCAGAGGCCAGTCCTCCTGACCCCAGAACTCTCCTTGAACTGATCAGAGCCTGCTGACCTCTGACAAATGGCAGAAGTTGATGGAGGCTCAGGAGAATCGTCTCTAGACTACTCCCCATCATATCAGTGTATCTTAAGGCCAGAAAGCTTTTTTTTTTCCCCCAAAAAAAATACACATGAGTCAAAATCCATACATTACTTCTGCTTTTTCACTGAACTAGAGTAAATGGAGGATAGAACCAAAAAACACGGAGTCTGTTATTCTGTCATGTAAAATGCTTTGCCTCCAAACTGCAGCTGTAGGTACCATCTGCTGACGGGGCACAGGTGCTCTTGGGGTGCATCCCCTCCTGTGAGCGTAGCAGGAAACCCTCGTCTCCTCGGACAAGTGGGGAGGCAAGAGGTGCGGCATGTACCTGGGCACAGAGAGAGTGAGCCAGATGGGCACCACCCAGATCCCCCGTCAGCTCCACTGACGTTCCTGGAGGCCTTCGGGGAAGCTCAGGGAGAACAGCCATTGTGATCCAGCACGGTCCCTGCTGTCGGGGGGACATTAGCATAGCATCTGCAGCATCGGGGTGTCCACAGAAGACAGACAGCCCCCTCCAGCTAGGACGGTCAGGAGGGAGTTTATCATGGCACCACAGGGACAGGGAGGACCAGCTGGATGCTGGTATCCTGAGCAAGCCCTGGCTGGGCCTCACTCCACCTGTATTGGCAGGGACAGGGCTCCAGGGCAGTACCAGCAACCCCTGAACTTACCCTCTCTGGGCCCTGGCCAGGACTCCCCACCGCCAGGGGAGGACCAGGGGGAGAGGGAGCTGGTGAGGGGGATAGTGGGTCTCTGGCACAGTCCCCACCCAGCTGGAGCCAAAGGAGAGGCTGCCAAGGAGGCCTTCCTACAGGCAGTGACCTGTGATTTGAGGCACAAAGATGCGCTGGAGTCAGGGGTTGCTGGAGGCAAAGGAGCCCCTTCTGTGAAAACACCAGGCATCAAGGCTAGTCACCTGGAGGACAAGCCCGGAGCTCCGACAGGCTGACCTGCCAGGCAGGTGGGCATGGTGGGCACCGGGGCTGGACAGAGACTCAGAAGGGGGTCAGCCCTGTCCAACATTTTGTGACCCCATGGACGGTAGCCTCTGTCCATGGAATTCTCCAGGCAAGAACACTGGAGTGGGTAGCCATTCCCTTCTCCACGGAATCTTCCCAACCCAGGAATCAAACCCAAGTCTCCCACGTTGCAGGCAGGTTCTTTACCGGTTAATCAACAGGGAAGCCCCAGATGGGGGTCAGCAATTCTAAATAGTAACAGAAGCAAACATCTAACACAGGGCAGCTGAGGGCCCAGCCCTTACTGTAGATGATTCCCAGAGGAAGTAATCCATAAAAAATGTAGAGAATGGCCTGAGATGATAATTGCTACTTTCTTTTAACTTCAGAAACAATCGCTTCAGTCTTAGAGCTCCCACACGGAGCCACCCCCCACCACGCTCCACCTCTCATTTCCCTCCCTTTTCATTTTCTGGGAAAGGTCTGTCATTCTACTGTCTGCTTCCGGCCCGACTTACTTGTCCTGTGTTCGACTAGACAACCTTCCATCTAGTCTAATACTTACCAGTAGAAGCCCACCAGGGCCCAAGCTCCTCACAAGTGGTCTTAAAACATTTCAAAATGATGTATTTTCTCCCTTCTCAAAGGAGAGATTCTTTAAAAGGTTTCTTAAAAAACTTCCCTGGCAGTCCGGTGATTAAGACTCCACACTTCCACTTGAAGGGGCACAGTTTTGATCAACCTGGTCAGGGAACTGAGATCCTATATGCTGAGCAGCAAGGCCAAAACAATTTATTTTAAAGTATTGATAGAAAATGCAGAACAGGAAGTGGGTGGCAAAGGCATCATGGAACATGGGCTTTGAGTGGGTCATGAAGGGGAGGAGTGGCGGGTCCACTGTCCCTGCCCCATGTGTTCTTGGATAAGCTGCTTGATTTCTGTGTCTCTCTTTTCTCACCTGTAAAATGGGCAGAATAGCAGTCAGCACTCTGGGTGGCAGTGGAGGGTAATGAGAAGTTATGCCCACAGCCCTCAGCACAGTGACAGCTGTCAGCTCTTCTGTTGTCAGCAAATAGAGGCTGTTCCCGACAAGCTCGCCCTGAGCTTGGTGTGTGTATGTTTCTGAAATTATGGGTCTTGGGAAAGACTGGCCTGAAGGGCATCATGTCCCCAGAAGGTTTGAAGAGTACGTGTTGCCTCTCCCTCCCTGGGAGGATGTCACTGGGATGACTGTCCCTCGCCGCCCCCACTGGGGACCGAAGCCCACAGGTCGGAGGCAGCGAGGCTGTCGGGAGCCCCTGCTAACTGGGTGCAGCCGTCAGCCTGCGTCAGCTGGGCCGGCCCGCTGGCTGCAGCGGGGACAGCAGCAGGAAAGTTTTCCATGTGTAGGCTTGAAGCGAAATGTAATTAGCCTTTATGTGCAGAACAAGGCTTCATTGATGAATACAGCTGGTCTTTGTTTTGTCCTGTCATTGAGAGTGGGAGGTAAAAGTGTTCTTCTTCATGTTTATTAATGCAAGATTCCTTAGACAAATGGCAAGCACAGTTTAATATTTGTTGGAACATCAGGGGGCTTGCCAAAACAGTTGTTGTGTAAGAGGATTGCAGGGTTTCAGATTATAACCGTTTCTGGGTTAAATAAATGAATTATTTCTCTGCTTTTTTTTTTTTTAAGTGAAAAAAGTACCTCCTCCTCAGCTGGTCAGGCTATGTACAGATCTTGCGCCTTCTCTTAGCAAATAGAGACTTAGCACTCCGGCTGACATTAACGTGGAAATTCTAGCAATGTCGAGCAGGTTGAGTAAGATTTCAGTGGCTCCCTGGGATGGCCTTGGAGGAAGGGAGATGGCTTCTCCGGCCCCAGGAGAGAGGTCTGGACAGCTCCCCGACTCCGACTCCACGCCTGTCCTGTGCAGCTGTTCACTTGTGGTTGGGCTTAGGTGGCCACTGCCCATGGCGGGAGGAATGTTATCCTCCAGCCGAGATACCAAAATTCTGGGCAAATCTGCAGGAAGTCCCATTTTCGCTCAAGTCCACAGCCACCTCTTTGCTCTGTCCCCAGAGTCCTGGTTGCAGAAGGAACTTCAGTTGTTAACACACACAGTCAGCTTGTTAAATTCCTCCTGACTTGTGGGCGGAGGCTCTGAGCCTTCGATGAAAGGAAATATTGAATCGCACTGAAATACTGCCTTTTTTTTCTATAGCTAATGTTAGTCTGAGAATTTGCACCTCCCAACCTTTCCTGCCAGTAAAATTCATATTTCTTAAGATTACTCATGTTGTATTTCTTGCCTATACGCTTTTTAGAAAGATCCACATTGTATGTACACATGCTTAAACAGTTCATTACGAAAGAGACGTCTATGAAGAACTTCACTTGGGATCATTTTAGAGTGTTTTCTCTTTTATCATGCGTATACAACCAGTGTATAATCACAAAGTGCAATATGCTCTGAGAAAGCAGAAAACTTGCCCAGGTGAGCTTAACTTAGGGCTTTATTGAAATTGCTTAAGGGAGCCTGTACTCCACACCCCACATTGTGGAGGGAGGGGATTCCTGTGTCCCAGCAGTGGGCAGGGGGGAGACCTGAAATGTTTGAAAACATGAGGATGCCCAGGGTTGAAGACATGATTCCGCAGCTGATAAATGTAGCCAGTGTGCAGTGAAAGGCGAGGGGTTGAGCGCTTCCACCCGTCCGGATCACTCTGGACTAAGTCATGAGGCCTTCTTGCATGCTCCAACAGTCATGGAGGACGTGTCTGTCGCACTCATTTTATAGACAGGGAAACTGCCCTGGGAACTTGGGATCGGGCCCCAAATCCAGACCTTTAGACTCAAAATCCAGTGCCCTTTGCACTTTCCCACCATGACCTGGAAAGTCTCTTTCTGTGCTGCCTTCAGAGAGCAGTGTTACCCACCTGCTGCTTGCCGGGTGATGAGTCTTCTTGAAGGGTTTTCCATCTTCTCTCCCTCTCCATGAGCCCAATGTATTTACCCTCACAGACTGATTTCCCTTTTATTTATTTATTTTTTTACAGTTCCACATGCAAGACTCAGGAAGCTGAGCCAGGTAGAGCCAAGTAGTCAGCATACTCCCATTAGACAGACTTTGCTTCCCCCAACTGAATTTGAAAAGACCACCTCAGTATCCGGAAGCAGTCTCCCTGCTGTACCTTTAAGAAGAATGTAACATTTTCTATTTCCTGGCTTTTTGATGAGTCATCAGTTTCCAGTACGAGTTGCTGTAATTATCCTGGTTAGATTAATTTCCCTAAAAATAGAGAAACAGCTACTTTGATGGTTTCGAAGAGATGGACATGAATAAAGAAACCCCTGTCCTTTAAACCTTAGAGAGAAATCAGACGTGCCAGGAACAAATGATTTTTTTTTTCCCCTATACCTTATCTGCAAAAAGATGTGTGCATTTTGTAGAATTCCTGTGATTTTTCCTCTCTATCCAAGCATTTTGCTTCACACCTAAAGCTCCATGTCTGCATGAGTACCAAAGGACTTTCCTTGGCTTTTGCACTGACTGTATTTGTTTTGCCTTCTCTTGTACAAGCAGTGCAACCCTGATCTGAAGTTTTTTCCAGTCTGAGAACTGTGCAGAAAGAAGGGCCTGGCTTCCTATTCTCAAATCCAGGTGGAAAGTCCTCTGAGTGCTAAACATTCTCCACCTATTCTGTGGACTCTAGGCAGATCTAGAAATTACATGGCATCAGTGAGAACTGGCGCTCTTTACCTCCCTTCAGCTAATCTTAAAACACTGTGTTGAAACGCAGGCAGTGTGTCGGGTGCTAGAACTACAGAGTAAAGAGAGCAAGGGGAGTTACAGGTGTGATACGCACACAGACACGGCTCACACACTCCGTACACGAAAACACGTGCCACACACATGTACATAGAGCTGTCCGGTATGTGTGTGTGCAAACATGCTTATGAGTATGGAGGTAGTAATGATATTCATCTAGCATTCTTCGAGGGGTGTTGTAGAGAAAAGGATGTGTAAGCTATCACCTGAGTTCGGCATGCTTTTATGAAAAACTGGGGGGTTTTTTAGAGATCCTTGAAGTTTTCCTGATTCATTGTAAAGGACAGTCTTGGCAAATTCACAGTTGGAGGCTAAAGGAAACAGGTAAGGGGCTGTTAGGGAAGACATCCGTTTGTAGAAGATCAAAGCACATTTGATGAGCCACAAATTGGGCATCATAACGGGCGCCTTCCTGCCTGCAGAGCTCGAGGAAGAGAACGGGTGTGTCCCTGTGGACCACACAGAAGTGGCCAACGCCGCCTGACCTGCCTGAGGAGGGGCCCACCTTGGTCCCTGCACCCCAGATACCCGTTGGCGTCACTGACACTGAGGGCTTTTGTTGAATGAATCACTCTGTGGGCGCCCTCACTGTGTAGACCAGTGGATTATGGACGAGGCCAAAGGACTAGTCTGCAGTGCTGAGAGCCCAACCAGCAAGGCCATGTGCTTTCTGGAAGGAAAAGCAAACTACGGAAGATGTTGGCGTTTGGGAAGGAAGCAGGAGCCACCTGAACCTCTGAAGTATCTCACAGAGATATGATAGTGGAGGCCGGTCTGGACCGTTCACACAGCCTTCTGCCCTGAGTGAAACTCCTCCCAAAGCTGCTTATTTCTGACCTCCACCCCACCCTCCCACCCAGGAATCCCTGGCTGCAGAAGGGACCCACAGCCATGTAGGTCATCATGACACTGCTTATCTCCTTAGCTTCCAATATGGAGGGAGGAAGGGCCCTGACCAGGCAAGGGCCCTTTGAAGGGAGAAGCAGGAAGCCTGCAGAAAGTGAGAAACCATCCTTCCCTGGCATTGCCCCAAATCAATGAAGGCTAATTCCTTTTATTTAACATTTATGATTCTTAAAATTCATGAAAGTCACACATGTTTATTGTATAAAATTTAGAAAATTCTAGTAGATTTTTAAAAATAGGTCATCACTCATTATCCCACAACACATGGATAACTGGGTTTTGTTGTTATGGTTTTTTGTTTCTTTGGTTCATTTCTGACTGTACTGGGTCTTTGTTGCAGCTCAAGGGCTCTCTAATTATGGCACTTAGGCTTCGTTCCTCTGAGGCCTGTGGGATCTTAGTTCCCCATCCAGGGATCCAACCCACATCCCCTGCATTGGCAGGCAGATTCTTAACCACTGGACCACCAGGGAAGTCCCCAGATAACAGTTTTAACATTTTGGCTTATTTTATTCCAATCTTTTCTTTTGGCTTATTTTATTTCCAATCAATATGGTACTCTATTTTTTTTTTTCTTTTACTATTTACGAATGGTATCATACTGGTACAGGGTTTTCATTTCTAGGTGGTGGTTGTTTTTTACTTGTCATGTAAATACGTCTTTATTGTCGTTACCTGTTGTTCAGAAACGTGATACATGCTGCACGACGTCCCATCAGTACACATCCCAGGAGACTGTCACCCATTGAGCTCCCTCCTGTTTGGGGGCCTGACTTGTCACGTTGCCCTCATTGCTGTGCAGGTTGTAACGAGGAAGCTTCACACTTGCTCTGTCTTTTGGAGCCTTTACGTTCTGCCAGTGGCTATGGCATCTTTCAGGGGCTTCCCTATGGCATCATCAGACCCGAATTCTCTGAGGACTCCATTACCAGGCTACTGTCTGGTGACACTTACAGATGCCCCAACCTCCCCCTGATTGATGCACAGTGGAAGGTGCTGGGCCCAGAGTCGGGAGATCCTGGGTCAGGCTGCAGCATCACCCGGTGTGGCCAGCACAGCTCCCTCCCCGGGCAGCAGCAGTGTCCTCAGTAGCAAAACAGGAAGATTGGACCAGAGCTCAGGCAGACTTGAAGGGCCTGCCCGTTTCTCAGCTCCTTGAACTTGATCACCCAACTCCTTCCCCAAAGCTGGGCTCTCCCATCCTCCCCCAGCTGGCCCTGTGCAGCCTGTCTGCAGGGTGTCCTTCCAGGAAGGGGCTCCCCAGAACATGGGGGGCAGCATGAAGGTCAGGGGGAGAGCCTGGGTCTCAAGGTCATTCCAGAGTTTGATTCCTGGTGCTGTGAGTACAGAAACCCTGGGCAAGGCGCTCAGTTTCCTTACTCTGGTCTTAGTTTCCTCCTGAGTTAAAGGAGGCCTGACACCACATCTGCATGCATGCCATCAGCAAACGGCTGCCAGGCACCCTGCCTGGCCCATTTGCAAAATGTTGGTTCACTTCCCCCACCGTCCACTCTCTTCCAACCCTGAGGAACCTCAGCATCTTCCATGTTTGACTTGTGAAAGTCAGGCCAGTCCATCTGCATCACAAGACCCCTGTCTGTATTCGCAGCTGCAGGTGTTGGGTAAAGTGCCCTGTTTTTGTGTTGTATCATCACCCTAAGAGACTCTGAATTTAAAATCTTAACTAGTTCCCCTTGGGTGCTGCTAACACTAGCGGCAAAAAAGTTCTTAGTTCAGATGATTGAGGGGCCGTTAGTGCCTTTAACCTCTGGAGGTTAATAACCACAAAATAACTGCCTTCCAAAATCCACACGCCACGTGTGTGTGGAACCCACCTTCTAAAGCAAGAACAGTGTGGTTCCCTCCAGTCACACGTCAGGGGCAGCTCCGAGAGTTCAGCAGAGACCTGTTTCCACATGGCCTAGAAAATTTGGGGGCCCCTGGGCTGATATAAAACAAATTAAGAGAGGTGCCAAGCATCTGGGCATAAGCATAAACGTCTGGGGCTCCTATTCTGGGATATCGTTAAAAGAGTCTTTGGAGAACCAGCCTTCAGAATGAGAAGTTTCCTATAGGAAACCGAGGGAGAGCCAGATAATTGAACTCATTGATTTCCTTCACGGCTTGTTTGCCCTTTCATTCTCTTCCTGAGGTGCTGTTTGTTGAGGAATGTCTCCAATTGCCAGAAAGACGGTGGGGTGTCTCTTATTCCCCCCCTCCGCCCCCGCCAGCTCTCCTTTCAGCCAGAGCTGAGCGCTGAGGCAAGCCTGCAGTATGAATTTTTAATGCAGAACTTTATGGCATCGCTCTGGCAGCCTGGCCGCATTGCTCTCCTGAGCTTTGAGATTTCATGCTCTGCTGAACAGAGCAGAGACTCAGGGCCTTCAGCATCAGTGAGGATTAACCCCCACATGACCGCACGTGTGCCCTCCGATTTCCCTAAAGGTAAAGTTGGGAGAAAATATTAAAATTCTGTGGCGTTTGGAATGTTATCCACAGAGCCTGGGTGCAGAAACGGAGCGTAATCTTGAAATTTCATAGGAAAGCATATATTTTTAGCTTTTCATTTATCTTTTAAGTTTGCCTATTTTCATTTTGCTGCGTTTGTGTGGTCTTTCTACCCTAAAAAAAAAATAAATAAAGCGCCAATCTATAGAATTTATGCAACATAAAGATTATTAGATCCTTCCGTTTTCCATGGAAAGCCCCCGGGTACTTAGAAACTTAGGATTTGTTGTCAATAAGGGGAAAAGGACCAATTATGTGAAATAGGTAATTCTGTGTGTAGGCATATGGTTGATTGGCCTTTTCTTCTGATAGCTTTCTAGTATTTTTGAAAGTTTCCAAATTAAAGGGGGAAAATTTTAGAAGTTGTCTATAAAAATGGCTTGAGCGTAAATGAGTTAGGGAAGGAATGGAGCCTTCGATCAGTGGTGTCAGAATAGCTGGCTAACACTCAGAGGATGAGAGATGGGGCAGAGCCCTGTGCAGAGTCAAGCCTTGACGTTTTAAATATTTACATATGAAAAACAAAGTCATAAAAACACTAGGAGAAAGTTTAGATGGGTATTTACATAATGTGCGGGTGGGAAAAAAATGTTTCAAAGCATGATGCCAAAGGTAGAGCTCACAAGGAGATTTCACAGCTTGCTGGTAATTGATGAATGACTGGTAGANGTGCAGAGTCAAGCCTTGACGTTTTAAATATTTACATATGAAAAACAAAGTCATAAAAACACTAGGAGAAAGTTTAGATGGGTATTTACATAATGTGCGGGTGGGAAAAAAATGTTTCAAAGCATGATGCCAAAGGTAGAGCTCACAAGGAGATTTCACAGCTTGCTGGTAATTGATGAATGACTGGTAGATAAAGTGGCAAAAATATTTGCATTGTGTACGACAGGGAAAGAGAGTCTGTGTGTGTGTGTGTGTGTGTGCATATATATACAAGCACACCTCATTGGTACCATTTTCCAAAAGTATTTGCTTTTCCTTCATGTCTATGTGTCACAAGCTGGTGATTCTCACAGTATTTCAGACTTTTCACTGTTATTATATTTGTCGTGGTGATCTGAGATCAGCAGTCTTTGAGGTTGCCATTGCAAAAGAGGTGATGATTAGCATTTTTTTAGTATTAAATTTTTTTAAATTAAGGTATGTACATTTTTAAGACATAATGCTATTGCACACATAATAGACTACATTCTAGTGTAAACAGAACTTTTATATACACTGAGAAACCTAAAAATTGACATGACTTACTTTATTGCAGTATTTGCTTTACGGGGATAGTCTGGAACCAAGCCAGCACTATCTCCAAGGTATGCCTGTATATATAAAGAATCCTTAGAAATCAATAAGAAAAAATTTAATACTCCAAGAGAAAGCTCCAACTCCTTACTAGACATAGGCCTCTCAGGCTCAAGCGAACTCACGATCCCTCCTGCCCTCCTTCTTGCCTGCAGGCAGCTTCCCTTCCATTTTTCCCCTCCCTGGAGCGTATTTGGTCCTCCCTTGTTCCAGAGATGAAGGTTCCTTCTTGACCCTGCTGTCTAACCCTATTAGTTCCACCTCCCTGAGACCTTCTGCATTCCTCCTGTCTTTGTCTCCACTGTCACTGCAGTAACTGGGCTCTTTTCACCTCTTGTCTTTCCTTCTTCAGTCCCTCCCTAGCAAATCTCCCTGCTGCCGATCCTCCAAGTATCTGTAAAAGTATCTTTCCAAAATATAAATCTGATCCTCTCTGTATGACTCCTCCTTAAAATCTTTCCATGGCTCTTTTTTAAATTCTATATATTTTTTTAGTTGAAGGATAGTTTCAGAGGTACAACATAGTGATTGAATATTTTTATAGCTTTGTATGTACCATACAAAGTTATTACAATATTATTGACTATATTATTAACTGTATTGAAAGTGCTGTACCTTACATTCTTGTGACCCCTTAATTTTATAGCTGGTAGTTTGTACCTCTCTGGCCCTGCTTCACCTAGTTCACCAATCCACCCACCTACTTCCCCTCTGGCAGCCGCTATTTTGTTCTCTGTATCTGGAGTCTGTTTCTGTTTTGTTATATTTATTCATTCTACATACAGGTGAAAACACATGGCTCTTTCTTGCCTCCACTGAAAAATGATGCCATAGCATCTGGGATGCCTCGTGACACAGCTCTGCCTTCATAGCCTCATTTCACACCAACTCTAAACCCCCACCCCCACCCCCACCCTGTAGAATTGCGGGCCTTTCCCCTGATCACCAGTTCCCACATCCCAGTCCGCTGTTACCAGCCTTACTCCACGAGCACATCACCTGCTCCTCCACGCCTCATTCCTGCACCCACACTTATCTGCACCAGCCTCTGTGAGCACGTGAGGAGGGTTCTGGTCTCTCCTCTTCTGTGGGGAGAATTTGGGGTCTTGAATTTGTATCCAGAACGTAAACATCTTAATTTTCACTAAATCTGACTGCAGTGTAGCATTTCCTTCCATTGCAAATCAACAACTCAGAACAAGAACAGGTCTGTGGCTTTGTTGCAAGCAGAAATCCTAGTAATTTCACATTACATCACAGTCCTAGTAGATACCTTGAATACTGTTTAGATCCATGGCTGCTTCTAAATGTCAGTAATTGGGGGGGGGGTTAATTAATTTATTTACTTTTGGCTGCTTTGCGTCTTTGTTTCAGCAAACAAGATCTTTCATTGCAGCATGCAGGCTTAGTTGCCCTGTGCCATGCGGGGGATTGAACCCACATCCTGTCTTATGGAAGGTGGACTGTTAACCACAGGGAAGTCCCCAAAATGTCAGTAGTCCTTAGACCCGTTACTAGATCAGGAGACCACTGGGACAAAGGGTGTGCTGTATCAAGTTTCCTTAGCGTGTCCTTTGCGGGGGGAGGAACCCCTTTGGTACAGCAGCATCAAGTGCTGCGGGCTCTCTCCCTTCCCCCCGGCCCCAGTGTCAGAGCTGGGTGTACCCGGAGCTGTGTTTGTCTCAGACCTTCTGTGCTTGTTCCAGGAGATAAGGGATGGGCTGCAGCAGTTCCACCCCCTCCCGACCATGCTACGTGGATGCTCGTGGATGTTTGACTTGATATTTGTTAGGACAAAATTCAGCACTTGCCCATTGGCTGGTTTACTCCCCATGTGTTTCCTTATCACCCATGATCATGAATGTGGCTAGTATTCTGGATCTTAACTACTCACCCACATTGATCATTACTTCTACCTATTAACTGATCTTCTCTTGAGTTTTAGTGATTTCATTGTCCAGAAGTAATATAAATATATGAGCTAGATCCCATCAACTTTGTCGTTAATCATTTTTAATATGGTTTCAATAATTGAAAATTATTTCCTTCCCAATCTATTTCCTTATTATTTTTTATGATATGTTGTATCTTTAACTTGTCAGAATGTATTATAGTCTATGAGGTAAGGTATGTGTTTGTTTATTATTCTTCATACCGATTCTCAGCTTGCCCAATAATTCCTTCCTTCAGTATTTAAAGCTGGACAAATCAGATGTAAATAATTACATATGTCTTTGGATTGCTAACTGAAATTTCTTTCCATTGATCCAACTTTTCATTCTTATAAGTACCCAACTGTTTTAATAATGTTTCGCTTTCTATCTTGACACCTACAGTAAGTTTACTGCTATTGGGGTTACCTAAGTTTTCTATATGCATCTTACCGAGTTCTATAAATCAACTTGGAAGCTAAACTTACATTTATTTCTCTTTAACACAACTGTACGTAAGAAATGTCATCATTAGCTTTCTTTGTCACTAGCATTTTGTAATTTGATTTTCTATAGTTGAACTCCAGGAGTTGGTGATGGACGGGAGGCCTGGCGTGCTGCAATTCATGGGGTCGCAGAGTCGGACACAACTGAGCGACTGAACTGAACTGATAGATGAATTTATGCCATGTTATTTTAATTCCCACATATTTAATATTTATATCCCTATTGTAGATGAAATCATTTATTTCATTTTCTAGATACTTATTACTGGTACATAGAAGTGTCATTTTTTGTCTTTATCAAAAAACGTGGGGCTTTGCTGAATTCTTGGGTCATGGGTTCTCTGCTGTTTTGCTCCAATGAATCCTTTTGGACAAGCATGTAGCCATATTACCTACAAGTAGTGAATTTGTGTGCTTTTCTGACAACCAGAACACCTGATTCTCCTCTTTCATTCCTGTTTTATAAAAGGAGCATCTCTCTTATCTATCTGTGGAGAGCAGTGGAGGCTCTTGGTTTAAATGTCTGTCCTGTTTGAGACCCCGCACTCTTGTGATTCCCATTTAAATTCAGCTTTGACCTGGGATTCAGATTCCATGTGACTGGAACCCTTCCTCTGTGTCATTTGGTGTGGTTCATTTTCTAGTAGGAAAATATGTCTATATATTGTGTTTCTTTCCATTTCTATATTGCATATTTTATGGATGGTCTTACTTTGTGATTTAAGACAAGTTCAAGTCTATTGTGTTTTATTATTTGCTGCACCTCTAAGTATGACTTTTTTCTCTGTTATTTTGCTATATATAGTATTGGCTAGTGTGGCTTTAAAACCTTACCCTAGCCTTTTGAAAAAGTCTAGTTGATCTTTTCCTCTTTTGAGGTATGTTTCTATTGCATTTTGTTAAGCTTGGGGTTTTCTTCCAATGCATATTTTATTGCTATAGGTGAATTTGGCCTGGTTACATTTACCAGTATAACTCTTACCTTACGTTTTTCTTTATTCTTAATACTCTTCCCCCTCCCTCCAATTCACATCATCTCTGTCATAAACTTTCTGATCTATTTAAGGAAGATGGACCACAGAGCATAATTGACTCTCTGAATATCCTGGGTCCTCCAGGTGAGCCCTGCTCCAGATCCCCCCTTTTTACTGAAATTCAGTGTCAAATGCAGAACTATTGACCCCTCTGGAAACCTTTTAAAAGCCACATATTTATTTTAAATTCTCTACCATGCTGCACTGCTATTACATTGTATGTCAAGCATAGCAGCAAGTCATACTTGACTACATTAGCCTCGCTTCCTTCTGCAGTGGGACCCAATCCTTCATAGAATACACTGAACCTGCACATTCCAGCTGGCGATTTCCTTAAAGTTGTTTCAATTTTCCAAGGACCATGGGCTTCCCTGGTGGCTCAGACAGTAAACAATCTGCCTGCAACACAGGAAACCTGGGTTTGATCCCTGGATTGGGAAGATCCCCTGGAGAAGGGAATAGCTGCCCATTCCAGTATTCTTGCCTGGAGAATCCCGTGGACAGAGGAGCCTGGCAGGCTACACCCCACTGGGTTGCAAAGAGTTGGACACGACTGAGCAACTAACACTTTTAACTTCTGAGGATCTCCTACTGCCTTCTCAAAGCACCTGCTGCTCAGCAGGATTATCAACTACAGTGATAAGAATCCTTTTTTCTCTGGCACATGGTAAATATTTTTGCACAAATTTGAGGCTTGCTAGGTAGATCCTAAGGCACAAACATAGATACATTCTCATCATCACATTGTTTAACTTTTACTAAACTCAGAAATATACTTTCCAGGTATCCAGGGTCCTTCAGTAAGGGTTAAATCCAGGGAGTGCCCTACCCTGTCATTTGGAAAGCTGACTGGATCCAGTTTCCTGCCCAGAATCCCAGCGACATCGTACATCAGTGGTCACCGCACATAGCTGAGCTGTAAGGCATTTGCTGACTGTGTCTTCCCAACAGAGGGCCCTCGGGGTTCTATCCACTGAAGTTTTCCAACCAACCATGAATGTACGGAAGAGGGTTTTGCTTGTCCAATAACAATCCCTTCCAAAATGTGACTTCTCTAATAAAACCAGAAAGGTCATTCGTTTGTTTAACTTCAAATTTTCATCACACTGACCTCCAGAAAGTATTCCAGATGCCTTTAATACCAGACACAGAATCAGTGAAGCTCTTAGATTAAAACCTGGGAATTCGAGCTTAGAGTTCCATGGGAAAGATGCCTCTTTAAGACTTGGATTTGAATTAAAGCTCAACAACTCAATAACCTGACATGACTAAGACATTCCCCGCATAGGACTTTCTGAGTTCAGTGTTACTGTGACGCCCTGATGTACTGTTTGCTTGGCAACGAGGAAAAACTTTATGTTGCAATTAACCTTGCTATTTTTTTCCCTTATGTCTAAGTATCATGAACTTCCTTTGTGGTATTTTAGTGATTAGACAGGATGGAGGGTGTTCTTAAAGATTCATGGCCAAACCCAGTGATGTCAGACCAAAGGGAAGGGACGGTCTTCGTGGGGCCAGCAAGTCTGGCCCCGTCTGAATTGTTTGTCTAACACTTCACAAGTAGAAGAGGAACCACTAAATTATTCATTTTCAAGTTGCCCTAAAAAAGGCACTTAGGCTGCCGAATTGCAGACTCTCGGTGCCAGCGAGAGGAAGAGGAAGGATGCTGTCTTTCCTTGGGACAGGCCACTGCCGTCGGCTGCCTGGTTCTCCAGTTTCACTTCCCGAGCCTGTGGGGTGAAGGAAACAAACCACCAGCTGCCTTAAGTGCAGGGCAGTTAAGGGGGCGGGGGCAATGGACAGAGGGTACCAGGGCCTCCGAAGCCGCAGATGAGCCAAGTGCTGGATTGATGGGGGGAGACCAGTGGAGGGGAGGCTCTGCAAGCAGCTCTGAAGGGCCAGGAGGTGTGGTCGGAAGGCCCCGGGGTGTAGAAGAGATCCAGAGGACAGCCTGGGGCCTTGAGGTGGGCCTGAGAAGTCCCAGGAAGTCGTCTCAGCCTTGGGCTTGGAGGGGAAGGGAGCAGAGCGCAATAACTAGAATGCAACTGGAGAGGTTTCCTTATTCTGAGTTTTAACTTCTCTGCCACCAAACCTTCTCTTAACAATTCCTACCACATAGTACTTAAGAGAAAAAGCGGGTAATTAGAATCCCTCACATTGCCGCATAAACGCAGGGTTTTTACCCTGGACTGCTGCTTTCTGTGATCTTGAGCTTCTTGGTCACCACTCACCGCCACCCCCCCCAGTCTCTCCACCTGTGAAATCCAAGCAGCATCCTCCTGTCCACCTGCAGTGGCGGCACACCCCCTGTGCCCTCGGGAGATGGTACAATGCACAGGATCAGGGGCACCTGTCAGCCCAAGGCAGAGTACTTACAGGTCAGGCCAACAGGGAAAAGAAAACAAAATCTGAAAGGAGGTTCTGAACGTGCCAAAGCTCACGTAGGGCAGGCCGTGCTCCAACCACCAAAAAGACCTCCTTCTTAAATATCAGGAGGAAAGAAGCAGCACCCTGGGTCCACAGTCCCGCTGGCTGTGTCCTCTGCCCAAGACTCCCTCGACCAGCTAGCTCCCGGGGGACCTGGTGCTCAGGGTGGCGGCCTCGGCTCCCTCCAGATCCCTCATGGAGGCAGCTGCTGGGAGCCCCTTTCCTGGAGGGAGGAAGGTTGGGATTCCTGTGTCCCCTCCAGAATCCACTTACTCTGTATCAAAGAGAGATATTCATGGATGATTTTTCAATCGCGTTCTCCTTGCAAAAGTGTGCCTTTCGTACACGCCGTTTTTCCTTCCCTTTGATGAAGTTAACTGAGATACTAAGAGGTTAACTGACTTGACTAAAACTAGAAAAGAACTCCTCATCTGTGTTCTTTCCCAGGGGCTACTCTGTAGCATCCTGCTTGTCTCTGCACTGGCCTTCTGGTCACCTCATTTCTGTGCCAACGGTGGTCAACAGCCCACCAACTTTATAGTTGACAAGTTATAATGGAGAGACACTAAACTACTGTGGTGGTCTTTGCCTTTTTAATCACCTTGTAATTTTGTTTGCTTGTTTGTTTGCTTGTTATTATGTTTGATTTCTGACATACAATAGAGGACAGAACCCCTAGGTGCCTACTGGACAATTCCAGCCGTGCTTTCCTGGCCCGCCTGTCCTTACTGCCGTTTTATCTTGAAGCTCCTTCCAGAATCCTTTCCCTTCACCTCTAGATGGTTTGGCCTGTAGAGCCTCACATTCAGGACTCTTATTCTTTAATATAGCCACCATACGGTTATCATAGGTGTTCCAGTTGTAAAGAATCCTTCTGCCAGTGCAGGAGATGCAAGAGATGCGGGTTCAGTCCTTGGGTCAGGAAGATCTCCTGGAGGAGGAAATGGCAACCCACTCCAGTATTCTTGTCTGGAGAATTCCATGGACAGAAGAGCCTGGCAGGCTACAGTGCACGAGGCCACAAAGAGTCAAGACACAAATGAGCATCTGAGCACGCACACTATTATCACATCAGAAGTTAACTTCTTTATATCATCAATGCTTAAATTTCTAATTACCCCTAAACATTATACATGAAATTTTTAAAGTTGTTTTGACTCAAGATCCAAAGTGAGACCCACACATTGCAACTGGTTGGTACATCTTTTCAGTCTCATCCACTTTTATTGATCCATCTCTTTTTCTTTTCCTTTCAACCTGTTTGAAAGAGAATCCAGCTTACTTGCCCTGAAGAGTTTCCCACAGTCTCTATCTTGTTTCAGATGTAGTTTAGCTTGTTCCTCTGTCCTCTCATCCCTGCAAGTTTGTAGTTGAACCCAGAGGTCTGATAAGATTTAGACTGGAGTTTGGGGACAAAACCTACTTCCTAGGCAGTTGTGATTATAATCTGTTGTCTTGGGTGTTGAAAATTAACTGTGACCAGAAAAGAAAGATCCTGATTTTCATGTACAACAATAATAATGAGTGTGTGCGTGGGTTTATGAAGTTTTCTTTGTACTCTCCATCAATATTCTTATTTCGTCCTTGGGCCAGTTTCTTTGGCAAAGGCCACGCTATTCCTCCCAGGCAGATGACTGTCACACTCCCAGGTCTGCCCAAGGTCAAATGGACCAGGAGGCAGTGGGAGGGGGTCTGGCTGGTCTACCTGCCATGCCAGCCACATTCTGGTGACTCTCGCCCAAGGTGTCGTCACTCCATCCTACTTGTGACCCCTGGCACTTGATTTAAGTGAAGAAAAGGATTTTCACACCAGACTGCTCCTCATGGCTTTTGGAGCCATAGTTTTAGAGAACATGAGAGAAATGGCAAGAGGCATCTGAAGTTAATCCAGATGCTTATCCCAAGAGGCTTCCACGACCTCAGGAGCAGCAGTCTCGTGAGCTAATTCTCCAGCCATGGCTGTCCCTGGGGCTCTACCTTGTGAGGACTGAGCCTGGGTGATGGTCACAGGCGGTTTCTGATCATAGCAGGTTGTACTTCGGGGAATGACTCAGATTAAACTAAAGGAGGATTTATTTAAATTATTTTGTGTAAGCAAGTCAGTTAAATAGTAGGGCCAGAAGGGAAATTTCCTTCCCATTTGCTATTGATGAGGCTTCACCAAAATTGGTTTTAATCATTACTTGTATCACTGACATTTAAATACAACAGTCATCAGAAGGAACAAATTGTGGTTAATTTCTGAACAAGCAGAGGTGACCTTCTGGCCGTTTAACTGTCTCTTGATACAGTTTCATTTGCAGTGAGAGTAAAAACCACTATTTCCCGAGGGTCTGACGCAGCGGTCAAGCTCTACAGCTGTTCTCTGCCCAGACCTCGACTTGATCAGGGAGGGAGAGTCCACTCTGGGGTGACGCGTTGACTGGGGGCTTGAATGGATGCCAGGTAGTTTCACCCCAAAGCAGAGGCGGCCTAACCCGGGTGGAAAATGAGAGACAGGACCCATCATACAGCTGGGGGTTGTCAAGAAAACCCTTCCACAAAGGATGCTTTCTTCTCCCACCTCCCCAGCCAATGCGTGTCGAGTCCTCTTTGTACCCAGCTCTGTGGGCCCCGGGAGGGACAGGGAGTAACTGGGAGCAACAGGGAGATGAGCCAACAGCCCTGCCCTCTGGCAACTCATGCTCCCATGAACCCGGGTCTTTAGATACCAGGGAGAGTGTTTGCCTCCTCTTTCAAGGGCTACAAAAAGTGGTCAGAAAAACTAAGTATTTTCCTTCTGCCAAAACAACTTACAGACTCTTTCCTTGAAAGTCATATTTACAGCTTGGCAAAACAGCCCTCCACTTTCTACTGTTTAGAATCCTAGCCAGTGAGTTGTTGCCTGTCACATGCAGGGTGGACTCGAGGAAGTGAAGGCGTCGTAGGTCTGCGTCGTTCATCAGCCAGGATTTAGGGAGCGCCTGCTGTGTTCTCTGGGATCGTGGCCGCAAATAAACAAGCCATCAGTATCTGAACAAGGTACTCAGAGGCAGAAATAAGTGCAATAAAAATAAATGAGCAGATGACGGGGAGCAGGGCTGCCAGGAGACCCTCAGAAGACAGTGGGCCCTGGAGCCAAGGCCTTGATGGCGACAGCAGCAGCATGTGGAGCGCAGCAGCAGGGACAGCCGCTCGGACAAGCATGGTGGCTCTAAGGAAGGGTAAGGCTAGAGAGCCCACAAGAGCATCTGTCGATTGAGCCACAAAAGGAAACGTGCACAGAATGCGTGCTACGCGCAGACAAGCCTCAGCCCCAGCTCAGCGATGCTGAGGGCGCGCTTGTGCACTAGGCCTGTTTGTCTGGACGGTTGGACAAGCGGAAATTAAACTGGAAAAGGAGCTGAGGTGTTGATGAGAAGCTGTTGATGAGAAGTGAGCTCCCCCAGGGGTCCTGGCCTAGAGGACACTGGGAGGGAGGGAGCTGGGGAGCAGCTCACTGAGCCCATTCCACTGCCTAAGGCAGACTGGCTGTGAACTCTGACCCTGGGAGCAGGAGGCAGCCAGGGGCTCGCCTGCCAGGCAACATGTTGAGACCAATGGGTGGAATGTGGGCTCAGGTTTTTTGAGAATAATATCGTCAAATCTGTGATGGCTCACCCTGTCTACAAAAAGAAGGAAATGCTTTCAAAGTACTTTGTATGACTTTACCTGACAAAGAGGAGACAAAAGAAATCAGAGGCCAGTCTCACTTATAAATATTTATGGGGAAAAAATACTCAATAAAATATTAGCAAATAGAACTCAGGAGCATGTTAAGTGCATAATATCCACAACCAAATGGGGCAAGTTAGTGTCAGTATAATTTACCATTTCAGCGAGTCAGAGGAGAAGAACCTTCTAATTAGCTTCATAAATGCTTAAAAGGTAGTTAATAAAATCAGTGTCCTTCTTTTATTAAAAAATCTTAATAAAATACGAACAGTTGGCTGTCGCATTAACAAAATACAAACACATGTATTTAAAGCCCAAAATGAGCAAAGTGTTTGATGGTAAACCATTGGAGGCCTCACCTGTGATGTCAGCCACCATCTGACATTAGGCAAGGGTCCCCACTGTCACCCTAGCTATGTGTCTGGGCTCTGCTGTCATGAGAGAAAGAAATAGGAGGCATAGAAGAGGCAGGAAGAGGCCAGCCTCATGACGTGGTTGGGGTGGTTGCCATGGAAACACAAGCTTGCCAGACTCCCACCCCATGTGGTCTGGTTCAGTCTGGTTGTGCCTCCCTCTGCCCGCTGTTCTCTGCCTCCTTCAGGTTGCAGACCAGAGGTCCTCTCCTCCAAGAGCCTCTCTCCTCCTGTTTGCAAAGCCTGCTGTCCCTCCTCCCTGGACCCAAATTCCCTGGTGTCTTCACTTCCCTGCACCCACCTGAGCAAGCAGTAACAGGGTCTCCCGTCTTTGAACTCCTGAGATGTACGGTGTCTGTCCCTGTGCTCCCAGTAAGGTGAATGTCAGTGCCCTGTGCACTGCCAACCCGGGATGTTTGTTTCCGCATCAGACATGGCACATAGTAGGTGCTCTGTAAGCATCACTCAGGGCGAGCTGCCCCAACTCCACTCACACACCCGGGCCCCAGGCTGGTGCCACCTTCTTCCTCTATAGCCTTGCCCTGCCTGTCAAACTGGATTCAGACCAGCCTTTCCTCTCCTGAGACCAAGTCCCACCTGTGTGCCCGTGTGCAGGCAGAAGAGGCCCTTTTTCTGAAGACCCTCAACCCCCATTAAGGCAATTCCAGCCCTATAGCCAAGACACCTCCTCGTCTCTGCTCCTCTGGCTCCTCCTCCTCTTCGTTTTCCTACCAGTTCTTATTGCAAGTGGTCCAGCAAGCCCTACTTCTGGTCTCTTCTGCCCCTTTGTGCTGGGAGCCAGGTCTGGAGACTGACCCACGTTGGTGGCAGACATAACATCCAGTGGGTGGGGCAAGCATTCACTTTACCAAGCATACTGGAACTTTTTGCTTGTTTTTAAAACAGGGAGAATGGATCTTTAGATAGTTCTTCTTCTTTTGTTTTTCTTTTATTGTTTTGTTTTTTTTGACTGCGTCACACAGCTTGCAAGATCTTAGTTCCCCCACCAGGGATCGAACCTTCCCCTCTGCAGTGAAAGCAAAGGGTCCTACCCCCAGACAGCCAGGGAAGTCCCAGATATTTCTTCTTTTGATGCCTAAGAACTTTACAGTCTAGAATTGAGGCTCTTGATCTGGGTCCAAGAAAATACACTGACCTTTGAAGTTCACCCTGGATGCTTTTTCAACTGCCTTGTAGATTTACTTTGCTTAAATAGNCCCAGACAGCCAGGGAAGTCCCAGATATTTCTTCTTTTGATGCCTAAGAACTTTACAGTCTAGAATTGAGGCTCTTGATCTGGGTCCAAGAAAATACACTGACCTTTGAAGTTCACCCTGGATGCTTTTTCAACTGCCTTGTAGATTTACTTTGCTTAAATAGCTCCTGAAGTTGCAGGTTTGTTTGGGATTGAAATATGCTCCACCCTTGCCCTGGTGCCATCCCTCAGCACTCGGGAGACTAGTGTGGAAGGAAACACAGTTTCCTTCCATCGTGGATATGATTTCCCTACCGTCAGCCTTGACTGTGTCCTTTCAAGTTCCTCATAAAAAATCATGTGCCAGCCCAGAGACTACCCTGGAATGATCTGTGGGGAACCAATTGAATGAAACTGCATATTCCAGGCCAGGCTGAAATGATCCGCAGTCTGAAGCCAGAGCAGAGCACAATGCTGCTCCAGTTAATAGTTCAGTGAAAGCTGTTTTGTCAGCTCGTAAAAAGGTGAGAGAATGTAATCTTTATAATAAATAGTTTTGCTGAGCAAACAATAACGTGCAGTTATTATGGACTTTGGAAAAGAAATGATTTTAGACTAACGTCAGGCTCCCGCTCCAACCCACTGACGTGGTAGTTGAGCCTGCGAAACAAAAAGAAGGAAAAACCCTCTCAGAATATTGTTGACCACCCTGCTATGAGAGTGCATGCCATCTAACTCATAACTGTTCTTTTCAGATAACGTTTCTGGTTGCTTTTTTAACCCTTGGGCACTTTCATGTTACTTACTGAGGGCAGTTTGTCTGGTAGGATTCATGTTGTTGGGGAGTGGGGTGGGCAGCAGCAGCTTGGCGAGGAGTGGGTTGTACCGACTCGGTGGCAGACAAGTTATATAAGATTCGACCAGCATTGACAAGTCTGGCAGCGCCAAGGGCTGCACTTCACATCTCCAGGAGCCCTGATCACATTTTGGTACCCAGTGGGCTGTGTTTTTCATCTCACTTTTAAAAAGCATGCCCCCTTGGAAAGGTGCATCCCTGAGCCTACAGACTTCTACAATAATCATCTGAACTTTTCCTTACCCACTGCATCTCTGGTTCCTACCACTGTCTCCTGTGGCTCTGGTCCTGTCTAGCTCCCCTGGGCCCTGCTGTCTTCAGGGGAGCCGGTGTTGAATTCCCTGGCCCTGGAACAGCAGGGCTCAGTGTTGGCATTATCATCTGAAAGCTCTGGAAATACGAGACTTGCTCTCATAATGAAAGGTAAGGGCCACACTTGTTATCACATTCAATATTTTGGTCAGTTTAGCAGTTGCCTAGTAACCAAAGTTAAACTGACGAGAAGATGGAAAAACTTGAAATTCATTTCCAGGGATCGCTACAGAATGCCAAAAAGACAGCTTCCTGTTTAAATGTGCCTAATTTTTTTTAATCAGTGACTTAAAATCTTTCAGAGATGATACATTGTTTTCTGGGTATTAGGTATTGTAATGACCAAACAAAACCATTCACCTAGGAGGCACTCAGGCCCACCCAGGCCCCTAAATCTGGCTGGATCTGGACATCACTTCCCAGACCCTGCAGGTCCCAGCTTTGCCGACCCAGCCTCTATGTGAAGCCAGATCGCTGAGAATACTTCTCTTTTCTAGCCCAGGCCTGTGTCTGACCTTGTCCTGACCCCATGGCCAATGACAGTGGCCAGTCAAGGAGTGAGGGTGGATTAAAAATAAGTGAGTGTGGGTCCCCANCTTTGCCGACCCAGCCTCTATGTGAAGCCAGATCGCTGAGAATACTTCTCTTTTCTAGCCCAGGCCTGTGTCTGACCTTGTCCTGACCCCATGGCCAATGACAGTGGCCAGTCAAGGAGTGAGGGTGGATTAAAAATAAGTGAGTGTGGGTCCCCAGACAGTCACACTTCTACCCTTGATCTCCAAAACAGAAGTTGGGGCATTTTTTAAGGGGGATCACCTCCTCCTAATGCTGAGAATTAAAGGCAAAGCCCTGAGAATTTCCTGAAGGTCCAGTGGAGGCGTAGGTTTGATCCCTAGTCAGAGAACTAAGATCCTGCAAGCCACACAGCATGGAGAAAGGAAGGAAGGGATGAAAGAAAGAAAAAGAAGGAAAGAAAGCAAGGTGCAGCTCTGGCCAAAGAGTTTTCCTGGTGGAAAGGCACTATCAGTTTATTCTGGAGACCTAGGGTCATTCCCCGCCTTTCCTTCCTTCACTCAGCAAAATGCATTGAACATTGCTGTGTGTCTTTTTTTGATTAATCCTGAGAAATACACAGCAGGCCTGCCTCTCTATGCACCCCACCTCCCTGTGTACACTGCCAGGAAGAGTAGCTGGTAACCCCAGGAAAAACAAGGTCCCAGAAGAGGACACCCCTCTCTGGAAGGCAGTCAGATGGGCCCGTCATATGAAATAAGTGTAAAAAATACACTCAAGGAAACATAAAGCAAAACCAAGGAATAATTTAATAATGGAGTGGGAATGACAGGTCTGAGAGACAGAAAAACTAAACCAAGGAAACAGAAGAGATGGATCTCAGGCTGAGCACAGGTACAGGGGATCAAGCTGAAGAGCTGTCCAGAGGGGCAGGAGAGGATCAGGACACAGGAAATGGAGGGAAAGTTTGGACAACGTGAAGGGTGGAAGGAGGCATGCCGACAGTAGCCAGATATTGGGAGAGCCAAACTGAGCAGAAGACTACCTAAGTAACGGAGATAACGTAGCCAGAATTAAAGAGGAAGGGGCTCGTGAAGATGCAATAGGAGAAATTCGAGAAACCCTCCATGAGGCTGGTGCTCAGGATTTCTGTTCCCCCAGCCCCGGCCGTTCCCTGTCCACCTGCTGGGTGCTGCAGCATGCATGTCCCCAACACGCTCCAGAGAGAAGGGAGGCAGGGCCCCTGGAGGTCTTATTTCGGGTGCTCATTAGCCAAGCATTTCTGTCTGCCTCTTGTAAACGCAGCCCTGGCAGACTCTCCCTGTCCTGTGGCCAGGGAGCTTGTAGGTGTCTCAAAACATTCATGGACCAAGTGAGTGAGTGTCTAAGTGATACCAGCAGCTGGCGGGCTGGGTGAGTGGCCGCGTGGATCTGGATTTGGTGAATAAGTAGTGAATAACTGATTTAAGTTCAATGCTGCATTTAAAAGTAGTGATTTGCCTCAGGAAGTTGTGAACTTTTTATTGTCTCGCATAAACAATGAAGTTTGTGCTCCATCAGCAGACTGTCTAGACAGTTTTCGGTTCTGACCATCAAGTCCCCTATTCTGTACTAGCAGATCTTAACACTTTATATGATGGTTTTACCCTCCGGAGTCACAGCAGTTTCTCTCTAATATCCTGAAGGTTTCTTTTTGAAATGGTGCAAGGAGATGTTTCACAATTGAAGCCACCACAAGCCTACCCCTAGCCCCCAGCATTTCCCTGCGGGGCCCCAGTTTGAGTGTGTCTTAGAGATACTGCCTCCTTCACCAAGTTGTCCTAAAAATAGTTTCATTTAACCAGACCATTTGATGAGGTGTTTCAGACTTTTCTCTGATGAGTCTGAAAGCAGGATACTGTTTCACAGATACCACAATCTGTGAACCTGATCACCAGCGTCTGTTACCTTGTTCAGGCTTCCGAGAGTTGATGAGATTGCCTGGAATTGCAGGGCACGCCTAAAGGCTGGGAAAGCCTCAGGGCCACAGGAGGGAATGAACACACGATGCAGCAAATAGGGAAAACAGACCGGCCAGGGCCTGAGTGGCTCGTCCCACTCTCTCTATTCAGGGTAGGCGGTTAGGACCAGAGAATGAGGGTGGGTGGTTAGGACCAGAGAAGCAGGTTTGAGGAACAGAAGAACCCTGGAGTCAGCCTGTCTGGGTGCCCCGGCCTGCCCCAGCGGGTAGACTGGCCGACCAGCCCATCACTGGAGGGACCAGCTCCGTTCAGGACCCTGACCATTGGCTTAACACCAAGCCCTGTGCCAGCAGGGAAGAGGGTGGAGGAGACATATACTGGTGGGGAGACTGTGCTGCCTCCTGAGATGGAGCCACTGGCAGGGTTGGGGGAGGGGTGGAAATAGGAGATGAGGTTCCAGAGGTGGAGGGTGAGACGGGACAGGCAGTATAGGTCCAGGCTACACAGGGGTCCATATGTGGTGAGGCAGGTTGGAGCAGAGGTCTGTGGATGGGGGCCAAGAGCCTCGATGCAGGACAGCCGAGGGAGTCCAGCAGGCAAGCGGTCCAGCGGGGAGGGGTGGGCCTGAGTCCTGCAGGTCCCCACAGGGCCTGGAGTGAGGCAGCCCCAGCCGGAGGAGGTCTGTGCTGTAATGTTCCATCCCCTCTTTCACGGAGGGTACTGAACCTCTCACAGGTAGCATTCTTGACCTTGACCTCCTCTCTGGGGCCACCATTGGGACCTGTCTGGGGCAGCAACCACCCTGGGAGTTCTGTTCAAACCTGTGACAGCCTTTTGGAATTGTCCTTCTCAGTAGAACTCTGAGCATGGTTCCTCTCTCTCTCATGATGTTGTATGTTGGAAGCAGATATGTGCCTTCAAATTACTCAAGAAAGGACTTTCAGAACAGGAGATGAAAAAAACAAAAAGCACCTGGCAACTCCCTGTGTGGGAGCAGGCTCGGAGGTGGGGTGTGACAGTGACAGCTGGTTCGTGGTGCAGCCAGCAGAGCCCCCCATCCTGCATCCCCAGCCTCTTCCCACCTCCCCCACCTGTCCATGGTTCTCTCAGTCCTGGCAAACTTCTACTCATCCTTCAAAACCCAGTTCACACATCACCTCCTCTGAAACCTTCCTGATTCCCTCCCCCAAGGAGAATCTGTCTCTGACTCCTCTGTTTTTCCAGAGCTCTCTGTTCAGGGCTCTCTTGGCGGGAGGCACTGTCTCCCCAAGGAGACTGGGTGCCCCTCAAGAGCATGCCCACTCTTTCCCTCGACGTAAGCCCACCTCCTTCCAGCAGGCATCAGGGTCCCCTCGCAGGTCTGCAGGGCCCCCCCNGGAGAATCTGTCTCTGACTCCTCTGTTTTTCCAGAGCTCTCTGTTCAGGGCTCTCTTGGCGGGAGGCACTGTCTCCCCAAGGAGACTGGGTGCCCCTCAAGAGCATGCCCACTCTTTCCCTCGACGTAAGCCCACCTCCTTCCAGCAGGCATCAGGGTCCCCTCGCAGGTCTGCAGGGCCCCCCCCCGCCCCGACACTGGCCTGGCCTGTGTGCCCACGGGCCATGCTGCCACACTGGGAACAGTGGTGGCCCCTGAGCCGGCCTCATCCGTTGACTAACCTCTCTCCCTCTCACCTCCCCAGGGCCGACGAAATTGAAATGATCATGACGGACCTTGAAAGAGCAAACCAGGTAGGATGCTTGATGGCTTCAAACATAAAATCACAAGAGCATAGCCCTTTCTGTCCTCATGGAAGAGGCTTCTCTCTAAGTCAGGAAGCCAGTTAGTCTTGTATTTTTCACATACACCTATCAAAGTTGATGCTTTTTCTGATGCCACGAGCTATACATAACAAGTCCCAGGTGTGATTTCCTTGGGAAAGTCTCTGAGACGGCCCCTGCATCCCAGGCATCCCTTGGTGATGCTTCTTCTCTTCCTTCATCCATCTCTTAAGTCTCTACACTGTTCCCATGACAGCTGTTATGCAGCAGAGTTAACCCTGCAGCTAAGTCTGTGCCTCCACCTTCTAATGGGCTGAGCCACTCGCGCTGGAGAGGGCTTCCAGCCAACAGGCCCTCTCAGCTGATTCTTAGTCGTCACAGTGCTTTGTGGAAGTCACCCCCAGCACTGTGTCCCACACAGAATAGGCACCTAGTACCCTCTAAAAGGGGCTTCCCAGGTGGCACTAGTGCCAAAGAACCCACCTGCCAATGCAGGAGACATAAGAGACACAGGTTCGGTCCCTGGGTCGAGAAGATCCTCTGGAGGAGGACATGGCAACCTATGTTCCAGTGGAACATAGCAACTCCAGTGTTCTTGCCTGGAGAACCCTGTGGGCAGAGGAGCCTGATGGGCTACAGTCCATGGGGTCACAAAGACTCGGGCACAACTGAAGAGACTTGGCACGCACGCAAGCACACATCCCGTGGCTGCAAATGCAGAGCTGCCACCCTGCCGAGCCCGGCCCTTCCCCAGGAACTCTGCAGAAGAGGAAAACATTTTGCTTCAGCAAATGGTGCTACTGCTTTGAAAAGGAAGGGGTCTCCCCCTTTTGTTTTATTTTATTCTAGTCTATTTTTTAGTGGAGAGAAGCAGCCAGAGCTGGGTTAGGTTTCTCAGCCCCAGAAGGCCATGCGCAGGCGGTGGTGGCCTCTCCCCATTTAGTTCTACAGCCGGGCCACCCCACACACAGGGAAGCTTAGGGTAGCCCCAAGAGGATGAAAATCCTTCTCGAATCTGCAGTCTCAGCTCTCTGCCTTTTGAGGGTCCCACAGCGCAACTGCCTCCCGGCTGGCATTCCTAACCCCTTGGCAGACATTCAGGAAAGAGTGTCCCTGTTTGATCTTTAGCTCATGAAAATACTCTGAACTCTGACTGAAGTGTGAAAGTCAGTTTATGCAGGAGAGGGGTCATAGGACGTCTGGGTTCCTTTCTCCTTTCTGAGGGTCCTAGGCCTGATCCATATCAGGTGCTCAGTAGAAACACCTGGACTGCATCACCCCAGGTAGCATCTCTAAAGTAATTCAGCTGAATGTATTTACTTACTGGCCATACCACACATCATGTGAGATCTTAGTTCCCTGACCAGGGATCGAACCCATGTTCCCTGCATTAGAAGTGCAGAGTTTTAAGCACTAGACTGCCAAGGAAGTCCCAGGTAGCATGTTTGTGTGGCAACTCTGCTGGTCACAAGGAGAAGAGCTGACCATTCTTGAGTAACTTGTCTTGTGCCTGGCTCTGTTCTGAGCACTTCACATGAACCAAGCCCCTTCAGCCTCACCGGTTTCCACCAAGATCAGTGTGGTTATGACTCCCATTTTATAAATAAGCAAACTGAGGTCAGCAGCCGGTCAGTTGCAGAGTCAGGCCTGGAACCTACGCTCTTCACCACACTCAGAATCAGGGCTGGAGTCCAAGGGCTCATTTTGCCTTTCTTTCAAATTCCCAAAAACACCCATTCCACTCCCTGCCCTAAAGCACTACTTCTGCTCCAGTTCACAAAGGTGCCTAAGCATTTATTTACCTTAATTTACTATAAACTAATTTACTTTGGCCCCTTTGTTCTTATTTAAGTAGCACTGCTCAACTTTGCGGAGACCATACCTGTTAGACTTCCCTGTCACAGGACTGCCATTCGCATTTCTCAAATTTCCACCCATCCACTCTCTCCCCCTGGCCAATCCTGGGCCAGCCGCCCCTTCTGAAGGCACTCTGGGGTAAGCTCTGGTTTGTTAGGTAACCTGATTCTGTGCACATCAAGTGATCAGGTTCTAATTAGTCTGCAGGTACTAAGCATATTTGGCAGAGGTGACACTTTTCTCCAAATGCCGAAGGCCCTGGGTGGCTATGGGTCCTTGGAGATGCCAGGCAGGACCCTGCAGAAGGTGCTGCTTCCAAGGTGGCAGTTTGCTCAGGTCCCCACTCAGTACTTCCTGGCTGTGTGGCCTTGGATAAATCTCTTTACTGCTTATATTTCTTTAAAAAAGAAAAGAAAAAGATGAACTTTGCAGACCTTATGCCAAGGAAAAATTAATCCAGTCACACACAAAAAGAAAACAAATACTGTGTGATTCCTCCTATATGAGGTCCCTGCTGCTGCTGCTGCTGCTGCTGCCGCCAAGTCGCTTCAGGCGTGTCCGACTCTGTGCGACTCCACAGACGGCAGCCCACCAGGCTCCGCCGTCCCTGGGATTCTCCAGGCAAGAACACTGGAGTGGGTTGCCATTTCCTTCTCCAATGCATGAAAGTGAAAAGTGAAAGTGAAGTCACTCAGTCATGTCCGACTCTTCGCAACCCCGTGGACTACACCCCACCAGGCTCCTCCGTCCATGGGATTTTCCAGAGTACTGGAGTGGGGTGCTGTTGCCTTCTCCTATATGAGGTCCCTACAGTCATCAAATTCATAGAGACAGTAGAAGGGTGGGTATCAGGGGCTGGGAGAATGGGGAATTGTAGTGTTGAATAGGGTCAGGCTTTCACTTCTGCAAGATAAAAAGTTTTAGAGATGGTTGCCTGACAATGCGAACATGCTTAACACTACTATAAAATCCATACGTAAAAATGCTTAAGATGGTGTATTATATGTGATTATATTTTACCATAATTTAATCTTTTAATTTAAAAAAGAAACTTGTTAATGTTCAGGAGAATGGGAGGAAGGGAGGCAAGTGCAGGCAGACCTCAGAGAGATTTCGGGTTCGAGGCCACTGCAGCAGAGCAGGTATCACAGTGCAAGTCACTCAAATGTTTCAGCTTCCCAGTACATGTAAAAGTTATGTTTATGCTACACTGCGAGTCTGTGAAGTGTGCAGTAGCAGTACGTCTGAACAAACAATGAGCATACATACCTTAATTTTAAAAGAAAGCTACTGGAAAAACACTGCCAGTGGACTTGCTCCAACACAGGGTTGCCACCAACCTTCAATTTATAAAAAGCAGTGTTTGGAAAGCACAATAAAGAGAAGCGTGATAAAAGGAGGTCTGCCTGCACTTCCTTTGCAGGATTATTTGTAGAATTAGAGGTAAAATGCCCGGAAGTGGAGGCTTCCTGCATGGCTCAATGGCAGAAGAATCTGCTTGCCAGTGCAGGAGGCGTGGGTTCTATCCCTAAAGTCAGGAAGATCCCCTGGATGAGGGGATGTCAACCCATTCCATCCAGTGTTCTTGCCTGGGAAATATCATGGACAGAGAAGCCTGGCAGGTTACAGTCCACGGGGTCACAAAGAAGTGGACATGACTGAGCATGCACGCACACAGCCTGGAAGTGAGTGCCTTAATTCATGCTCTGTAGTTGCTAACATAGCCAGGTTCACAGGGAGAATTCCAAAGTCCCACCCTAGGGGAGTACCAGCACGGTGAGCATATCAGGAGGTATAGGAGAGCCTAACCAGCCACTCAGGGCGAGTTCATAGCTGGATGTGGCTGCCAAAGGAGATTAATGCAACCTCAGGCTGCATTAATAGAAATAGTCTCGAGTGAAGGAGGTGATGATTCAGCACCCATCTGTAGCAATTAGTCCTTGCTCAGGGACTTGTCATTTGTCCTAGAAACCTGGAAGGAAGGTAGGCATTCAGGGAGTGCTTTCAGGGTCCACTCCATGGCCAGGATGGGGAAGGGACCCACACAGGAAGGGAACCAGGAGGTTTGGGGACATCTTTATTCTTTGGGAAGCAGAGAAAGAAAACAGAGGGACTTGACACATGGGGAACTTGGGATGTTAAGAGATTAGAAAGGGGAAGGCCTAGGGTGGTGATTGTGGATTCTGGCCTTGCAGCTCTCCAGGACTGGCCACAGAAGGGGTTGGGCTTTGTCATGGCTGAGGGCAGAGGCTAATGGGAGGGAGCTCCCCTCATCCCATGCAGAGAAGCTTGTTCTCAGCAGTGAGTCGCCAGAGGTGCCTGGAGCTGCCTTTGACAGGAGTGAGCTCCCCGTGAACAGATAGGGGCCAGACTTTGCTGAGTGTGTGAGGTGGAGGATCCAGACACAGAGCAAACAGAAAGTGCTTGGACTCAATGACTCAGCAGGTTGACAAGGGTGACTCAATGAGGAGAAAAACTTCCCTGGTAGGCAGGGAGGAGGGCACCCAGGAAGGCGAGGAAGCACTCAAGGGTTCCAGGCTGTTCCAAAAAGCCACTTTGGGGACATGGGCCCAGAGAAGGGGGTCCAGCTGGGTTTAGGGCAGGGGGCCTCTTCCTGAGAACAGTGGAGTGGCACAGGCAGGAGTGAGATGCCAAATCTGAGTTCTAGAGGGATTGCTCTGGCTACACAGTGGAAAGCGGAGGGGAGTGAAAGGACCGGAAGCCAGGAGAGCAGTGAGCAGCTGCTGAGATGGATCAGGGCAGGGATGTGCGGGCGGCTCGGCCCCCCAGTGACAAAGCAGAGGCAGAAGCGGGCGAGAGGAGGGGCACCAGGAGCTGCACCAGGGCAGGCACAGCCAAACATCTGGTTCTGTGGCTTTCCCGTCAGGGGAGAGCCCCGGGAGGAACAATTTGCTAGTTCACTGGCATATAACATTGTTTTTGCACTGGGTTTATAGTCAAAATGTTCTACTGAGACCTGAAGCTCTATTTTATAGCTAAAGTACTTCTGTTTCTAGTGAGGAAAAGTGAAAGAGAATCAGCAGCAGGCGATTAGGAGTCAGGTTTATTTACACCTATTTGTTCAACTTTGAGATGCTTGTAATAATACTGTCTTTACTGGTGACTGTTAACGTGGGGCTTCCCAGGTGGCTCAGCAGTAAAGAATCCATCTGCAGTGCAGGGGATGCGGGTTTGATCCCTGGGTTGGGAAGATCCCCTGGAGAAGGAAATGGCAACCCACCCCAGTATTCTTACCTAGGAAGTGCCATGGACAGAGGAGCCTGGCAGGCTACAGTCCAAGGGGTCGCAAAGAGTCAGACATGACTTACAGACTAAAAACAACAGAAAGTTCAGAGCTTCGGAGGCAGGAGGAGGTAGGGAAATTTGCTCTTCTGGCTTTTCTGAAGTCATGACTCAGCAGTCAGTGGACTGTGACAGTCTAAGTTTATGGGAATGGAGTGGCATTGGGGGAGGTCCAGCTTTCAGCCTAGCTGACCCTTGAGAGGAGAAATTCAAATCAATATCCAGCGAATCCCCCCAGAAACACAGGTAGGGAGCCTAAACGGGACTCCAGCCACTGAACGGGGCCAGCTTGGGACACATGGCAATTAATCTCTCTGTAGACTTTTCTGATCTTCCTCCAATAGCATCACTGAAGCAGAGCCGCCTCTGGCCCTAGCTGTGCCCCACAGCACTGGGTGGTGCTGCTTTGGAAAGGTGACCTGAAATTAGCTGTGTGCTTTCCAGAGTGATAGCATCTGTTCCCTTGGGAAGTTGATCGCTGGTCTTTGTAGTCTTGCTCCCCTTTCTCTTCCTCGAGAGTCCAGGGCCTGGAGGGAAGCAGGTCGAGGGGTCATCCCCGAGGAGACCTTGCCTTCTCCCAGAAATGGTCCAAAGGTGTTATTGGTACTCGAGGAATATGGCGGCCAGGAGACCATCCCCCGAAGATGTCCACATCCCGACCTCCACAACCTGCGGGCATGTTCATTTACTTGCAGAGCAGAGTCAAGCCTGTTAATCTGCTGACCTTAAGGTGTGCGAATCCCTGGGATTATGCAGGTGGGCCCTCCGTAGTCCCCAGAGTTCTCAGAGGCAGAGAGGGAGGCAGAGGGGTCAGAGTGAGGGGATGCGAGAATTCGGTTGGCCACTGCGGGTGCTGAAGGCCACAGTGAGGAAGGGGCCACAAGCCAAGGAATGCGGGCATCCTCTATGAGCTGGAAACAGCCAGAACACAGATCCTCCCCTGGAGGTTCAGGAAGGGCCTAGCCCTGCCAGCACCTTGATCTTACCCCAGTGAGCCCCATAGCAGATGCCTGACCTCAGAACTGTGACGTGATCAACTTGTGGGACGTAATAAACTCAATGTGTGTGAGTTTACTCCAGCAGCCTTCAGAAGATCATGCAGCGGGGGACAGCCTTCCCTCAGGCCACATTCCCAGCCATTCCCATGGCTGCCACATCCCTGGAGGGATTGCTCAGCTCCCGTATCCCTGAGCCTGGGTTTCCATGGCCACACATATAAAAGGGACAAGCGACAAAGCCTGGGGCCAGGTTGGGCAAAAGGCTAGATCAGAGACACACCACCTCCAGCACCACCATCAACCATATAAAACCAGGGACCTCAAGGCCACACCTTAAATGGGTAAATGGGAAAGCTTGCCCGACAGGGGAGGTGGGGAGGATTCCCTCATGCCCCAGCCTTGTTTCTGAGGGAGAAGGAAACACACTCCTTGAGAGAACTCGGGAGCACAGCCACCTTGCCCTGGGCCCAGGGCTCCTGTTCCACACTGGGCCAAGACCGGTGTCACCTGCCCCCGCCCCCGCCCCCGCCTCAGGCTGCAGCTGCCCCAGCCAGCGTCATCTGTGCGGAATCCTCACTGCCCTGTGCTGGCTCGACTAACAAAATTCTTGAAGCAAATAAAGCATCCTGGCTCCCTGGTCACAGACGGCTGAAGAAAGCTAGAGCGCCGCCTAAGACAAGCTTCGGTCTCTAGTAATTTTCCCCTGAAACTTTTTAAGATTTTAAATTTTTAAAAACTGTCCTCATTTTAAAGGTAAGGAAAGAATAAATGCCACCTGAGGCAGCCCATGCCAGGAGGCCAAAATAATAGTACTCATCCTTCCTCACTGGATACCTCTCACCCTGTGGTGGGCTCTGCTAGGCACCCAGCTTGTGTTATCTCCCTGGTCCCCCAGTCATCCTTCAGGGCAGCCCTGTCTATCTCTGTGGACAGAGTTACTACCACAATGCACAGCAAAACCCTCATTCATTCACATGCTCCCCGCCCCCTGCCCACCCCCACTTACTTTCCATGTGCTTCCAGCATTTGCCCTCACTTCTCAGAAAAGGACAGAGAGTAAGAAGCAGCCAGCAGATCTCTCAGGAGGGCAGCCCAGGTTTGGCCAGGCTCTGTCCTCACCATGGGGGGCCATTGAATCACATCCACAGTGCCGCCAGCTCGGGAGCCCGGCCTCGGCCCTGTCCCTGCCTCTGCAGGGAGGACGAGGAGGCTGCTGTCAGTGGGGACAAGGAGCTGCATGTCTCCCGCGCCCACGGCCCCGTGTCTTACGTGCAGACCAGAAACCAGCCCCAGAGCCGCCCCTTCTCGCTGTTGGTTCCGGTTCGAGAAACGAAGCTTTATCCAGTTGAACTGTGGTCGTGGGGTGAACGGGCGACCCCAGAAACAAGTGATGTCAAGGAGCCAACCCAGCTTAGCACCCCTTCCTTCCGCCTCAGCCACTAATGGTGGGGCTCCATCTACAGCTACAGAGGCTCACCCACCGCAGCAGCTCCTGGCCTCCACTCTTCCTCCAGCGGCTCTGGGGCCTGTTTTGATTTCCAGTTGTTCCGCTTTGTGCAGGATTAGCTGCAGAGCCATGGAGATTTTATGCCCCAAAATGTAACTGATGAGACAGACAAGAGTAAACTTTTCCGTGTGTGCGTGGGCTCAGTCGTGTCCGACTCTTTGCAACCCCATGGACTGTAGCCCACCAGGCTCCTCTGTCCATGAACTTGTCCAGGCAAGAATACTAGAGTTGGTTGCCATTTCCTCCTCCAGAACCTTTTCAGGAACTTGACTTGAGTATTAGAAAATGCATGGCATGGCCCATCTGGAAACAAACTCAGGGGGAAATCTTTTTCAGCAGAGGGGAGACTTTCCTGCAGTTATCATCACCCACGAGCCCCCCACCCACCAGCATCTTGGCCACACCGGTCACACTGCTGCCTTTCCTGACACAGGCGCCTCAAGACATTTTGCAGCAGAGGGTGGGAGGCAGCTGCTCGACTGCAGGCAGGCCTGGCCAGGCGCCGTGGGAATTAGATGGAGTGCCATTCCAAGCACTCCTGGCGCAGCACAGCAGGCGGCCTCCAGCGCCACCCTGGGTGGGAGTAGCCGCTGTTAGAGAGACCCTAATTTGTCCAGATGCCGGGCAGACCGGGCCGCACTGCCCTCGCAGGACCGCTCGAGGCTGCCAACCCTCGTGCTCATACATCTAGACAGATCAGCGAGTACCGGGCAGGATAACTTTGTACTTCTCTTCTCAAAAATTCTTTCTTAGCAATTAGTAGGTGCACGCTGTCACACCATGAAATAAAACACGAAATAGCCTTGCTCAGCCAGGCTCTTCTCGTTCGTCTTTTCTGTGAGCAGAATGTACAACTGGTAGAAGGAAGCAGCGATCGCACCTCAGACCATGTGCCCAGCATCAATTAGTGACTGCTTCCCAGCTGTCTTCGCGTCTTGTCTCAGTCATAACTGTCAAATCAGGATAAGCTCATCAACAAGGCACTCTTGGACAAGTGTACTTCCGGGCGTTAATCCTTGAAAAGTCCCTGGGAGGGAGAGAGTCTTCCCATTTCACAGATGGGATGGTGGAGGCTTGGTGAGCTGAACTATGTAACCTGTCCACATCCCTTGGTCCCAAAGGCCCAGCTCCTGCCCACTGCACCACGGTACCCTCTTAGGTGACAAGCATGGGAGTGACTGTTCTCGCCAGCCAGTGGGACATCCTGGTTAGCTGTCCGGGGCACTGGTGTCCTTGTCCAAGAATTATAGCAAATGAAAGAAGCGTCCACTTGTTTCTCTTGCAGCCTCCTCCCCACAGGCGCCTCTGTTCATCCTCACCCCCCAAGCAATGCCTCGTTGGCCTGGCTGGCTGGAAATGACCAGCCTCAGCGTTAGAAAGCTTGGTTGGGTGAAGGGTTAAATATGTTGAAATAAGCCTGGTCCTCACAAAAGAAGTGGCATTTACACCCCGTCCGTTTGTGGAAATACTTGCTAGAGGAAAACAACCACAACATTGTGCATGTTTTCAGGAGGAGAATGGCCAGAGTGTCTTTAATTCACTGTTTACCCGTGAGAATTACTCCCAGGAGTAATCCTGCAATAAAATCTTCTTGGTCTATGAGAATAGAAAGAAATTGAATCAAAAGACTCCATTTCCACTTGTATTTATTCAGTCTGGGAAATTCAGTGGGCCGGAGCACTAGTATCAGCAGGGGATTCCTTGCTCCTAGCGTTAAATTACTGTCATAATCGCTCAATTATTTCTTCCTTGTACTGTTTAAAATAAAAATCCATCACATTCTCTGTGTTTTTTTTTTTTCTAGCATTTATTAGGTTGAGTGTTTAGGAAAATCAATTATAGTCAGTCAGGCATGAATTGATGAATGTTCTTGTAATAATTGTCAGTTGTTAAACCGAATGTACTTTCTCTTTCCACCCTTTTCATTTCCTCAGAGGGCAGAGGTGGCTCAAAGAGAGGCGGAGACCTTGAGGGAGCAGCTCTCGTCGGCCAACCACTCTCTCCAGCTGGCCTCCCAGATCCAGAAGGCGCCCGACGTGGTGGGTAGCCCAGCCCCTCGGGGACTCTATCGCCCTGCATCCGCACCTCTGTGTTACGGCCACTTTCTCCTTTGGCTTTAGAACATCCCTTTGGCAGGGATAATATTTGAAATAGTCCCGCTGTCTCGATGGAGTATGCTTGTGATAGTCTGGGGGTGGAAGCTGTTTGAGTCGGAGGAGGAGCTTTACTAGTGGTGCGTTGGTGCTTGTGGTCAGGGTGACGCCACCCAGTGGAGAGCCTGCAGAGAGCATCTTCCTGGTTATGCTGGTTGCGGGTTTGGTGGGAGCACTCCCAAGCTGAAGGCTTAACAACACTGCAACACTGCACAGGAAGCTTGGACATTTGGTCTTCTTCTAGACATGTGTTTCCAGAGTGAAAAATGCCTCATGATGGGGGTGGGCAGAGAAGGCAATGGCAACCCACTCCAGTGTTCTTGCCTGGAGACTCCCAGGGACGGGGGAGCCTGGTGGTCTGCTGTCTGTGGGATCGCACAGAGTCAGACACAACTGAAGCAACTTAGCAGCAGCAGCAGCAGCATGGGGGTAGGGGTGGGGAACAGGGGAGGTGATCACGCAGCAAACCACTATGAGTTTGTGTGATAATCCGGACCTCCCCCGATGTTCGACCGATCCCGAGGAGGCAGGCACACACCTCTCAGTCCTCTGCCTCTTGATTTTCCTAAGACTGATGGAAACTGCTTTTAGCTGGAACTTTCCCAGCTCAATCAGAGCAGCTTTGAACTGTCGGATTCCAGACTCTTCAGTGCCATGCAACGACCATGGACCGTGGAGCCAAACCCCTGGGTTCCAACCCCAGCTCTGTGGTTTATCTGCTGTGTGACTTGGGGCAAATGGCTTAACCTCCCTGAGTCTCACTGGCACCATCCATAAAATGGGTTTTCACAAGGGTTCTGGAAATTACTCTGAGTGAGGCCAGTCCCGCCACATCATCTGTCATCTGACAGACAACCTTAGTGGCGAGTCTTCTGTGGTCAGTGTCAGTGCTCTGGTCCAGGAGCCCCAGTTTCCAAGCCAGCTGCATCACTAGTTCACGTCCAGTGATGTGAACTCAGGTGATAACACTTACCAGGCCTGAGTTTCCTGGCATGCAGAGTAAGGAGGAAGTGATCCTGAGGACCCCTCAGCTTTGACAGCCTGTGATGGGTGAATCACAATTGTCAGTGTCCTTTTATTAATTTATTTTTTCTTAAGTGTTTTTTTTTTTTCTTTTCTGACTTGGACTAGTTTAAAGCTTTCATTGACTTTGTTACAACATTGCTTCTGTTGTTTTGATGTTCTGGTTTTTTGGCCACAAGGCATGTGGGATCTTAGGTCCCCAGCCAGGGATTGAACCCACACCCTCTGCACTGGGAGGCAAAGTCCTAGCCCCTGGACCACCAGGGAAGCCCCTGTCCTTTTACTTAACAGACAGTTGGAGAGCCCTTGCTGTGAGCCGGGACCCGCAGTAGATACTGGGAGAGCCAGGAGGGACAGGCGAGGCCCTCCCCAGAGAGGACAGCCCGGTGGGAGGCGTCCTGCTGCAATAGGTGGCTCATCACTCTGACAGAGTCTCTAACACCAGCCCTTGAAGCAGGGCATTGCCATTTCTTTATACAGATGAAGAAATGGAAGCTCCCTGGATGTAAACCCCTCATCCCAGATTGTTTGGCCCCAGTGTGCAAGCCAGGGCTCCAGCGGGGGCCACATCCGCGCCAGACCAGAGCTTTAAAATTATTCCCCAGGAACAGATCCAAAGCAAAGCTTTAGTGTGAGGACCCCTTGTAAGACGAGATTTTTGTTTTCTCTCTTTAAGTTCATATTTAACTAAAACGTGACTTAAGCGTTTCAGGATACAGAGAAAAGTTTTCCATTTAAGGCACCATCACAGCCTTTGTACTTAATGGACTCTGGTATTAATTTTGTCCAAAACATCCCCTCGTCCAAGTTCACCTGAATGGGACCCAGCCCCACGGCCGTGGCGGGAGGAAGCTGTCGAGGATGGCGTCTACACTGCTTCCCATGGCCTCTGCAGTCACTTGGGGTCCTTGAGAGAAGGCCATGCATCCTGTGTCCACACGGGGCTCCTGAGCTACAAGTTGTGATTGAGAGGGTTTCTGGCACCATCCTGGACTCTAACAACCAAAACATTTCGGAAGGAAATGAGTGTTTGTGCAGGTAGAGTAAGTTGTGGATCCTCGGGGTGCTTAAACACTTCATCATCCGCTAAGTGCAGTGTTTACATGGCACTGCTTCAGTCTCCCGCTAGCAGCCCTGCCAGGGCTCCTCTCGGGGGTGCGTTCCCACGTAGCTCGGCAGCTCCAGCCCCAGCCAGTTGGGGAGCGAATGAGCAAACATAGGAAACCGGGCCAGCGGCACAAAGTCTGTTAGGCTTGGCTGGCAGAACCCAGCAGAGAAACAGTCAAGGCTATAGATCCAGCAAAAGCCAAAGATCTCAGGCCACTGGGGTCTTAGTGCTATTGCCAATTCCAGAAGGCGCTGCTCCACCCGCATGAGGGGCCATGCAAGCCTCCTGATGGTTATCTCATTTCTGCCTCATGACACCGCGGTCGTTAGAGGACAGTTTGGTTGCCTTCATTTGATATGTGAGGAAACAGGCTCAGAAGGGTTAAATCAACTGCCCAAGGTCACACAGCTAGAAAATGACTGAGTTGGAATGTGAGCCCAAGGTTGTCTTGCTCTGAATTCTACCCCTTCTTCCACCTCCATCCAGCCACCTTGGCTTCATGTGCACTCAAGGAGAGAGGAGATATGCAGGCTCTTTGGCAACTATTTACAGAAAAATATTAGTTAGAGGCTCTGATGCCCCACACCAGGCCGTCTTGAACCTAAAGGCCTGTCCATCAGGTGAACATGCTGGCCGGAATCCGCCTACATTGGCCACTTGGCATTGGTAGGAATAGCAGGTTGATGAGGAGGAAGGGAAACTGAGCCTCCCGGTCCCTCGGCCCTCCCCAGAGAGGTCAGCCTAGACTCCAAGCGTTTGCCTCGCAGGCTGGGGTCCCGGCCCACCATCACTGCATGTCAGGTTTCCTGCATGTTGAGTGACATTCGTGTGTCTTTTTCACATTTCACCTGAAAACGGCTGCAGGGTAGCAGAGATCATTGTCTGGCTTCTTCTGTCCAGTCTTGGTGTTCTGGTCTCTGTGGGAGGATTTGTGTGACCTGTGAGAGTCCACACAACCAGGTTGGCAGGCAGGAAAACAGTTCAAGGGACAAACTTGAACAGGAACTCCCTCAGCCACTACTGCTTCCGCATTCATTCTCCCCTTTGAAAACACACCCCCACCCCCACATTCCAGCACCCAGAGGGACACAGGCCCTTATATGTGAAGCCTGGAGCCTGGGCAAGTCCCCCACAACAGACTCCCGAGACCCCATGCTGGTGCTCACAGGGGCCTGTTGTCAGGCTGAGGGAAGTCAGTTTCTGTCCTTCCAGGTTGGTCTAACCCAGGGTCCTGACCCTGGACCCCATCCATGTCACTGAGAGTCCCTGGGCCCTACCCCAGGCCCCTGAACCACAGCCACCAGGGCAGGGCCTAGACCCCATGTGTTTGTTAAAGCCCCCAAGGGATTTGGGCTTTCCTGGTGGCTTAGTGGTAAGGAATCTGCCTGCAGTGCAGGAGATGAGGGTTCAATCCCTGGGTCAGGAAGATGCCCTGGAGAAAGAAATGGCAACCCACTCTAGTACTATTGTCTGGAGAATCCCATGAACCAAAGAACCTGATGGGCTACAGTCCATAAGGTCACAAAGAGTTGGGCACGATTAGCGATTAAACAACGACCAAAGGATTTGGGTGTGGCTAAGTCAAGGTCTAGACAGACATGAGGGAGGCAGTGGTCCTGGTCCCCTGAGTCCACGTTTCTCAATAATAATCTCAACTGATTAGTGTCAGTTATTACTGATTATTACTGAATTGCCAGATGCCAGCCTCCTGCAGTTTTCCACACCTCCCCAACCCTGTCCCACCATCTCCTTTGAGCTGGTGCCCACAGACCAGCAGGCCACGCCTCCATCACCCAGGTGTAGGCCTCTCCTCCACCCGCAGCCCCTGGTCCACTCCCAGGCCCTTGTCCAGCTCTCCCTCCATTTCCCACTGTGTCTATACAATGGGACGACAGGATGCCCTTGTGCTGGAGATGGGAGTGAGCACACATTCAGGTGCAGAGGAGGGTGGTATTTTCCATCCTAATTCCAAGGTCCCATTGCTTTAGGGTGTGTTACCTCATCTCACCTCACGTAGTTTATGTGAGACACGAATTATGTTTGCTGTGTTAACGAATAAGCACTCTGTGGCTGTTCCTGAATTAACTGGCATGCCTACATTCTCGTGGTCGACTTGTGGGCCAAGACAGGCTGGGCCTCAGTGGCCAGCCATCCCCTGGGACAGCCCGTCCCTGCCCCCGTCCTGGGTCCAGGGTCACACTGAGCGCTGCTGTTCTTACACATGTCTTCTGAGCCCCTCGTCCCTGAGGTGGCGACCTACACTCACCCATTGAAAACCCCAGATCACTTTCCGGTGTGCCGTACAGGTTCTCTCCCTAAGGGCACTTTCACAGTCTCTGTGGCTGCCATTCCGCATCCCCGGAAGACTGGTAAATACGTTCAATTAGATACCATGGCACAGCCTACCCCTACCACGAGGCCGACCTCCCCGTGTCACTGTCATCCCCCAGCTAAGTCCAGGCCCCCTGGCCGCCCTCCCGAGTGGTCACTTTCAGGTACCAAGAGACTCGGTCCTCTTCGAGGTGGCCTCTCAGCATCAGTCACCCCTTCCTCATGCCCTGCTCCCTGCCTCTCCCACCCTGTCCCACCTGTGGCATCCATGCCCAGAGACAGCCCCCCTTCTTCCCACGGGCTCGCCCGTCCACCCACACCCTCCCTCCATCCACAGGCCCCTCTGTTGTCCTCGCTGCCGGGAGGACCTCTCTGCAGTCCCTTGGCTCCTGACTTTGGTTCCTGCCCATGTTGTCTAAGGGCAGAGCTTCCTAAATTCTCTGTGGTTGAGGACACTTTTATTTGTTTTGTTTTGTTTCTAATTTCCAATCTGTTGCAGACTGTTTTATAAAAGACAATAAAAATGTCACAGCAAAATCAGATTGCTGTAAAAGTTTCTAAACGCTTATTCTCCATTCCTGTGCTTGTCTCACTGTGTACCGGCCACAGTTTATGAATTGGCACCAATCCGTGGAGCACAGTCTGAACAGAACTGGTCTGGACAGCATGTGCCTCTTTAATAAGTTGGCGGGAGAATGCTCGCTGGGGCCCCAGGGCCACGGACAGATCTGCCAGAAGTCAGGGGAAGTGAAGGGCTTACTTTACAACGTCATGCAGACCAGAGACACGGCCCACAAAGCTTCACATTCTTACATGGTAAAGGCCTTAGTTTCCCTGGAGGGAGATAGGTAACATTATTTCCCTGGTGACCAGCTGTCCCCAGAAGTGAGAACCCTGTGACAGGCACGTCACATGTGGGATGGCATGGCTGTCCCTGCCACCTGGGGCTGAAGCTGCCACAGTTTCCTGCCCCGGTTTAGGTCAGACCATGGTGTGCAGCAGTGCATTTCCAGGGGCCAGGGTGATGGCGGGGATGGTGGCATTCTAGACCGCAGTCTGAGCCACCCCTGGGTCTCTGCAGTCACGGGGACCAAGCCATCCTGCCCGCCCCATCCTGCCCCATCAGTCATGCCCAGAAGTGCTCCGCCCCGCACACAAGCTCCCAGAATTGTTCAGGAGCTACAGTCACTTTTAAAAGCTGACAAAAGCACTGCTCCCCTGCTTGAGAGATGGAGTTACGGATTTGACTCTTAAGAAGGATTTCTCCCTGTTTTGCGTAGTTTCTAAAATGAGCAAATCTGAGGAGTGGGGAGTAAGGTTTTTAAAACAGCAATTATCGAAAGAATTCGTAAGCAAAAGAACCCCAACTAATGCATCGTCCACATCTTTTAGCTTTTTTTTTTTTAATGCCAACTCTGAGAATCAACTTGTCAAATGATATCTCAGCTTCTAAATAATATAGTAATGAAGCAAAAGGATATTGAATCTCATCTTGTGGTAGAAAAATCCGAATTCTGTGGAACATTCCAGAAGCCGTCCCCAGAACCTTCCCCTCTGGCATCCCCAGCCATCATCAGCAGGGCTGTTTCCATCACCTCCTTCAGGTTTTTGCTCAAAAGTCACCATCTCAATGAGGTTTCTCCTGACATATTAACCCCAAACACCCCGTCCTTGCTTCAGTTTTTTCATGGCACTTATCACTATCCGACACACTCCATGCTGCTAATAAGCATATTTAAGGCGTGTTGACAGCTCAGTTGGTAAAGAATCTGCCTGCAATGCAGGAGACCCCGGTTCGATTCCTGGATCGGGAAGATCCGCTGGAGAAGGGAAAGGCTACCCACTCCAGTATTCTGGCCTGGAGAATTCCATGGACNTGCTGCTAATAAGCATATTTAAGGCGTGTTGACAGCTCAGTTGGTAAAGAATCTGCCTGCAATGCAGGAGACCCCGGTTCGATTCCTGGATCGGGAAGATCCGCTGGAGAAGGGAAAGGCTACCCACTCCAGTATTCTGGCCTGGAGAATTCCATGGACTGTACAGTCCATGGGGTCGCAAAGAGTCGGACACAACTGATTGACTTTCACCTTCAGGCCCACCCTGCCTCGCCCCATGGGGACAGGACTTCTGTCCTTTTGTTCTCTCCCGTGTGCCTGGTACACGGTGGGTATTCAGTAAATGGTTGTTGAACAGACAAATCCAGGCAGCAGCTCCCAGGCAGGTGGGAAGGTGGCAGGGGCAGGGCGATGGGCAGGGTGGGTCCAAGCAGAGGCATGAGGTGCTGACGTCTCATCCGCGTCACCATCCACATCCTCCCTGCCACCCGCTTTTCACCCCAGTCAACCAACCCCGCACGCCCGTCCCAAGCCGGGGCGATTTGGTCATCTCCTTTGTCCTCCGCAGGAGCAGGCCATAGAGGTGCTGACCCGCTCCAGCCTGGAGGCTGAGTTGGCCGCCAAGGAGCGGGAGATTGCCCAGCTGGTGGAGGACGTGCAGAGACTCCAGGCCAACCTCAGCAAGCTGCGCGAGAACTCAGCCAGCCAGATCTCCCAGCTCGAGCAGCAGCTGAGCGCCAAGAACAGCACCCTCAAGGTAAGTGCACCAGAGGGCTGGGAGGGAGCCCCGGGAGTCTGAGAAGGGCGGCACGCATGTGTGCACACACCACATCCCTCCGCACGCGGTCCCGGGGGACACAGGGCATCTGGCTCCCCACCAGCACCCTGAGCTCTTCAATGGACACTTCACCCCCTGTGTAATGACCGTTTCAGGTGCCTCACCTCAAAGCCATCTCATTGTTTTTGTCTGTAACGATGATGGTTAAAATTCCTTCTCCTTTATCTCGGTCAAGCTCCAGCCATCAGCCTGAGTCTCCCTCCAGTGAGGACAGTAGGAGGAGGCATGAGGTTGCCCTGGACTCGCCTCCTCTCAGAAGCTCCATTAGGCTCTTGTTTGGAGGACTCTGTGTCCTGACTGACAGCAGGCAAGGCACCATTGACCCCTGTAAGGTGGCCAGAAGCAGAGTCCTAAAGCCCAAGGCAGCGAGGCAGGACGGGCTTTGACCTGGGTGGCGTGTCCCTGCCAGTCGGCTGTCTTCTCACGCAGCCCATGGTAGAAACCCCCATCCTGGGGCCCCGCCTGCCCACAGCGCCTCCTTGTCATCCAAGGACTCAGAGGCTGTTGGTGCTGGACCTGAGACTGTGAGCTCACTGGCCTGGGCTGGAGTGCCATCGGTGCAGCTGACACAGTAGTCCAGCTCTGCCGGCCTCTCCTGGCTCCTGGAGGAGGCTGCCCCAGGAGGACCCAGCCCGCTGGGACCCAGCCCTCCCTGTGCCCAAACGAAATGAACGCCAAGGGTTCGCTGCCGGCAAGTCAGCACCAAGCCCTGGGGGCCCTGCTCCCGACCTGCAGGGCTGTTTTCTGACCCTCCGGCCTGTGCCAGAAGCCATGGCCCAGAGCCCCCACGATTGGCCCTTGATATCCCCCACCGGCAGTCCTCAGCTGTCTAGCCAAAAACTACATCCTCTTGGAGCATCTCATACATATGTGTCCCAAATTCAGAACCCAGAACCTTCTACATTGTATTTTTTAATTATACTTATTTGAGGTATGTCCAATCTGTTGAAGTTAGCATAATTTGGAGGTGGTCCTGGCATCCTAGACTCACACATCAGAGCCAGCAAGGACTCCTCAGTGGGATCTTATTTGATGACGAAGACACCGGACCGGTGAGGGCACAGGCACGAGCTCTGCCGTCCCCCTCGCCGCCCCGTCCGCCTGCCAGGCGCCCCCACCTCCACTCAGTGCCCATTCGTGACAGGCATGAATGGATAAGCGACCAACGGCCAGTTATAGTCCCTATGCACGAAAGAAAGTGGATCATAGTTAATTGTAAAAAAATGTCAGGAAAACTTTCTCTTATATAAAGTAACTCTAGAAGGTGGTTAGGCCCCATTTTGATATTTTCTAAGTTGAGATTTTTCTTTTCCTTCTCAACTCATGACCGTGCTTCTGAGGCAGCACTTAAGTCTCCAGCAAGTCTGTCCTCCTGGCAGCACGCTAGCCCGACCTCACTGGCACCAGGGCAGCCACGGCTCACCCTCACTAGACCCTTCTCTGCCTCTTTGGGTTTCTCATCCACCGCCTGAGAAACTTCCCGGTGCCCAGGCCCCTCCAAGGACATGGTCTTGCCAGGACAGGGAGGTGGTTGAGGCCAGGAAACCTCACCCACGGCGTTCAGCTCGCTGGTGTTGCGTGTTCTCTCATCAGCTTGCACAGCGAGTACCAGTGCCCACTGCATTTCCAGAGTCAGTGTCGTTCTCTCGTGTTAACAGCCATTTCTGAGCCCAGCAGAGGCGCAGCTATCAGATAATTCTCCTTCCCCTCCTTTGCTAACAGCTAAGGGGCGCGGCTCGAGTCCGTGATGCGTTTGACTACATGAGAGCCATAGACCCTANGCCCACTGCATTTCCAGAGTCAGTGTCGTTCTCTCGTGTTAACAGCCATTTCTGAGCCCAGCAGAGGCGCAGCTATCAGATAATTCTCCTTCCCCTCCTTTGCTAACAGCTAAGGGGCGCGGCTCGAGTCCGTGATGCGTTTGACTACATGAGAGCCATAGACCCTACCGTTTTATTACAGAGCAGTTTCTTCCGAGTCAGTTAAGGTTTTAATGTCTGCCTTCACCAAAAATGAAACGCAGTTTCACAAATTAATGTTCTTTACCCGTATCTTGGGGGAATTCTTTAATACTCTGCAGTTAATGAAACAATTCGGCAATACTTCTTCCAAAATTATTACTCCCCTATCTTCATCTGATCTAATAATCAAAACATATCCTCTAGTAACAAGACTTCTCTGATTTTAATTATCTTAACCCCTGGTCGCCAGGAGCAAAGCTCTCCCTGATATCAGACCCACTCGTGGAAGGCGCCTGCCTTCCCCAAACGAGCGCGTCTGCCTTGCTCACCCAGAGGAATAAGGTTAATTGAATGAGATACTTCCGTGGGCTTTTTTTTCTTTCCTAACGTGTGCAATTTATAGTCTCCAATCTAAACTAAGCAGCAAAACAATTATTAGGAAACTATTTTATGAATGAGACCTGTCAAACCGACCCGATGCTTTAGCGACAGGGGTCTGGGGCCAGCCATGGTGGCCACTGGGAACAGCCGGGAGCCTCCCCTGACTCTCGTTTCCTCCTCCCCCTCTGCCGCTACTAGCACCACTCCTCCTCCGCCCTTCCTTCTTGGACCATGTTGACCTGCTTTGGGGGCTTGGGTTGGGATTGCCGGCCGAGGGCACCACAGCCTCCTACTCTCTCTCAGCCTCTCGGTGTGGTGGGTGGGTTTCACCGTGGACACTGACCACGACCTCTGAGATAAATGGTGATGTGCAAGGGCAGAAGTGCAGCGGACAAGCCTTGAGACTGTCATGTGTTGAGCTTACTGGGGTCTTCTCCACCAGGACACCCTAGGGTGCACGTACTCTGTAATGAAACATGTTTGGGGACTAAGCAGTTTGCTTTCTCAAGCAGCCTGACACGCCCCCTCTCTTTTCGACTGAATACTTTCTTCCCTTCGCCTCCATAACTGATTGATAGTCATTAGGATAAATTGCTGGTTGGATGTCTACCAGTCTCTCCTCTCTCCTCACGTTCTGCTTTTCAAGCCAAGGTCACCAGCACTATCCAAATGCAGTGGTGCCTCCTCTAACCTTCAGACATTGAAACAGACTCAGAAGCAGGAGACGTTTCTTCCTCTCTGGTCTGACAAGTGCTTCACCTCCATCCCACTTGTCAGGGATCATTCTGTACTCATAATTAATGAAATAACCTGACCACCGTCATGAGGCTTCTGTCTCTGGTAACACCGCTCTGGGGTCTTCTGTTGGAACCCTTCAGTAGCCCAGGAAACACAGCTACCAATAGCTCCGATTTAAAACAGGTGTCTGTAAGAAAGACTCACTGAGGCCAGTCTCCCCTAGGGAGAAATAATATTTTCTACAGATGCTTTAAAGATCAGCAGTTCTCACTGGATGCATGGACCCATGTGTTAGAATCACGTGAGGACCTTTTTCCAAACCACACAAGCCTCCCCAACCGTCCATACCGCTCACACCACCTCCCAAGGTTCTGTTGGGTCCTTTTGAGCCACTGTCTCCTTCGGGGTGAGGACGAAGAAAGACCAACAGCCACTTCTCTGCACTCGTTCAGCAACTTTAATTGTGGACACTCCCTCTTTAGTTACGTAAGTCCCCTCTCCGGCCATGTTTCCTCTGCACTAGGGCTGCCCTTGACTGCATTTTAACCAGCGTCTTATCACTGGCCCCAGTGTGTGAAGCTCCAACATCCAGGTCCCACTGATGCTCGCCAGGCTGGTGGGTGTGATAATAATCCATCCAGCCCGTGGCTGTAGAGGAGAGACCTGTACGTGTCCCTCCACGGCCCCCGCTCGCCTTGGATGGTACGAGAGATTCCTAACATTAGACACCCTAGCATCAGAGAGCCTGGGGGCCGAGCCTCTCCCTGAGCCTCATCCTGGCTGCATCTTGAAGGCACTATGAGCACAGATTGAAGGAGAGGAAGCAGTGAGCCTTCAACGGGGAGGAGGGGCGAACGTGGCCCGGGGCCAGGGCTGCAGCCGTTGTGATGCCCCAGGGGGAGGAACTGGGGGACTTTGTGCTAGAAGCCTCGAGGCCCAACCCTGGAGTGAGGTCATAAGTAAATCGCTGTAGACTGGTGGGCATTCCCAGAAATGCTTTCAGAGCTAATTGCAGGACTCTACAGTGAATCCTCTTAGACACAGGTGCCCTTGGTCACTGGATGAGTGACTTTTCATATTCACCTGCAGGCAGCCCCCAGCTTGTGGCCCACTTAGCCGGCCTTGCAATGTCCAGGTGGCTGAAATATCCAGCCAGGACCCATAAGGAGTCGGCTCCCGTCCCCTCTGTGCTGAGTCACCAGGATCACAGCTCGAGGAAGCTGGAGGTGACTTGTGATGGGGTTACCACGCAGGGGCTCCCCCTTTTCTGTCCAGGAGGAACACGCTTCTCTAGCTGGCAGCAAGGCCTCTAATGTCACCGTCACTCTCCCCACCCCCTGGCCTGGAGGGGGGGGTTCCCCTTTTGGTCTCACGTCCCCAGCATCCTTGCAGAGCATGTGCAGCACCCACCCGGGCATCTCTGGGCTTCTTGCCCAGGGATGAAAGATGAAGTTATACCGAGGGATGACTGCTGGTTTAGTCCTGTCCAGCACCTCCCCAGCATCAGCCAACCCTAAATTTACTTAACTGCCACCTCTCACAAAGGTGCAATGGAGACTTGGGGTGGGGGTTGGGTCACATTTCAGGTGAAAAGGAGGGGCACGCTGCCTAGTTCCAGCCCCCACAGAAGCAGAGTCAACCTGGGACCTCTGCCCTGGGCCAGGGAGCCCAATCATACCCACTAGGTTCTGCCCAGGGGTCCACGTCAGGGTGAGAAGTCACACACCAACGCCCCTAACCTAACCTGTGGGTCCTCAGACAGCACTGCCAGAAGCCTGGCTCCCATCACCCTAGAGGGAAAAGACAGAGCCACCGGTAAACTGCAGTGCAGTCGCCTCTCTGGCCCCGTCTGCCGCGTGGCGAAGAGGTGTTGCCTCCTCGACCCCTCACTGTGTATCCCAGAGGACCAGGCTTCTCGAGGGTCCTTGCATTAGTCTCTGTGCCAGAGAGCCTTAAGTTGGCAGCCCTAGGCCCCATGTTATAACTTGACGAAGATAGATGTCTTTTATAAATTTAGTGCCTAATTTGCTGCACACCAAAATACTTTGCATTTGAAATTAAATTACCTCATTATTTGAGTCTTAGCCAGGGTTTTGAGAACTTCATATAGATAATGCTTCTAGCAATTCAAGGAACAGCTGATGAGCTCCTCCTAAGTTCTGGAGCCATTAAGCTCCAAAGCTCCAGAGCTCCTAAGCTCTGTAGAATTAAACATGAGTTCGTGCATGCTAGGGCGCTTCAGTTATGTCCAACTCTTTGCGACCCTATGGACTACAGCCCTCTAGGCTCCTCTGTCCATGGGGTTCTCCAAGCAAAAATACTGGAGTGGGTTGCCATTCCCTTCTCCTGGGAATCTTCCTGACTCGGGGGTCAAACCCATGTCTCTCAAGTCTCCTGCATTGGCCAGTGGTTCTTCACCACCAGCACCACCTGGGAAACCCTATAGTATTAAACGTGCTACTGCTACTAAGTTGCTTCAGTCATGTCCAACTCTGTGCAACCCCATAGATGGCAGCCCACCAGGTTCCGCCATCCCTGGGATTCTCCAGGCAAGAACACTGGAGTGGGTTGCCATTTCCTTCTCCAATGCATGAAAGTGAAAAGTGAAAGTGAAGTCGCTCAGTCGTGTCTGAATCTTCACGATCCCATGGACTGCAGCCCACCAGGCTCCTCTGTCCATGGGATTTTCCAGGCAAGAGTACTGGAGCGGGGTGCCATTGCCTTCTCTGAGTATTAAACGTACATGACCTATGTTAAAAGACATATGTTGGAGGGTCCCTTGCAGCTTGCACTTGTGCATCTGACATTTCCTCACCTCTGTCCTTTACAAACCCATGTTCTCACCCGCCCCCTGCCCGAGGAGAAGTGTGAGGCCCGACAGGCTAAGCCCATCACCCAGGCTCCCGCTCAGCCATTTAGGTCTGAGCTAGAAGCCCAGCTCTGCACCAGCCCTTTCCTCCCCGCTCTGTATAAGGTCAGACCTTTCCTCCCTGTTCTGTCCCACAAGCAACTTCTCAGGAAGGCAACCCACTTCCCAGATTCTGCACTCATGGCACGAGACGCAGGGCTGCCGTTCTTGCCCTTGGCGTTGAACAGCCAGAGCTGCTCAGGCATCTGGCCTCCTCCACAGATCTGCCCAGGGCAGCGGGGCGCTGGGAGGTGGCAGACAGGGATGTGGAGAACCTCACAGACGGAGCCCCTGGCATGAGACCCACAGTGTGTCTTCAGAAGCCCTCTAGTTATAGTCAGGATGTGCTGTGCCGTTCTCAGTCACTCAGTCGCGTCTGACTCTGCACGACCCCACGTACTGCAGCCCGCCAGGCTCCTCTGTCCGTGGCATTCTCCAGGCAAGAGTACCAGAGTGGATTGCCGTGCCTTCCTCCAGAGGATCTTCCCAACCCTGGGATCTAACCCATGTCTCCTGCACTGCAGGCAGGTTCTTTACCATCTGAGCCACCAGGAAAACCCAAGAATACTGGAATGGGTAACCTATCCCTTCTCCAAGGGAACTTCCCAACCCAAGAATCGATCCAGGGTCTCTTGTGTTGCCGGCAGATTCTTTACCAGCTGAACTACCAGGGAAGCCCGTATTCAGGATCACCCCAGGGATAAAGTAGCAATAACTGCCATAATAACTCGCCACCATTACTGAGGGTGGGACTGTGGGCCAAGCAACATGCTAGGCACTCAGTATTATGGTGGCGCTCTGTCTGCAGGTTCCACATCACATCCAGGGGTTTGCAGGGCCGAGTGCCCCACGCTGTTCTGTGTAAGAGACTAGAGCGTCTACAGACTTGGTACCTCTGAGGTCCCAGAACCAGCCCACTCTAGGTGCCAAGTGACAACTGTCCCATTTCGTCCTCATGAAGCCCTGTGCCATGTGTGCCATTACTCCCATCTTATAGATGAAGAAACCAAGGCTTAGAGAAGCTAAGCATCTTATCCAGGGTCACTCCTGCTCAGTGGCAGAGCCAGGACCTGGCTCGGGTCTATCGGGCCCCAGCCCACCGGCGCCTCACTGCCTCCTGCACTTGCTTCAGGCATCCCACCAAGGCCTTCGGTGCAGAACCCATGTGTTTTTTGGGGGTTTTCTTTTCCTTTCTCTGGACAGACAGACAGATGCTCTGCAGACATATTGGGATAATTAAATAAGATGGTGTGTGGGGTGTGGAGCCAGGCCTGGGATCTGGCCCACAGTGCAACGAGCATAGGAAGTCCGGGGAAGACTCTCCAGTGGAGGGACAGCCTCGAGCGCCTGCTTCCATCCAGGCAGGATGCTCCGCAACCAGACTTTACCGGCACCCAGCAAAGAGTCTCGGGTCAAAGAACGGAGCTGAGGGCACTCAGGCTTTTCTTCCCAGTTGGGCCTCCTCCGTGTGCCTCCCGCCCTGCTTGTCTCCATCAGGAAAGGTCCTGAGGCGGCACCAGCCCCACCAGGCCCCCATCCAGGTGTCTGCTCAACCGAAGTTTGCAAGCACTATCCTGGGTGCTTCCTGACTACTCTGCCTCCAGATAAACAATAGAAATTTCAGTGGAAACTGCTTAGTTCTCCATGAAAACTTCTATTCAACCAAACAGATTCCAGTCCTAAAACCTTCTGATCTGGGCCGGTCCCAGGTCTGCAGAGAGAGCCTGGAGACATGCCCTCGGACCCCACACCAAGATCTGGCAGTGACTTTGGTCCCACAGTGAAGGCCCCACAGTGCCGGCATCTGCACTGGCTCCTTGTCTCCCGCCCCTTTGCTCAACCCTCAGAGGTCATTGCTGCTCCCATCTCATGGATGAGCCGCTGATTGACGTGCCCACAGGGCTCAGCTGGTGAGTGACAGAGCTGACGCCAGGTTCAGGGCCATGCCAGGTCCAAAAGCTCCATGTCCACCCTTCTTCCTATCCGTCTCCTATTCTGTGAACTCGACCACATTTTACACGTGCCCTGCATCCAGCAGCAGTGAGTCTCATTCTCTAAAGGTGCTTTGCGTCCCGGCAGCACTGGGTAATCTTGTAATAGGAAGGGTTTCCCCACTGTTCGGCCACAGGGAGGAGAATGAAAGAATCGCTCCTTCATGAGCAGCTTCTGAGCATCTTTTGTTGGGAAACGCGCGCCTGCTTCCTCCCGTTTGACTGTGAGGAGAAATCATCATAACAGAGAAAGTTGGCCAGAGGTCTGAAAAAGGAATGAGGGCAACGCAGTTCCCCACAGTGGAAACTACAAGCACAAGAAACCGCCCGCAAAGACCGCAGGAAAGATGGGCTAAATGGGGACACGTGGGATTCAGGCGAACATCGAAGGGCTGGTGGGCCATGTGGGAATCTTCTCCCCAAATTCTAGAACGTTCTGAGTCGGCTTTTAAACTGTGATCATAAACATGGCTGATCAAGCAGAGCCTGAAAGGTAACCGGAAGCCCTATAGATGGGAAGGGGCTGTTGATTCCCCAGGCTTGGAAAGGCGCTAAATGGCCAGGACCCTCTGCTGGCTGAGTCTTTGTGTTTCATGTCAAGCTATCCTATTTGCCACAAAAAGCTCCTTTGGTTGGGAGAGACGGGGATGAGGTTGTGGGTAAAGAACAAACTAGGCCAAATGCACCTTCATTGAAGTAAGCACCCTCTGCTCACCATTGTATGCCAAAGGCTCTTCCTGGCGAGAAGGCCCTGCAGGGCTTTGGATGAAATCAGCTATGTGGGCTCACAGAGTTGAGTGGAGCACATCAGAGCGTCCTCATACCCACGAAACTTATGGTCACGCCCTGGGCCTTGCCAAAGAGCCCCTGACCTCCTACCTAGTGGACCATCTCTCCTCCTAAAACCTTGGAGTCTGGGGGAAGCCATCCAGAAATGCAAATGCATTTCCCCTGATACCTGATACCGACCCCAGTGACAAAGGAGCTGTGACTGTCAGCAGGGTCCCACCAGAGGTGTTGACCACTAACCGTCCTCATCAGCTGGCGTCGCCTAGTTTGTGAAAAGCCACACGCTGCTTTTAAAATGCCAGGACAGATTTCTTCACCCAGTTTGCCATGTTGTGGGATTTCATACAAAGCAGCTTTTTCCTTGTTCTGTCTTGCACTTTTTAAACTTTCTCCACCTCTTTTTTTTTTTTTAACTCTAACAAGATTTGCCACTGGCTTTATTTTTTTAATTTTTATTTTTTTTTTCATCTCAGATGTACATGAGTTCCCAATCTTGAATCTCCACCTATTTTCGTTGAGTTTTGTTATGACCTCATGGTTGCCGTGTGTGTGTGTGCCTGCACCCACTCAACTCCAGCCCCGCGAGGGAAGGATAGGGACAGCTCCACGGCTGTCACCTTCCCCTGTGCATATCTAGGCTCCCTCAGGATGCTGGATGCTTCACAGGTGACGCAGTCAGCAAAGGGCCTTAGCCTTGGGCCTGCTGTGACCGGGTACCATAGACCAGGTGGTGTGAACAGCAGACACTTCTCATAGTTCTGAGGCTGGGAGTCCAAGGTCAAGGCCGCAGCATGTTTGGTGTCTGGGGGGCTCCCTTCCCTGTTCACAGACAGCATCTTCCCACTGTGACCTCACATGGCAGAAACAGCAAGGATGCTCTCTGGGGTCTCTTTCAAGGCCCTGATTCCACCACCCACCTCCACAACCTCATCACCTCCCCAAGGTCGCACCTCCCTAACACCATCATCACACTGGAGGTTAGCGTCTCAGCTTTTGAATTTGGTGGGAGGGACACCACATTCAGTCCATGGCTAAGCCCATCAGCCTGTTTCAGACACTACCACTAATAAAGTCCCTCTCTGTTTTCAGCAACTGGAAGAAAAACTCAAGGGACAGGCTGACTACGAAGAGGTGAAGAAAGAGCTAAAGTAAGTGTGGAGATGCCAGCTTGGCCCTGCACAAGCCAGTGCTGACTGGGGACGTTTGCCAAGGAAGGCCTGTGCCAGAGAGGGGACAGCCCCAGGTCTTTGGCTGACCCCCCCAGCACTGGGCTGAATCCTGGGCTGCCCAACATCACAGGTGTCTGTACTCAGACCTGTGCCTGAATTCTCAGGCTCTTTATAAGGCTCTGTGCGTAGAAACTGTCAGCGTGCACGGATTCAATATGCCTTTATGGGAAATATAAAATACGAGCTTATTTTTAGCTGCAAGCTCCCAAAACGGGAACAGAGCAAGGTAGCCTTTTCCAGCCGAGGGCGCACACCTCCCCAGCCACACCTCCACCCGAGACGCAGTGGCTGAAAGCGTGTCCTCCTTCAGTGCTGGCGCCCACACCCTCATGCCTAGAGGCCCCCCCGCCCAGCCTGAGCCTCCCGCCGCCTCAGACTCCGCTCCCCGAGCTGCCCTGGGCCCACCTGGAGCCCTCACCTCAGAGTATCACCTGGCCTCTCCCGCCCCTACCCCCATGGCCAGGTTACCAAACACTGCAGAGGAGTGCCTGCAGGCCCGCATCCTCTCCCCTGCTGTTGGCCAGCTCTGCTTCCCCCGGGGCCCTGCCACACCCTCGGGGCACCCTTCTGCCCCCAGCTGCGCCCTGACCACCACCACCCCAGCAGACTCCCCGGTGCCCTGCCTGATGGAGGCAGCTCCTGCCTTTGCCTTGAGGTGACTCCCTCTGGTCTTGGCTTCTCCCCGCTGCCCCCACCACTCCATCCCAGCCCTCTGCCCCCTACCCTCATCACTCCAGACTGACCCCGCCACACTGGTCCCTTCCTTCCTTCGCCTTTCAGCTCATCCATCGGCCCTTTTCTCTCTTGCGGATAGTTTTAATTTCTCCTTTTAAAATGAGCCAACACCTACTCACCATGCTGTTCTTTGGATCTTAATTTTGTTCCCTTGAGTTTGCTGGGGGGGAAAAAAAGCCCACTGGAAGGCTTCTTTGACCTTCTCGACCCCATGTCAGTAGCCTTCCTGGCAGGGTGACCCCGGTGGGGCAGGGCTCCCCTCACTTCTCTTCCCAAGCATCCTCACCCCCATGTTGCAGACAGCCTTTGCACACTTCCTTGAACGGCCCCTCGGCTCTCTGCACGTCCAGCTCCTCAATCTCTGTCCCCTCCCCCACCCCATTTCCAGCTTAGGGAGGATATTTTTCACTTCTGTGCCCACCTCCCCATCCCTGTCCCTCCTCAGAAGAAATCATGTGTGCCCTCTCCTCGTGTGCACCCTTTCCCAGTGTGGAATTGGAAAAGCTGACATGGAGACCTTCTCTAGGCCCCCATCCTTCCCAGCCTGAGGCCCATCCCACACGCGTTCTCCTCCGAGCTCATCTCCGTTTCTAGGAGCCAAGGCTTCTAGGCCCCTCCCTTCTGCTCTCTCCTGGCTCCACCTGCCCAGCCGCTCGCTGGTTCTCAGCCCCTCCAAGAACAGAGCCCCACACACACACACTCGTGTCGGCCCTTGTGTTACCTCTGCACATGCAGCAAACCCCCCCCCCAGCCGCCAACAACGCAGGCATCTCTGAGAGCCCCATTCAGATGGCTTTTCTGTTAATATAGGTCCCTGGTTTCCCACTTCCTGGTGATGCAAGCACCCTCTAGACATTCACTGGCCTCCCTTTCTGTCCCATCTCTCCCCTATCTCCCCAAGATTCCCCCCCCACCACCACCACCCCAGAGTCTGGAAAGCACCTTGCTCCTTTACAGCCCTTCTCAAACCCTCCCAACTCGAGACAGACACGTCTCCTGCCTGGGCTTTCTCCTACTCATGCTTTTAGAAGCACCTGCAGGGCTCCTGAGGCCGAGGAGTGGCTCTGACTCTGCACAGGCCAGGCACATAAGAGGCTGTCGGTAAATCTGTTGAATAAATGAAGAGACACAGCTTTTAGTATAAACTCAGACGCACTTAGTCTTTTCTTACATGATCCTAAAGAAGCTCACAGACAAGAATATAGTTGCAAACAACGTGACAGCCACTAAGAAAAGACAAGCTTGTCCAGACTGCTCGCCTCTCTCCTCGCAGCTGATGCAACACAGCCCAGGGTTCTTATTATTCTCGGTAGCTCATCGTAAAACAACATTATGAGCTCCTCCTTGTTCCTGTTTTGTTAGTTTACACGACAGGAGCCACTATGAAGACACAACTGCAGGGAAACCGAGGGCGGTTGGCTCCTTACTGAACTTCTTGGGGGCCGTAGCAGAGAGGGTGTCCCTGGGGCCCTGGGCACTTTTCCACATGGTGCTCCCCGGATGGCATTGCCGCAGAGCTTAAAGAAGGGCCGAGGCTAGAGTCAGGGCTGGGAGAGCACAGGTGGCCCAGTGCCTAGGATAGAAGCTGCTCTCTTTCTTGAGCGTGAGGGGAGCACCCTGGCTCCTTGGGGCCACGTGGACCCAGAGAAAGAATGTTCATGTGTGCCTCACTCTGCAAATAGCAGTCCTGGGTGCCCCAGCTCACTCAGCTCTCAGACTTGTTGGAACAGGCCATGACCACAGTGGCTTCTGTGATAAGGAGGACAAAGGAGAAATGAGCCCAGTCGCCCACGCCTTTGTGGTGGCTCCTTCCCCTTCCTGGGCACCAGGACAGTCCCCGCCGCCTGTTAGCCGGCTGGTCATGGGACCTCACTCTTGGCCAAACGCTGGGGGCACAGGTTTATCTTCCTGACTTCCTTGCTAGAGCTTTTTCAGCCCCTCTCGGCTTTACAAATACATTCCACTTACAGCCATGTTATGTCTGTGTTCAACTTAACTTTAAAATTATACTCCGAACAGACCTGGTGTGATTCCATATGGAATGATTTACATGCTGGGCAAGAAACTTTCGCTGGCCAACTGCTAGTTGAATAGTTATTCCAGAGCCGCTATCGGATGATAAGGCTGCCAGCGAAGTTGTTAACGTTGTCAGTTCCTCAGTTCCTGGAGCGCCCCCCCACCCCGCCCCGCAGGTCCGAGCAGGGGTAACGCCTCCATCTTGCTCTCCACAGCATCCTGAAGTCCATGGAGTTTGCGCCGGCCGAGGGAGCTGGGACGCAGGTACACCGTCTCCCTTTGCTTTTTGCGTGTGCGAGCATCATGTCACTGTTTCACCATTGAGGTTGTTTCCCCTCAGGAACATTTCACCGAGTTAAACCAAATTATCTTTAAGTTAAAAGGGGCAAAAAGAAAAATCAGTGTTTTTCAAACTGGTTAACTGAGTTCACCTGAACTTGCAATTTAACATGGGCAGGTACTAAGAAAGTGGGTACAAACACTCTCAGATTGTGTTACAGAGCAGCCTCAAATGGACTGACTTAGGAATTTTTATTATCTACTGCCTCACGTGGATGAGAAACGAGATGGCAGTGGTACACAGTAGCCCAGTGGCCAATTAAAATCTTAAGTCACCACCTGACACCCCATTCCTGAGGCCCAGAAGGCAGCCAACTCTCTGCGGCTGGCACCAAAAACAGGTCACTTTGCAGGTCTTCCTTTAGACTTCCATTACTAAAGGAAGCGGAGGTTTAGACGCTCAGATCTGGGGACAGAAGAGAGAATAATTAGCTGTCTGCAAGCTGTGTGAGCCTAGAAAGAGAAAACTTCCTTCAACCGAAATGAGTTATTTCAGAAAGGAACTTGCGTGTCATCCACATGCATGGAGCATCGTTGGGAGGCTGGAGGCGGGTCAGATCAGAGCAGGGGCCATGGGGTCTGGCAGCCCACGGAGCCAGGTAGCAGCTGGCCCCGCGGTGAGCACAGCTCTGCCCTGTCTAGGACGCATCCAGGCCCCTGGAAGTGCTGCTGCTGGAGAAGAACCGCTCACTGCAGTCCGAGAACGCCGCGCTGCGCATCTCCAACAGCGACCTGAGCGGTAGGTTTATAAGTTCTCGCGGCCGCTCGGCCCCCACCCGGGAGTCGAGGAAGAGGAAGGCAAACCGTGAGTCTGGGCTGATGCATGGCGGGCGTCACCGGGCGATGAGAGCCTTGACTAACGAGTGTCCGTCTTCCTCCTCGTCCTCCTCACCCCTCCCTCCGCCCCCACCTGGCAGAGACGGTCCAGGCGTGGCCGCAGGGCGCCTGCGGAGGGTAGGCAGGGCCGTGCTGCGAGGGGCGCCCCCTGCCGGCGCGCGCGCGCGTTCCGTGGCTTTTCTGGTCTCTTCCGAGTTGTGCGGCCTCTCCTGTGGTGTTTCCTGGGCTACTTCCAGGGCCGGGCCCTGCCCTTCCCGGCTTAGTGGAGCTTTTCTTCCTTTGTCAGGTTGTCCTTGGGAACGCCTCCCCCATCCTTAGCCTTTCTTTGCTCATCCCAAAGTGGTGGCGTCACTGACGGCTTCAGGTTTTGGCAGCTGGTAAAGCGTTTAAGAGTGTCTCGGGCTCCGATGATATTACATTCTTAAAAATGTGCGTGCCTTCGATCGAGTGGACTCGGTGCGGTACATTCGCCTCAGAGCAAGTGGTGTGAGAATCCGTTGGTCCCAAAATGTCAGTGTTTGCTGCTTCTCAGGTGGGGCCCTTTCTGGTAATAGCCCGAATGCTGGCGGCCCGCTGAGAGGCCCGCGACCTGCCGACTCTTTACTGTGTGTGGTACCGGCTCCTTGTCACGTTAGGAGTTTGAATCTCTGTCAAGGGGAAACTCTCCAGGCTGCAACATACAAGAAAGGTGCAAACATGAAATGCATGTTGCTTGTTTCAGGGGGCCTCGTTTGGCTAATTTACAAATTCAATCGAAAAACAAACCAACACACCTCATTGGCCCTTGTTTAAAAAAAAAAAAAATGCACTTTTTTTTTCCCTTTTGTGGGGCAAACTTTGCATCTTGGTCTTGGTTTTTTTTCCCTTTGGAATCCCCCATAATGCATTATGTTTGCCCTTCCTTGTAGGGTCAGCCAGGAGAAAAGGGAAAGACCAGCCTGAGAGTCGGCGTCCTGGACCTTTGCCGGCCTCCCCTCCTTCTCAGTTGCCCCGCAACACGGGGGAGCAGGCTTCCAATACTAATGGTACACACCAGTTCTCACCAGCGGGGTTAACGCAAGACTTTTTCAGCTCATCCCTGGCAAGCCCCAGCCTGCCCCTGGCTTCTACGGGAAAATTTGCACTAAACTCTCTCCTCCAACGACAGCTAATGCAGTCCTTCTACTCCAAGGCCATGCAGGAAGCAGGAAGCACAAGCATGATTTTTTCAACAGGTCCATACAGCACAAACTCCATATCTTCCCAAAGTCCATTACAACAAAGCCCAGATGTAAATGGCATGGCCCCATCTCCCAGCCAATCAGAAAGTGCTGGGAGCGTCTCCGAGGGCGAGGAGATAGACACTGCAGAAATCGCCCGGCAGGTGAAAGAGCAGCTGATCAAGCACAATATCGGACAGCGCATTTTCGGACACTACGTCTTGGGACTGTCTCAGGGGTCCGTGAGCGAGATCCTGGCCCGGCCCAAGCCGTGGAACAAACTGACTGTGCGCGGCAAGGAGCCGTTTCACAAGATGAAGCAGTTCCTCTCGGACGAGCAGAACATCCTGGCTCTTCGCAGCATCCAAGGCAGACAAAGAGGTGAGTGACTCGGGGTCAGCACCCATGTGTGAGCCTGGCACGGAGCTGCGTGTGTGCATGTGTGCACATGTGCGTGTGTGATGATACACGTGTGCCTCACGTCAGGTACAGCTCACAGTCCCGCCATTTCCAGAGCTCAGGGCCCACAGGCACGAGCCCTTAGACTCGGGGGGGTCCGGCCTCTGAAACTCACTCCGTACCTCACACGAGGTGGACTCGCTGTTCCAGCGCCACATACTGGGTCGGAGGGAATTAACGCAGTGTCCTGATGCGTCTCATGTCCAGCAGTCCTTTTGGCCTTGGGTGCTGGCCTCGGGTGGGGAGGGGCCTGTGCGTGCCACCCAGCCCTAGAGCAGCAGCAGTGGCCAGGGCAGGCCTCATGTGGCGCTGGGTCTCCACGGAGGGTGAGCCTACCACATGGGCCCCCCTTCCTCCTCCCTGCATACAGGCCGGTGGCCTGTGATCAGTGCACTTAATGTGTTAAGTCCCATTAGTGACCTGTTCAGCATCATGAGCAAACATACCTGCCTTGAGTAAAATACATTAAAGTATTAAAACACCCTTTGTACCCCGACCCTCCGTAAAAAGATAAAAAGCTTATCCCATCCCTAATTGCAGGAACTCCTTCCCTCTTTAACAAATGATAGGAGATCCTTCTGCCAAGTCAGCGCTGATAGAGAAAGGGAACTTATCAGACAGAAATACAGGCTCAGAGAAGGGAGACATTTCAAATAGTGTCCATTTGCACAGAGGACATTGAGCCTTTTACGGCGATGTTAGCTGGAATAGACTGTCTTTGGATGATTAGTATGAGCTTTGTTCCGGGGCTGGTGGGCAATTCACCGGGCGGCAGAGCTCCCTCCATCTGACCCCCACGGCGCTGGTGCCGCAGGCCGCCCCCCAGTTCTGTCCGATCCCCTCTGGCAGCAGAGCCATGGCCTCTGCAAGCCGGTCAGCCAGGGAAGGGCCTCTCAGAAGTTTCTAGTGACTCCCAAGCGGCACAGGAAGCCCTGAGCCCTCTCTGTAGCAACAGGCGGCTCAGATTTCATGTCACACAGCCCATATCGTCAGCACCACCATCCCCCTGATTGTTTTGTTCTTACCACACTTGTTTTTCAACAGAGAATCCAGGCCAGAGCCTGAACAGACTCTTTCAGGAAGTACCGAAACGAAGAAATGGGTCTGAAGGTATGTCACAGGCAGGTGTTCTTCTTTGCAGTTAGTAACCTAGGAAGCAGCATGCCCTTAGCTGTGTATTTGGGTTCAAACTGTACAGTGTGATTCTGGCCTGGAACCTGATGGAAAAACAGAGCTAGTAAGTATAAAACAAAGCACGGGTTCAAGTACACACGGCCCCTCCCTCCCCTCACCGTGGCCCCACACTCTACCCAGTTCAGGAGGGGGCGGCACCCCTAAAAATCAGCCCCAAACTGCAAATCACGCCCCCCACCGTCACATTCAAATTACTACTCTCCCTGTGTTCTCAGAAGCAGGTGAAAGAATAACCCTTTGTTGCTCTGAAAAGAATTAGGTGACTGAGTCAGATGAGATACTGCTGCTTCCTTGTCCTTTCCCCGAGCTCGGAAATCCGTCGAGGGTGCGACTGATCAAACAGGTTGTGGCCGGCTCTCTTGCCCATGGGTCCCAGCGAGCCAGCCCCCACTGCCCTCCTCGCAGCCACAGCTTTAATGGGGTTCTGTGCCGGTGGTTGGCTTGTTTTTAAATGGTTCGATGTGGCAGTTCATACTTAGTAAGGTATCGACCAGTTAAAACATGTGGATGGCTTCCGGGAAGCATCGAGGCCAGCCCCCAGGCCATAGTAGCCGCAGTGCATCTGGACACGTGGCTGCTCACCTTGTGACCAGAAGACGGGATTCTTGTCCTTTAGAAATGTCCTCAGGCTCCTCTCCTTGTTCACGTGATGAGACCCAAAAATTTTAACTTAAGCCTCTTCCCTTTGTACATCCAAATGATAGCGGGAGGATCAGCCTCGACCCCTTGCCCCTTCTGCCCATTTTTTCTCTCTGGCCTCAAGGACATGTACAGGGAGGCCCTTGAACATATCCCAAGCCAAAGCAACTGCTGGAGTTGCTTTTAAATGACTCAAAAAAAAAAAAACCTTGCCCTTTAATCCTTCATTTATATATATATTTATACACACACACACACACATACTGAATTAAATGATTTGCTCTCCCTGGTCCCAACCCATGGGTGATACCCAGCTTGGATAGTGTCAGAGCTGGTCCCACAGGCCAAACACTATTTGACACCAGGTAGAGTCAGCAGGAAGCCCTTCCTGCCCAGGGTCGCCGTACCTGCTGTGAAGTCACCCGCACAGCAGGTACAGGTAAGCAGGAGGCCAGCCTGCCTCCTTGTCATCGCCGGCCTCAACTCACCAGCAGCTATTTTTCAGAATGCCATCTTTGTGCAGCACTGCATTTTGTTCCAGGTGTGGGTTTGATGTCATCAATGTGGCTTCTCCCCGCAGGTAACATCACCACCCGGATCCGAGCCTCCGAGACCGGGTCTGACGAAGCCATCAAGTCCATCCTGGAACAAGCCAAGAGGGAGCTGCAAGTCCAAAAAACCGGTATGGAGTCCAAGACTTCCACCACTGCCTTCCCCACTTACGTCGTGAGCGTTCTGTTCAGCAGTAATTAACTTCGTTTAAAAAGAAATAGAATGTGTGTTTTCAAGCCTTTAGTACAGGGGGAGCAGGTCTGTGTGACGTGTGTTTTGCTAATACCTACCATTCTAGGTCATTCCTTAGCCCTAGCCTAGAATATCCATGACTTAAATGAGCAAGTAATCTGTATCAGATTCCCTTTCTTAAATACAACACAGGAATCTGTTATTTGGTATACACTTGACCACACACTAGTGAAAAACAAACTCTTAACAACTGCTTTACAGAACAAATGTTAGCAGGAAGGAGCAGGAAGTGTTAAAGGACGGGTGTCCCCACCTCTGTAGTCAGCCAGCCCCGGGAATCGGCCCTCAGAGCTCCCTGCGAGCCGCCTTGTCCAAGAGGAGGGAACACCAACATTTCAGCTTTTTCTCTGGGTGAGCAATGACTGAGAGGCATACCAGGCTGTGGATTCACCTCAGAGCTTCCGGTAGAGGGGAAACCGAGCAGCCGAGTTCTCCTCCTGAGGTTCAGCACAGACACGCACCTGCCCTGGGCCCCTGAAGCCCCCGCTCTACCCAGTCCTGCCAGCAGGGACCATGGCGTAAGGCCCCACCAGGCAGCAGGCAGCATGACATCGAGCGCCCACCACCCCCTGGCCACGCTCCTGGGTTCCTGAGCTAGGGCCAGCCCACTGGACTCCCTACCCCGGCCCTCCACTTCCCCTTCCCCTTGGTGGCCACCCCAGAGTCACCCACCCAGAAGGGAATCTGAGCGAACAGAACCAGTGGAATTTTGGACTATAGCACCCGAGAATGTTAAGTTTAAAGTCATCCAGGGGACTTCAGTGGCAGTCCAGTAAGTGGGACTTTGCCTTCCAATGCAGGGAGTACCGGATCAACCCCTGGTCAGGGAACTAAGATCGCGTACACCTCATGGCCAAAATACCAAAACATAAAGCAGAAATAATATTGTAGCAAATTCAAAAATGCACAGTAATAGCCCACATCAAAAAATAATAGTAAATCAAATAAATAAAGTCATCTGAGAAAGAGGCCAGGAGGGTGTGTCTCAGAGCGTTTTCACACGTTACACCTTCCACCTCCCCATCCCCATGCCCCATCACACTCCTGATTGTAACTCGGTTCAGTCGGTGGGGCCATGGAGCGTAGCTTTAGCCCTTCATCGCTAAAGGGTTGCATGAATGGTTCACGTTTCATGAGGCGGGAAATGCTGAGATCACAGCGCAGCGAGGTTGTCCCGAGTAACCCGCAATCCATGGCAGGTTAACTGAGAAGGACGTGGGTGGGAAAGCCTGTCCCTGCTGGGAGGTGCCACTGTCTCACCTGCACGTTTGCTCCGCAGCAGAGCCAGCCCAGCCTTCCTCCGTGTCCAGCGGTGGGAGCGCGGATGACGCCATCCGCTCCATCCTGCAGCAGGCCCGCCGGGAGATGGAGGCCCAGCAGGCCGCCCTCGAGCCCGCCTTAAAGCCCGCACCGCCATCCCAGACAGACATCGCCCTCCTGACCCCCAAGCTGATACCCGCCTCGCCCCTGTCGTCGGTGTCCAGTTACTCCCCTTTAGCCGTCTCCCTGAAGAAGCCCCCCTCAGCTCCTGACGCCAGCACCCCTGCCCTGCCCAACCCGCCGGCCCTGAAGAAGGAGTCCCAGGACGCTCCCGGACCGGACCTCCCGGGGGCAGCCGACCCCGCCACACAGGGGGTCCTGAGACACGTGAAGAGTGAGCTGGGCCGCGGCAGCGTGTGGAAGGATCACTGGTGGAGCGCCGTCCAGCCCGATAGGAAGAGCAGCGCTCCGCCGGAAGACCCCAAGGCCGAAGACGCCAGCAGCAGCAAAGAAAAAAGCAGCTGCGGGCAGGCGCGGGCGGAGCGCAGCCAGCTCCAGGGCCCCGCCTCTGAGTACTGGAAGGACTGGCCCAGCGCAGAGTCGCCCTACTCCCAGAGCTCAGAGCTGAGCCTGACCGGAGCCAGCCGCAGCGAGACGCCCCAGAACAGCCCTCTGCCCTCCTCGCCCATCGTGCCCCTGTCGAAGCCCACCAAGCCCTCAGTCCCGCCGCTGACCCCCGAGCAGTACGAGATCTACATGTACCAGGAGGTGGATACCATCGAGCTCACCCGGCAGGTGAAGGAGAAGCTGGCCAAGAACGGCATCTGTCAGAGGATCTTCGGGGAGAAGGTACGAGGTGGAGGTTCCATTCAGGGACCTGGGTCTTCCCATTTCCTCTCACTGATGAGGACTGGGGAGCAGGGGGATGTGACAATCACCCACATAATTAACCAAAGAGAACCGTGGCTCATCTGCTCCCAAACTTGCAGGGAGACTGGCCAGTGAACGCTCCATTTGCTGTAGCCCCGCTGGAGGCCAGGTTCCCAGCAAGGCCCTCTCACCCTCTGTGGCCCTTTAGACCTCTCATCATATATGAGGGGGTGGCAGAATCACCATTTGGCAGATGAGGAAACTGAGGCTCAGGGAAGTTGATCACATGCCCCAAGCTAGCAAATGACTAAGTCAAGCCCTGTCCCTGTGGCCGAGCAGAGCCCAGAGGCACTACCTCTGTAGGCTGTTTTGGCCAAAAAGGATCTGATCAGAGAGAGACGACCAGCCCACAGAGAGCCAAAAGGCACTTGGTAGAGACAGCAGTCAGAAGGTGCTAGGGTGTTGTCTGGCCAGAGGGGCAAAGCAGCTTGCCCAGGGAAGCACAGCCAGGGGTGGCACGGGGGCAGCTAGGCAGGGCCCAGGCTGCGCCCAGGACCAGCCCTGAAGGCCCTCGCTTTCTCATCGTCCTTCTTGGCTTTTGAAAAGCCCAGTCTGTGGATGAGCTCCCAGACACTTTCTGTTCTTGGCTCTTCCTGGTCACTAAGATTCTGGATAATGGGGATTTACCAGGCCTGCAAAATGTAAGAGAAACGTAATACTCCAGGGTAGTCTTAGATTAAATAACGACTGGCTAAGCAGAATGAGAAGCGTTCCAGTCCCGTAAAAGACAGTCTTCCTGAGGGGCACAGGGCTGGGTCAGCAGTGGCCTCCGAGAGGCCCATGGGAGGCCTCCTCCACCACCTCCCCAGGTCCTGCCTTGAGTTCAGTGTTTGCAGTATACCATGTCAGGCATCCTTGCGATATGGTTGTGAACTCTTCATCCCGATCTTGCAAAAGGTGATGGGGTGAATAGGAATGAGGCTGAGAATTTAAAGTCCCTTGAAATTTCTAGTTCAGTGTTGTAAAAATATCATTTGAGAACATTTAAATAGACATTTGTGCTCATGCCTTAAATTTAGCAGAGACTTAATAGCATTGAACTTGTTTGGCCCATGAGCGCAGTTTATTCTGGAACTTGAGAACTTTTCAAAGAGTGATCGGATGCAGCCCCTAAATATCTCTGGGCTGCATCTGTGTCCTGTGGGGGGTGTTTGTGCCCATACATATGTATGGCCATATGTGAGCATAAGAAAAGTCGGGTGTGTACGTGCAACTTGTCGACCGTCAGCACTGAGCTCCACTCCCAGGCTGGCTCCTCTGTCGCCACCAGCTCACCTCTGGGCCTCCACCACCGAGCAATGTGATCAGAGAGAGCCGACCTTTCTAAATGCCAGGCTGGCCCGGCGTCAGCACAGGAGACAGAGGCCCGAGTCCCGCCAGCGTCCGCTGCTCCTGGTTTATCTGAAGGGGTCCTTGGCCCCCAGCACCCTGGCCTTTCCTGGCGCCACCAGGCAAAGAGCAACATGGTTTCAGTGCTTCCTCCTCGTGTTGTCAGGGCGACAACCCTGCAGGCTTGGCAAGATCAAGACCCTGGGGGGAGGGGGGCCCCTCCCCTCCATTTGCCCGCCTCTCTCTCCCTAGGAGCTGAAAGCAGGGACCATGACTATGGCTCCCTGTGCCAGGGCGTCAGCCCACCCATGACCTTGAAAAGCTTAACCACCCCCCAACCCTAGCTGTCGCCACCCCCCAGGGGCCAGCTCTGTGCTCCTCCCGGGAGTGCTGCAGTGCCGTCCTACCTGGCCACGCCACCACATGGCCATGCGTGTAGCACTGAGGCCTCACACCCGGTCCGGGCGCTGATGCCACCACGTGTCCTTGGTTGCCGTTCCAGGTGCTAGGCCTGTCACAGGGCAGTGTCAGCGACATGCTGTCCCGGCCGAAGCCATGGAGCAAGCTGACCCAGAAAGGACGAGAACCCTTCATCCGGATGCAGCTCTGGCTGAGTGGCGAGCTGGGCCAGGGTGTCCTGCCCGTCCAAGGGCAGCAGCAAGGGCCAGGTAGGGGCGGCCCCGCCCCAGGCTACTGCGGGGAGCGGGAGGGGCGTCCACGCACGGCGGGGCTGAGACGCCTCTTTGCTCCACAACCTGTTGCCATGGGACTGACTCAGTTTTTAGGAAAGAGAAGATTGTGCCTAGCTAATTTTATAAGCAGCAGAAAATGAGTTACCAATTAAGAAACTGCTGTTTATACGTAAATATAGGTAAAAGTCAAGTAGCTAAATCAGGGAATCAGGAAAGGAAATCAGCCAAAGGCACAGAATGAAGGCTCTCACGGGTGGCTGCTTCTGCCTGCCCCCCAGCTGGGGGACAGCTTGCCACCAGCAGCACTGGGCCCGTCCACGTGGGTCCCTCCTGTTCTGCACTCTGTACCCCGCCAAGTCTGCCCCCTCCCGTAAGGAGTGAAGACCCTCCCTTGTGCCTTTGGGCCCTTATGCTCTAGCCCCCCAGCTGCGCTCAGGGTATTAAGAAACCTTAACCCCCGAGTTTGCTTCCTCATGTAACTGTCCCCCTTTCTTTCCTTTAGTCCTGCACTCCGTGACGTCACTACAAGACCCCCTGCAGCAGGGCTGCGTGAGCTCAGGTAATTAGCCACAGTTGGGGTTTGGATGATATATTTCCCTGCCTTTTGGTCTGTACTGGGGGAACTTGAAGGGTCCCTTGTTCTGGATCCCGTGAGCTGAAAACATGGTATCCTGTTGGCAAACGGGGTTCTTGGAGGCCACAGTTCCTAGTGGAGAAGCAGGGTTGAGAGCCGAGGGCAGGTCCCTCCCACATCTTATTACTCCTTGCTGTGCCGTTTCATCAGCCTGTCGCATGAAGCCCTGCCCTCGGAGCTGGGGTACGAGTCAGAGACGGATTCTGTGCTCAGGGGCCTTCCAGCCTTATAACAGGATATAGGGGACAAGGAATGGGCATTGCAGTTCAGGGTGTGATGCTCAGGAGAGTGGCATTGAGGTTGAGGTCCAGCCTGGGAGCAGGTGGTGGAGAGCCTGGAGTCCTTGCCAAGGGGCTGGGGCTGCTTCTGTCCGGCATCAGACAGCCTCGAGGCCTGGTCTCTGAGGTCACGTCACCACCGTCCAGACTCCTGAATATGGCAGCCCCGGGCTGGCCTGCACACCGAGCTCCTGACCCTGTGTGTTCCTGGCCTTCCTGGGTGTACACTTGTGCCGGCCTTTTCCTACCCAGCTCTCAGGAACAGCCAGCGTCATGAGCTGTTCCTCTTTCTTCCTTTCTTCATCTTTCTAAACATGTTAATTAGTCTCCATATCCCATTGATTCATTGAAAACACAAACAAAGCTAAGTGAGGAGCATGGAACCCGCCAGTCTGTTGGAAGTTTTACGAGGGAAAACACGTGTCGTGAGGGGAACAGCTGGGCGGCCACGGCCGATACCACTTCAAAATTCCAAACCCACGCACAGATGCAGCCGGAGTACACTGGGCTGCAGCTCAGTTCCTCACCAACATTTTCTTGTGTTGGGGGTATTCCGTCTTGAAGGTGGAAGGCTGTGTCTAAACCCAGGCTCTTGGCTTCTTTCGCTGCACCTCTGAAAGGAGCGGTTGGCCCTCTGAGAAGGGTCAGGTGTACTTCCTCCTCTCTGCCTTTCTGGGTTGGCCAATCTAATTAGAAAATGCTGGAGACCTTAACACAGCCCTGGCTCAAATTCAAGACACATTAGGGAAATGATGGACACAGTTGTTTGTGCTAAGAGTTTCCCAGAAGTTTGCATGGAAAATTAGCCCTGACTCTCACTTAAACAGAAAGCCGGCCTCCTGTTAAACTCTCCAAATATTTGCTGCCCCATCAGAGTCAGGACCCAGCTTGGCAAAATGTGACAGTTTTTAGATCAAACTCCCTTGTTCCTAAATAAAACAAGAAATCGCCTACAGTTCCAGGTCAGTTATGATCGATGCCAAAACCTTCTCTGTGTCTGAACAAATTCTTTAAGAGTGGCTTTTTACTTTTTATTGTTATAGCAAGCCCTCACTACCGTGCTGGAACATTCATATGACAGTCCCATTTCCAACATGAGAAAAACTCACAGGGCTCCTCAGAAGGACGTAAATGATTTTTGTAAGAGATCAAATTACTTTACAAAATAAAGTAATTTACATTCTTAGGGAGTCTGCAGATTGAAGGAAGGAGGGAGAGAGGAGGACGCAGTGAGCCCCTGGGTAAAAGTGAGCACTGTAGAACTTACCCCGGTTTCTGTGAAGAGGTAGCAGTCAGGCCTCTCCCTGTTGTCATCTGAGCAAGATGGGCTTCTGCAAGGTGCTCAGTCGTGTCCAACTCTTTGTGACCTCTTGAACTGTAGCTCGCTAGGCTCCTCTGTCCATGGGATTCTCCAGGCAAGAATACTGGAACGTGGGTTGCCACTTCCTTCTCCAAGCAAGATGGGAGGTAGACTGCAAACCTCCCCCTCGACACGCCCGCTGTGAGTCAGCAACGGGGAAGCCATCGGTAGAAATAATAATTATGGTGATTGTGGGGAAAAGTGGAAAAAATGTTTCTGATATTCTAGGAAAATATAAAATTTTTTTAATATCATTATGGTGGCCAAGTGAAAATGCTTCTCTGGATCAGGAAAGACTAGAAAGTGCTTGTCAAAATGAAAAGAAAGATGACCAATAGTGACAAGATTAGGGTGGCAGTTTTCCTTGTTTAAAATTTCTTCCGTGGTGGATTCATGTCGATATATGGCGAAACCAATACAATATTGTAAAATAAAGTAAAAATTAAAATTTCTTTACTTTAGCTTTACCCTTTTAGGAGTGTTTCTAAAAATTAAAGTAGCTGTGCCTTTCAGGATGTATAATTTAGATTTGAAAAACAGAATTTGCTTATGATGAGTGTTGACAAATTGTTTTGGGATGAANCCAGCTGCGCTCAGGGTATTAAGAAACCTTAACCCCCGAGTTTGCTTCCTCATGTAACTGTCCCCCTTTCTTTCCTTTAGTCCTGCACTCCGTGACGTCACTACAAGACCCCCTGCAGCAGGGCTGCGTGAGCTCAGGTAATTAGCCACAGTTGGGGTTTGGATGATATATTTCCCTGCCTTTTGGTCTGTACTGGGGGAACTTGAAGGGTCCCTTGTTCTGGATCCCGTGAGCTGAAAACATGGTATCCTGTTGGCAAACGGGGTTCTTGGAGGCCACAGTTCCTAGTGGAGAAGCAGGGTTGAGAGCCGAGGGCAGGTCCCTCCCACATCTTATTACTCCTTGCTGTGCCGTTTCATCAGCCTGTCGCATGAAGCCCTGCCCTCGGAGCTGGGGTACGAGTCAGAGACGGATTCTGTGCTCAGGGGCCTTCCAGCCTTATAACAGGATATAGGGGACAAGGAATGGGCATTGCAGTTCAGGGTGTGATGCTCAGGAGAGTGGCATTGAGGTTGAGGTCCAGCCTGGGAGCAGGTGGTGGAGAGCCTGGAGTCCTTGCCAAGGGGCTGGGGCTGCTTCTGTCCGGCATCAGACAGCCTCGAGGCCTGGTCTCTGAGGTCACGTCACCACCGTCCAGACTCCTGAATATGGCAGCCCCGGGCTGGCCTGCACACCGAGCTCCTGACCCTGTGTGTTCCTGGCCTTCCTGGGTGTACACTTGTGCCGGCCTTTTCCTACCCAGCTCTCAGGAACAGCCAGCGTCATGAGCTGTTCCTCTTTCTTCCTTTCTTCATCTTTCTAAACATGTTAATTAGTCTCCATATCCCATTGATTCATTGAAAACACAAACAAAGCTAAGTGAGGAGCATGGAACCCGCCAGTCTGTTGGAAGTTTTACGAGGGAAAACACGTGTCGTGAGGGGAACAGCTGGGCGGCCACGGCCGATACCACTTCAAAATTCCAAACCCACGCACAGATGCAGCCGGAGTACACTGGGCTGCAGCTCAGTTCCTCACCAACATTTTCTTGTGTTGGGGGTATTCCGTCTTGAAGGTGGAAGGCTGTGTCTAAACCCAGGCTCTTGGCTTCTTTCGCTGCACCTCTGAAAGGAGCGGTTGGCCCTCTGAGAAGGGTCAGGTGTACTTCCTCCTCTCTGCCTTTCTGGGTTGGCCAATCTAATTAGAAAATGCTGGAGACCTTAACACAGCCCTGGCTCAAATTCAAGACACATTAGGGAAATGATGGACACAGTTGTTTGTGCTAAGAGTTTCCCAGAAGTTTGCATGGAAAATTAGCCCTGACTCTCACTTAAACAGAAAGCCGGCCTCCTGTTAAACTCTCCAAATATTTGCTGCCCCATCAGAGTCAGGACCCAGCTTGGCAAAATGTGACAGTTTTTAGATCAAACTCCCTTGTTCCTAAATAAAACAAGAAATCGCCTACAGTTCCAGGTCAGTTATGATCGATGCCAAAACCTTCTCTGTGTCTGAACAAATTCTTTAAGAGTGGCTTTTTACTTTTTATTGTTATAGCAAGCCCTCACTACCGTGCTGGAACATTCATATGACAGTCCCATTTCCAACATGAGAAAAACTCACAGGGCTCCTCAGAAGGACGTAAATGATTTTTGTAAGAGATCAAATTACTTTACAAAATAAAGTAATTTACATTCTTAGGGAGTCTGCAGATTGAAGGAAGGAGGGAGAGAGGAGGACGCAGTGAGCCCCTGGGTAAAAGTGAGCACTGTAGAACTTACCCCGGTTTCTGTGAAGAGGTAGCAGTCAGGCCTCTCCCTGTTGTCATCTGAGCAAGATGGGCTTCTGCAAGGTGCTCAGTCGTGTCCAACTCTTTGTGACCTCTTGAACTGTAGCTCGCTAGGCTCCTCTGTCCATGGGATTCTCCAGGCAAGAATACTGGAACGTGGGTTGCCACTTCCTTCTCCAAGCAAGATGGGAGGTAGACTGCAAACCTCCCCCTCGACACGCCCGCTGTGAGTCAGCAACGGGGAAGCCATCGGTAGAAATAATAATTATGGTGATTGTGGGGAAAAGTGGAAAAAATGTTTCTGATATTCTAGGAAAATATAAAATTTTTTTAATATCATTATGGTGGCCAAGTGAAAATGCTTCTCTGGATCAGGAAAGACTAGAAAGTGCTTGTCAAAATGAAAAGAAAGATGACCAATAGTGACAAGATTAGGGTGGCAGTTTTCCTTGTTTAAAATTTCTTCCGTGGTGGATTCATGTCGATATATGGCGAAACCAATACAATATTGTAAAATAAAGTAAAAATTAAAATTTCTTTACTTTAGCTTTACCCTTTTAGGAGTGTTTCTAAAAATTAAAGTAGCTGTGCCTTTCAGGATGTATAATTTAGATTTGAAAAACAGAATTTGCTTATGATGAGTGTTGACAAATTGTTTTGGGATGAATGGCTATTCAGTTCAGTTCGGTCGCTCAGTTGTGTCAGACTCTTTGAACCCCATGGATGCCAGGCTTCCTTGTCCATCATCAACTCCCAGAGCTTGCTCAAACTCATGTCCATCAAGTCAGTGATGCCATCCAACCATCTCATCCTCTGTCATCCCCTTCTCTTCCCACCTTCAATCTTTCCCAGCATCAGGGTCTTTTCCAGTGAGTCAGTTCTTCAGTCAGGTAGCCAAAGTATTGGAGCTTCAGCATCAGTCCTTCCAGTGAATATTCAGGACTGACTTCCTTTAGGATTGACTGCTTTGATCTCCTTGCTATTCAGGACTCCAGGATCTTTGACAGCTTAAAAAAATCAGTGTCTCAGAGAAAGCTTTCAGCATGTTCCCCTAAAGACAAGGGAGTAATGCCTCTAGCCTAGGGTTTCTCCAGGGTTCTGATTCCCTGCTCTCACCATGGCTACCACAGAATCCTTCCAAAGAGGCCCCCAGACCCAGAAAGATGCTCTGTCCTTGGTGGTGGCCTCTGTGTAAGGCCTCTGCCTGAGCCAGCTCAGTGTGGTGGCAGCAGGTGGCTGCAGGAAGGTAATTCTACCCTTGGGTTTTGTCTGTTTCTGAATGTTGGTGAGAAACAGTCAGTGTCTGAGAATCCAGGCTGCCAAACTGGCCTGGCCACCGGTTTAGCCTCCCAGGTGTAGAAGGACTTTGGAGGACCTGCCTTCCGTCCATAGCCTCGTTCTGAGCAGAGACCGTGCAGATCTAATGCATGGCTCTGTGCTTAGTTACCATGGCGATGAGGTGCCCCAGGAGCAGAGGGCCTCACTCATCTCCACAGCGAACTGCTGACACAGGAATCGGTTTTCTGTGCTAAGAATTCCTGTCTATCTCTTTCCACCCAGCCCCGTTGCCCTTAGTGTCTCCGTTTTTCTTAATTTCTCTGTCGAACTTGCCGATCAGTTCTATGATAAAAGGAGAGAAAAACTCCAGTTTCTGGTGCATCATCATTTTTCCTCTCGGCAGTTGTAATCATTTCTAAATGTCCCTTTGATGATTTGAGCATCGGAATGATGGCCTCAGACATTGAGGAAAGTTGATGCCATTTTCAGTGAGTGACCTCTGCTTACTCTGGAAGCTGTCGAGGCCTCCATGAAGAGTAAGGAGAACAGAAAGTTCCATGTTGAACATATGAGCAGCTTAAAAAGCAAAAACGGTTTTTAAAGGACCAGACTTCAGATCAGTTACTTGATCCTTTATTTCCTGGTAGTCTAGTTTCTACACATTTTTTTTTTTAATAGGTGTTTATTTATTTGGCTGTGTCAGGCCTCAATTGCAGAACTCAGAATCTACCTTGCGGCATGTGGGATCTTAGCTCCCCGACCAGGGATCGAACCTGGCCCCCTGCATTGGGAGCACAGAGTCTTAACCATTGGACCACCGGAGGAGTCCTTCAACACACAGTTTTTGGGTTGGCTTCTTTCAAAGTTCCCAGTGTTGGATTGTCTTTGATCTAATATGGCAAACCTATTTGAAGGCAGAGGTTCAGGTGATCCTTGGGGAATGGTCCTCCGTGTCTCCCTTTTGTTTTTCTCCAATCTCAGCTATCATCCATCGGCTGCCCTTGCCCTGCTTAGCAATAGTAATGCTCAGGGGAACCAAAGGGAACGCTCAGAGAAGGAGAAGGGAGGGGCCAAGTGAGACTGGTCTTCTCTGAATGGGGCCTGCAGTCATTGCTTATCAGTTAGCGGGGTGTTTTTTTAAAGGAGGAAAACCTGGAGCAGTGATGAAGGTGTGCATGCGTACATATGTGTAGGCAGGTATACAGGTACATAGTTAGATATGACTCCAATTGCATTTTTTCTTTAAAGCTCCTTTCATATTCATGGTTCCTTGGTGTCATTAATCTTTTTGCCCCAAAGGAAAGGAGACGGGAGACAGCTCTTAAGAGGGGAGAAAGAAAGGGGGACAGATTTTCCTGGATGCAACTCAGTCCATCATCACCTTACAGAGAACTGATAGGGAAGACTCACCCATGCGCTCAGCTTTATAACTTTATTTTCTTTCTTTTTTTTTTTTTCAATTTTTATTGGAGTACAGTTGCTTTACAATGTTGTATCAGTTTCTTCTGTACAGCAAAATGAATTAGTCACACACATACATATATCCTCTCCTTTTTTGGATTTCCTTCCCATTTATGTCACCACAGGGCACTGAGTAGAGTTCCCTGTACTATATGGTAGGTTCTATGTTAAACAGTACTGTATATGTTGTTGTTGTTCAGTCACTAAGTCGTGTCTGACTCTTTGCAATCCCATGGACTGCAGCATGCCAGGCTTCACTGTCCTTTACCATCTACCGGAGTTTGTTCAAGTTCGTGTCCATTGAGTCGGTGATGCCATCTAACCACCTCATCCTCTGCTGCCCTCTTCTCCTTTTGCCTTCAGTCTTTCCCAGCATCAGGGTCTGTCATCTGTGTATATGTCAAACTTAATGTCCCTTGACAGAGGAATGGACGTACACACGTACACGCACAAGCATGCATGTATGCACATGATGGAATATTACTCAGCCACAAAAAGGAACAGAGTCGCACCATTTGCAGAGACGTGGGTGGACCTAGAGGCTGCCATACAGAGTGAAGTGAGTCAGAGAGAGAAACACAAATATCGTGTATTAAGCATATTAACGCATATATGTGCAGACTTTAAAAAGTGGTACAGATGATTCTATTTGCAAAGCAGAAATAGAGACATAGAGAACAACTGTATCAGCTTTTGTAACTTGTTACTCTGGGAGCGCTTCCTGACTGCAGCTCACAAGCTTCCACACCCTCTTCCGATGGATTATTGTGAACTGCACAAGGGATGGCTCAGTCTCCTCTGATTAATTATAAAACACCCAGCTTTTCCCCAGCGTGTTGCGTAGGAACTGCAGGTTCCAAGTCTCCACCCGTGGAGAATTCCATGGCTCCACATTGCTCTTCTCACTCGGCAGAGCACCAGTTGCCTCTTGAGAAGACAGCAGCTGCATCCGTCTCTTAACCTGGGGGGTCTCATGCACGCCCCTCCCTGACGTGAGGCCACAGGGCTCTTTGCTGCATATGGCCCTACACAGACATGGCCCCCGATTAGGGACAGGCCAGCCTTCCTTTTTAATAGACATGATGGCCAGGAGAACATGTCCACAGTTTTAGTGCCTTTGATTTAGCAATAGGATTCTGCTGAAGCTTCCTAAAATAAGCCATTAGTTCCTCAATTTTAATGATTAAGTCAGGATGGGGCATTTGAATAGCTCATTAATAAGAAAAGGAATGGCTCGTTATACCCCCAGAAAATTCCATGGCACCATCTAAGGCAGGCAGAGCCCTTCGTTCAGTACCATCGACTAGATCTGATTTGATTCTTTTCTCTTTTATGGAAATAGATAAGTCATAGCAACTGTTGGTACTGTCTGAAAAGAACTATTCTAACCCTCATTTGTTCTGAATAGCTGAAAAGATTTGTATATCCATAACTGATTCATACATGGCCCTAGACCACAGATCAAAAACAAAAGAAAATTCTGAAAAGCCACATGTGAGCTGGAAAATGCCCCTCCCTAAGCAGGTGGCCGCTGCTCATCATTAGTTCGGGGCTCAGCCTCTGCCTTCACTCACCCGCGGTGGACATGGTGGCCAGAACCAAGTGCTCATCCATTTCTTGGTTGTGCCCTGCATGAGGGTGTTTTAATATGACCAGGAGTGCCATGATAAGGGAATTCTGTATCTAAGATCAGAAAAGACAGGTTTCTGGTGTCAGACACAGCCTTCCTTACTGTCGTCGGTTGTCTGGTACATGTGGGCACAGGCCTGCCGGGAGGGAGGCCTTTGGTGCTAAGGGAGCCTCTAGGAAGGGGCTGAGCCATGAAGGGGTCAGAGAGGAGAAATTCCAGGCTGAGAGCTCTGCAAGTACAAAGGCTCACTGATGGGTTAGGACATGGGGGAGAACCTTTGGGGTAAAAAAAAAAAAGGGAAAATACTCGAAATCCCTACTTGTGGCTCAGCTGGTAAAGAATCCAGCTGCAACATGGGAGACCTGGGTTCGATCCCTAGGTTGGGAAGATCCCCTGGAGAAGGGAAAGGCTACCCACTCCAGTATTCTGGCCTGGAGAATCCCACGGACTGTATAGTCCATGGGGTCACAAAGAGTCAGACATGATTGAATGACTTTGACTTTCACTTTTCTTCTTCAGAGACCTTCTTTATCTTAAAATAACAGAAGGAAAGTGAATTATGGAAGAATTTTGTCTTTTCTTTATGTAGAATGCTGTTGCTGCCGCCACCTGAAGGCTCATAATAATAAGAGCCCAAGCGTGACAGCAGGACAGGAGAGGGGCTCCTTGCTCCTCTGAGGTGACTTCGGTGACCTGTGTCCATAGGGATTCTCTGCCTGCTGCACCTTCCCCCTGTGGGCTTCCAGAGCGTGGCGAGGCAGGCTAAGACAGGACACTCACGAGTGGCCTTGGAGGCAGGCGAGGCCGTAGCTGGGAGGCCACCTGGCCTGCAGGCTGCAGGCCATCACCTTGGTGCCTATGCCACTCTTTGCTCACCTAGCTGTCCTGAGTGTCTGTGGGATTCTTGGCGGCTCCTGGCCACATGATCCTAAAACAGCCTCCCTGCAGCATTAACTAGGAAGACAGAGGGCACTCAAGGGTGGGACAAGCCAAGCCTGGCCTCATCTGCCCTCCCCTAGGGCATGCCACACCTGCAGGCCCCACACAGGCCTCCCTGGGGAGGCAGCCACCAAGCGAGACAGCCCAGTCCATGTTGCGTCTCAAAGCAGCAAATGTTGTCCTCAGGATCCCCGGGAAAGGCTGCTCCAGCACACATCAGCCCCCAAGAGTCTCTGTTCTCCCTCGAATGGGATTCATCACGGTGTATCCATAAAAAGAGGACAGAATCAGGGAGATTCTGCTGTTGTTCAGTCATTCCAGCCGTGTCTGACTCTTTGTGATCCTGCAGACTGCAGTACACCAGGCTTTCCCCCCTCACCATCTCCCTGAGCTTGCTCAAGCTCACATCCACTGAGTCAGTGATGCCATCCTACCATCTCATCCTCTGAGGAACCCAGAGTTAGAGATTTGACTTTTTTTTAATTTGTATGTATTTATTTTTATTTTTGGCCATGCTGGGTCTTCTTTGCTGTGCAGGCTTTTCTCTAGTTGCAGCGAATGAGGGCTGCTCTCTAGTTGCAGTATGCAGGCTTCTCATTGCCAAGGCTTCTCTAGTTGCCAAGGATAGGCTCTAGGGTGCTAGGGTACGTGGGCTTCAGTAGTTGCCGTTCCCAGGCTCTAGGACAGGCTCAATAGTTGTGGTAAACGGGCTTAGTTCCCCCAAGGCATGTGGGATCTTCCTGGATCAGGAATGGAACCTGTGTCTCCTGCATTGGCAGGTGGATTCTTTACCACTGAGCCACCAGGGAAGCCCTTGACTTTTATTTTTAATTATAGTTTTTTTGGGTTTTTTTTGTCAATAAGTAAAATGCATCATGGCTACAAAATGCAGGATTTAAAAGAGCTTGCTGCTGCTGCTAAGTCACTTCAGTCGTGTCCAACTCTGTGTGACCCCATAGATGGCAGCCCACCAGGCTCCTCCGTCCCTGGGATTCTCCAGGCAAGAACACCGGAGTGGGTTGCCATTTCCTTCTCCAGTGCATGAAAGTGAAAAGTGAAAGGGAAGTCTCTCAGTCATGTCCAACTCTTCGCGACCCCATGGACCGCAGCCTACCAGGCTCCTCTTTCCATGGGATTTTCTAGGCAAGAGTACTGGAGTGTGGTGCCATTGCCTTCTCTGTTAAAAGAGCTTACACCCCTGTTAAAAAATAAGGCACCCTCCCACCCTCATCCTCAAGCCCCCAGGGACTCTCCCCAAAGGCACTTCTGCTGGTTTCCTGCAGAGAGCCTGTGTATCTAGATGTTTGCTGCACATAGAAGGGCGCACACAGGACTCAAGGTGTGCCTTGCTTTTCTCACCTGGCAGTAGATTGTAGAGACTCCCCCAGGCCAGCACATAAAGAATTTCCTCCTCTTTTCCCTGATATAGGGAATTTCTATATCTGACCATACCATACTTTATGTAACCAGTCACCAGTGAAAAATACTTAGATTGATTTTTAACAGCAGAATCTAAAACACAATCCCACAGTGAGCAGCCTTGAGCACGTGTGAGCTGCAAATGGACACAGTAGGCTCAGAGCTGACTGCAGAGGGCTCGTCTTGTCTTGGCCTCTGAGCAGCTGTGTGGCCTTGGGCATGTGACTCTGCCTCTCTGTGTCTCAGCCTCTTTGTGTCTCAGTTTCTTCTTTCAAATAAGAAAAGTACCTGTCTCCTAGACCCAAAGGAGTTTTAAACCCATGTGTAAAAGCCTCCAGAGCAGCAGCTGGCACTGAGGAGGTGCTAGTTGAGTGCCTGCTTTCCCACTGCTGCCCTTGAAACCACTGCCATTAGGTCATTTCACATGCATTAGGACAGCAAGCATAGCTATAAAATCACGCATGTGCACACCTGACATGTCAGGTTCCTGGCCTTAAAATAGGAAACAGACCCAGCATTCACTTCTTGGGTGGAGACTCAAGTGGGAGCATTGCTGGGCGGTAGCTAGCGCAGAGGGTCAACCAAGGGCGGACCTGCACGCAGCTCTCCTGCGTCCTGGTCTCCCTGAAATGTTGACCATCCATCTGCCATTCCATGAGGTTGACCCAAAATCTTGAGCTTCAAGAGTTAAGGACTGCAGGTCATTGCTCAGGCCATCTGGGACAAACTCAGAGCCAGGCCATCTTGTCTGGATACACTCATCTGGGTGACTGTGGGCACAGGTGGCAGCCCCATCTCATTCGGCCTGGACCCTCGGTGCTGACATGCGCTAACTCCCCGTTAAGAAGAGGCCCCAGCAAGCCCTGGACACAGGCCTCTGGGCGCATCTCTTTTCTCTTCCCCTTAGACTTTCTTTGGAGAATGTAATTTACAGTACACTGGGCATTCAGTGCAAGAGGCAAAAGTAGGTCACAGGAGCAAATGAGGACTTCTGTTTTCAGTTTTGGTTCCAGAGAAGGAAGAAGAAGCTTAAATGTTTAAAAACCCTCAGGTAGTTTTTTTAAAGGTGGTAAGACTATAATGAAGAAACTCATATGTTTGCATCTTGGACGTGCCAAGGGCGGTGCTGATACCTTTAATCCCTAATCAGGGAGCAGAATGATGCCCCTCCGTCTTTCAGATGCTCAGAGTGAGAAGCAGTTTGCCCCATCAAGGAGGAGGTCGAAGAAGCACAAGCACTCTGAGGCCAGGGTCTTGCTGCCATGGAGGAGCCCAAGGATTCAGTCCCCCGTGACAGGTGAAGGGTTGGTCCCTGAAATGACACTCAGGGAAGTCAAGGCCACGTACAAAACAAAGAACAAAACTGGGCTCAAATGATAAATGGGCAGATACTTAAAAATCAGATCCAAGATGCACAGAAAATCACATGCCTCAGTTATTCCTAGGGCATCTCCTCGTGTTTCAGGCTGGGAGCTAGACATAAAGGAGGGGAACCCAGCACCAAGTCAGTGGCAGAGTCAGAGCCAAGTTGATGACGCTCTTCAACAGAAAGAGTGTAACCCATCTGACCTGTGATGCCGGTCCATGCCAGTTTCAAGCCCCTTCCGGGCTAGATCTTAGGAAGACCCACCTGGTGGCCCCGGTTCTTTGCTGAGCAAGGACAGCGTCATGCCCTCTTCCTGCCAGTGGCCCTCCACCAGCCCAGGACCCTCGATCCTGCCCCCTGCAGACTGGCCTCTGGGCCACAGCCTCGCTCAGGAGCAAGAAGGGGGTCCCCGGGAGAATGAAGTGAGCCAGGCAGCCTCCGTCATCGGCTACACCTCGATTCCGTGTCTTCCTCTTCCCTTCAGAACTGGATTCCTAAATATAGCCCGAGTCTGAATTGGCAGATGTTGGGTTTGTCCTTTACAAGAGGGCCAAAATTAGCTTGTCATTTGGCACCTAAATAAAGCAGCCAAACTGCCTTTGCACCAGCTTTGCAACAACGAGGGACTGGAGTTGCTGCATTTTATTTGATAAGGAGACTTTTCTGGAAAGCCGGAGCATCACCTCTGAAGCCAAGAGGCTGAGTCTGGAGGGACATGCCTTCCTCCAACTGGACCCTGTCACCCATGAATTACAGTCAGTTCGTTCCACATAGTTTAAATACCTTGTGAGACTGGGGGAGGAGGATCCATACTCCACAGAAATGGCACTTGGAGAGAACAGCCGTGGTGACTCTCAGTTGGGGAGGAAAAGAGCAATCTGTCCGGAGTGCCTGGAGCTGGGTGAGCACAGGGGCTCCCCAGGGGCAGCAGAAAGATGTTATAATCAATTACCACATCATAACACTGATGTATGATAATTACTGAGTGTTTCTCCTGAGATAGTGCGGCATTTGGCTGGAATGCAGTTCTTTCATGGTCCACTGCCTGATTAATATGCAAATAATAGGCTGATTGCATGATGAATGCAGAAAATGAGTTCGCTGATAACGTGAGCACTGAAGCGGGAAGATGATAAATTACTTTTACTGACTGTCGTACATTTAAGTACCCTTTCTCAACAATTTCATCACAAATTAAGTAAAGCAGTATGGAGAGATTAGGAGGATGTGTAAAATAATGTACCTTAATAGCTTTCCTAATACCATCGCATGCAACGAAAATGTCACTCGGTTCTGTTCAGCACAGCCCAGGGCCTGTGGAGAGCCAGATCGGTGCACTCACCTGCGCGTTGTTGGGGAGCTGAGAAGCAGCCCACCCCACCAGCACATTCCATATCAGCCAGGGATTCTCTAAGGAACATTCCATCACAACACAGACATTGTCTGCACGCCAGGCTGCCCGGCAGCGTTACTGAGAGGAGGCAGGCTGCTCTGGGGGCAGCTCTGGGGGCACATCTGGGAGCCTTCCCACAGATGGGCACGTGGAGGCCTGCTGTCCCCCCGGGTGCCTCTGGGAAGGAAAGTTTCTGAGCTGCAGACCTAAAACACTCAGAAGGAAAACACAATCCGAAACCACCTCTCAGCTCCTCCAACTCTTAGAAACACAGGAAAATTAATTCCACTACCAGAATGGCGGTCTGAGCTGCCTAGCAGACAGTAGCACTCCCGGCGAAGGACGGGCAGGTCTGCTCAAAGCCGTAAAGGAGCCCCCGAGAAAGAGAGAAGACACATGCGCACAGGCACACAGGCACGATGATTAATCTTTGATTACAGCAGAGCAATTTAACTAGACGGTTTGTTTTTTCCCATCTCAGTAATATATATTTAGACTGTTTGTATGACATACATTTGCTCTTAATGCACAGGGATGCATTGATAAGTGCTCATACACACAGCTGGTTCGGTAATAAGGTTATTGAAGGTAATTTGAAGGCATTATTTCTAAATCAGTATGGATCTGTGGAAAGCTGGGAACAGGGCAAGCACCGTGCCTCCCGAGACAGGGCCGGCCACGTCACCTGGGGCGGCTTCCACGGCCTCGCCAGGCTGAGGGTTCACTACCAAAGTTGAATTGTAGCCGAAGGAAGGGTTTTGACTTTTAATATTCCCAAACTCTGCTTTGATACATGTATGTCCTTGAGGGCTTGTAAAAGATACACGAGAAAAGTAATGGAAGTCTGGCAGGGGAGCAGATTTACTTGCAGTGCCCACCCCCAAGGTGAGTGCTCAGGCCCACCTCACCTAGGCAGCTTCCCTGGGTGTGGTTGGAGTCAATTCAGAATTGCTAAGATCCTTACCCCCTCCACCCAACACCACGCGCTTTCCCTGCCTGGGGAGAAAAGAGGAGGGTAGGAAACCATCCTTCCCCTCTGTGAGGAGATGAGAGAAGCTCCCAGTGGCACAAGGCGGTGCTGATGAGAGGAGGCCCACAGACTCAGTTGTGGCCAGCCTCACCCGCTGCGGCCTGCTGCGGCTAGCCCCCCAGGATGGCCCTCCTGCCTCCGCCCTCCTCCGTCGCTGACCTCCCTCCACATGTCCGTCGTCCCCTCCAGGGAAACACAACCAGGACTGAGCTCAGCCTCTTCTCCCAGATCTGTTCTCCATCCAACCTTCCTTGTGAAAGCACCACCACCGCCACTGTCCCCTGAGTGAGGGGCCTGGCGGCCCCCCTCACATCCTCTCTCCTCATGCCCACTCCCAGACGAGCACGCACACACACACAGAGTTTCTGGTTCTTAAACATCCAGACCCATCTCTCCAGACTGTATATCCGGCTGGGCCCCTGCCCTCCTTCAGATCCTTCCCCGGGATTAAAGTCCCGCCTTCGCAGTGTGTGACCATCCCTCCTGCACCCTCCCACCCCCACCATCTCTTTCTTGTTCGCTGTCCCCAGCCTCAGCATCAGCGTCATAGTGCTGTGAGCTGCCACCACCCCTGGATATCCCCCTACCCCCCTCCTGGTCCTCGTCACAGGGGTCTTTGTGACAGCGACCTTATAATGATGTCTGCCTGGGTCACCACTGTCCCCCACCTCCTAGCACCCACCTGGCACTGAGACGGTCCCTTTATTGAATGAAAGGTTCCCCCCTCCCCCTGCCGCTCTTCAAGTGGCTTGAAAGTCAGGCTTGCCACAAGTTAAATAGAAACTTTGCATTAAACAAGTTTTCTTTGTTAATAAGTAAACTATTTTGGCTTTTAAGTCACTATAAGAGTTCCTTGCACATGCTCAGTCACTCAGTTAGGTCTGACTCTTTGTGACCCCGTGGACTATAGCCCACCAGCCTCCTCTGTCCATGGGATTTTCCAGGCAAGAATGCTGGAGTGGGTTGCCATTTCCTTCTCCAGGGGATCTTCTCAACCCAGGGATCGAACTCGCATCTCCTGCATTGGCAGGTGAATTCTTTACCACTGAGCCACCTGGGAAGCTCAAGAGTTCCTTGCTGCTGCTAAGTCACTTCAGCCATGTCCGACTCTGTGCGACCCCATAGATGGCAGCCCACCAGGCTCCCCCATCCCTGGGATTCTCCAGGCAAGAACATTAGAGTGGGTTGCCATTTCCTTCTCCAACGCATGAAAATGAAAAGGGAAAGTGAAGTCTCTCAATCATCTCCAACTTTTCGCGACCCCGTGGACTGCAGCCCACCAGGCTCCTCCGTCCGTGGGATTTTCCAGGCAAGAGTACTAGGGTGGGGTGCCATTGCTTCTGGTTACATGTACTTTAATTTGCTTCCCGGGGGTCCCAGAGGCTGCTCTCCAGGCGGAATTCCTTAGGGAGACTTAAAAAAATATTCTCACACCAGCACCTACTATCTCAGTTTTGCTATAGAAGCAGAGCAATTTGGTAGGTTTGCTGAGATTTTCAGTGACTTAAGGCAGTGCCCAGGCGGGCTGAGGGCCAAAGAGTATTGCCAGCCCAGGGCCAGCGAGGGCGGCAGGTAGGGCCTGGCCGTGGGAGGGGTATGCACTGATGCTTGATGCCGTCTCTTTGGCAGTGGGCTTTCCCCAGGTCAGGAGGAATTCGCTCAGGCCCTTGAGGATGGGGCCTGGGTCAGTGAGACCCTCCCCTTATTCCTCTGCTGGTGTCAGGTGCAGGCCCTTGGTAAGCAGACTGTTCTGTGGTGGGGCCACTTCATATGCTCTGATATGTCTTAGCATGTTGTTGGGTTACTTCTGTTCCTTTCTTGATAGCCAGTATGCAGTGGCATGGGGGGCAGGAGATGCGAAAACTCCTACATACAGAATCTTTTTGGTTGTGGCATGCGGGATCTAGTTCTCTGACCAGGGATCACACCTGGGCCCCCTGCATTGGGAATGCAGAGTCTTACCCGACTGGACCACCAGGGACGTCCCTCTCCACATATTTTGTTTCAAGCCCTTGCTACTCAATCCAAAGACCACTCATACTCAAAAGCAGAAAACTCCACATGGTTACATGGGCCATGTCTAGTGGAGATGTGGCTGGAGAAATAGGTAGAGTCCTGATGGGCCACGAGCATCTGCCCAGAGACTTGGAGGCAGGGGGCTATCAGCGCTGCCTCCCCCGCCCCACCCCCAAGGCAAGGTCTGGTGCTCAGGGATGTCAGAGAGAGGGTCTCACGTCAGCCTGTGACCCTGAAACACAGGAGGGCAGATCAGGCTGCCGTTCACCTTTGACACAGAGAAGCTCGTTATTTCTAAAGAGGGCTGTCAGCCATAAACCCTCAGGTCGGGGGTCCCTTTGGAGAGGAGCCACATGAACCTCGAGTGAATCCTCACGTTTCAACTCGGGTTCCGTGTCCCCAGCACGATTCCACATCTGAACTCGGCCGGGAGCATTCTGGGCTGGTGGTCACCCTGCGGTGGCTTCTGAAGCTGTCACCACTGTCAGCTGGAAGGGCCCTGAAGCTGGGCAGGTCCTCCTGTGCCGAGACTCCCATTCCGCCTCTGGCTCCGGCTCCACCCTGTGCCTCCCTGGCACCCCTCTTCCTCTGCTCTTTGATTTCTGCCCTCGCTCGACCACGTTTCCATGCGCCAGGCCATGACCTTACTGCTCCCCCAACCTTCTCCTTCCCTCTCCCATCTTCCATACTTGTCTTTCTAGTCACTTGGAATTTCCTGGTTTGGCGCGGGCTCAAAGCCTGAACTATGGACATAATGAAAGTGGTGCACGAGGCCAGCCGCCAGTTAAATAATGTTTGGGTTCTTGTCAGAATGTCACAGAGTACCCTGTCATTTTGTTTCAGCAACTTGTCCTTCTGAGTGCACAGTTCGCCTTATGGCATGCCAGCAGTAAAAATGTCACTTACAATAATTACTTTTTGGTGAAAATGCTTGCTGACTTCCTACCTTCAAGCTGTTTTTTACACAGTGGGGAGATAATAAGAAATGACTTTATCCTGACTGCTCAAATGAACACTAAATGGAATTTGGGTTATTATTACTGCAGATAGAGGACTGGGTATGGAAATTTAAACAGTGGATCGTGTAAACTGCAGAGAGATTTGTCTCTGAAAATTATGGCGGGTGTGCATTTTCAATTGGCTTCCATTGAAAACTTAAGGCAGCTGTTGTTTGCCTGCTGTTTTTGGAATATAATATTTGTCATAATCCTTTTATAGTTCCTGAAAGCCCTGTGTATTTTAGGGGGCCTTGAGTCACTGTCTGTGCTTCCTGTATCTTACTATCCAGGCTTCTTTTCTGCCAGATTTGAAAATTAATCTTGGAAAATTAACCTTCCCCCCAAAATTAATCCATACAGATCATTTTTTAAATGTAACACCGTACTACTAGCGTCAGAATTGGATTAGATAGTCTGTGTAGCTGGGCTTTTAAGGCAAATTACCCATTTTCAGTTGCCTCAGTTCCACAGGCTGCAGACTCCTTGAAAGCATGGTCTGTGTCTAGTTTCTCTTACCCCTTGGAATTTACCTGATGGTCCAATTGTCAGGACTTGGCACTTTCACTGCTGGCACCCCGGGTTCAATCCCCGGTCAGGGAGGCGACCTCCTGCAAGCTGTGTGGCTCGGCTAAAAGAAAACAAANGTCTGTGTCTAGTTTCTCTTACCCCTTGGAATTTACCTGATGGTCCAATTGTCAGGACTTGGCACTTTCACTGCTGGCACCCCGGGTTCAATCCCCGGTCAGGGAGGCGACCTCCTGCAAGCTGTGTGGCTCGGCTAAAAGAAAACAAAAAAGTGAAAACAGTGTCTCTTATCCCTCTGCCAAGGAGAGTCCACAACACAAAGCAGGAGCTTTAAAAATGTTGGCGTGGGCGAGTGAAGGAATGGATGAAGGCAGACAGGCTGTTCTGACAGTGTAGTGACTGACCGGTGGAGGCTTCCCACTCCCAAGCTGGTCAAATCCTTACTCCGCCCAAGTGACCTAGACCAAGTCACGCTGCCCATCGGACCCTCGGTTTCTGGGTGCAGGGTTTATATTCCCAGCACAGGAGCATCATGAGAACTGAATGAGCCAGTATGTAAATGCCCTTAGCCCCCGGCTGCATTCAGACGAGGTTCTAAAGATGTTCTGGTTCCCTGCCTTCATCCCAGAGGTGGGTGGGCTTTGGAGACCTGACCGTCGTGTTTCCTGAGGTGAGGTCAGAAGCATGGTCACATGGAGTGTGGGTGGAGAAACTGCATTTTGCAAGGCTGTCCCAGTCGCTCTGCTGCTGACAGTCACACGAGTCCCGGGATCCGTGTGCGCTGGCCCCACCCGTCCAGGAGGGCTGTTTAGAACACAGAGGGCGTAACTCGTTCCTGGCTGTGTGGCCCTGGGCTCGAGGTCGTGTCTCTGTCCCGTGAGGCGGCTGGATATGCCTGCTGCTCGATGTCGGGTCATGAGGACGGAAGTATCTGTCGCTAGTTCACGCCCGGGAGCCTCCGCACAGGGAGGGCACGAGAAACGTTCGCTTGAGCAGTAACTCCTGTTACAGGCAGTGATAGAGTCGGGTTTCTTTTTCTCCTTTTTTTTAAAATTTGCTTTTTAATGGGAGAATAACTGCTTTTCACTGTTGTGTTGGTTTCTTCTGTAAAATGTGAATCAGCCCTAAGTATATACACATATGTCCCCTCCCTCGTGAGCCTCTCTCCCACCCACCCCCATCCCACCCCTCTAGGTCATCCCAGAGCACCAGCAGAATAGGGTTTCTTAACATCATGTTCCTCCTCACCCCAGGATGCTCCTTTTGCAATGCACCCCCTCTTGGAATTGCACCCCCACGCCCTGTGGGCCNACACATATGTCCCCTCCCTCGTGAGCCTCTCTCCCACCCACCCCCATCCCACCCCTCTAGGTCATCCCAGAGCACCAGCAGAATAGGGTTTCTTAACATCATGTTCCTCCTCACCCCAGGATGCTCCTTTTGCAATGCACCCCCTCTTGGAATTGCACCCCCACGCCCTGTGGGCCAGGTTACAACATGGGACACACCTGTTCTTGCTCAATCCTCTCAGCACGTCCACCCGGCCCTCAGCCCTGGTGACCCGATCTCCTGAACTTCTCCTGAATCTGTATCTCCCCACCCCCTGGCCCGCCCTCCTGGGCCCCCATCCACACTTCCCATCGGACTCCCGGCCCCTGCTGTGCTGTCCGTAAGTCCGTTCTCTGTACTGAAGCAGCAGTGACCTGGCTTACTTCCTTACTCTTTGATGTTAGGTCTATAATATTTCAAACACAAATTACAGAACAACCTAGCGAATGCCCATCACCCAACTTTAACCCTAACTTTTGATCATCATTCAATCCTACATTTTTAAAGTAAATGAAACATCTGCTTCTTCTAGTCTCGTTCCTCCTAGAAGTCAGCTGCCGTCCGTGCTGAATGTGCCCTCTGTCTTGGATGAGATTTTATCCCCTCACCTCGTGTCTCACTGCACATTGCGCACGCAGGCGCTCAGCCTATGTACCAGCATTGTCGTCTGTTTGGTTCCACGGCACAGTCTGTGGGCTCTCCACTATGCTTTTGTGCCATCCGGACCGTCTCACTGGTAGAGGGTTTTCATGATTTTTTTGGTTTGGTTTGGTTTTTGTCTTGCTTTGTTTTTGTGTGTGACTTGCGAGATCCTAGTTCTCCAGTCCGGGATGGAACCAGTGCCCTGGGCAGTGAAAGCCTGGAGTCCTCACCACTGGATGGCCAAGGAATTCCCTGCTGTTTATAGCACATGGTGGATAGCAGGAAAGGAATGTGCCCTGGCTCCCAGCTGCACAAAAATTAAAACAGACTGCTTAGCCAACTCAAAGGCCCTGCACAACCCAGACCCTGGGGACCTCTCCAGGCCTCGTATTCTCACTACACTCAATCTTACTGATGCCCCAAGCCTGCCAGGTGTCTGGAGCAATCTGTCTCCCTTCCTTGTCACTGCTGCTGCTCCCACCTTAGCTGGCTAATTCCTATTCATGCCTGAAGCCCCTCTGAAGTATTACCTCCCGGGAGGCCTCTGACCCCCCAGACATCAGTGTCTCCACCCCTAGCCGTGTGCTGTGTCCCAATGGCCTGACTCAGTGGGAGTAAGTGAAGGAATGACGCAGTGATGCGTCTTCATCCGTGCTTCCTCCTGGGACTCTGTCCTAAGTGAGTTGATACTGAAATGTAATCCACATACACTAAAACTCACTCTTTACTTGTAGAGGTGTTCCGTGCGCTCACTAATCAAGGTGTAGGATAATTCCACCATCCTCCCCAAATCCTCTCGTGACCCTCTGTGGTCAGCTCCAACCCTTGCTTGACTCCCAGCAGCACTGATCTGGAGATTTCCCTGGCAGTCCAGTGGTTAAGACTCTGCCTCCACTGCAGAGAGCCCCAGGTTCGATCCCTGGTCAGGAAACTAAAATTGCACATGCCACACAGTGTGGCCAAAAATAAATATCTTTAAAAAATAATAATCTGATGACTTGGCACAAACCAAATTCCCAGTCATCTTAAAAAAAAAAACAAAAACACAACACTGATGTGTTTTCTATCCCTGTAATTTTACCTTCTCTGGAATGTCATCTGAATGGCATCGCACAAGATACACCTGCTGTCTCTCTCACCAGCATCACAGTTGTGTGCCAGGAACTGCAGAAGCAGCAGCAACAAATCTTGAGGAGGTTTGTGTTGCATGCAGAGGACCTTTATGTAGACAGATAACGTTCCAGTACAACTCAGGAACTATTTTTTAACATCAGATTCGGATTTACTTAGAGCTCTGTGGCAGGTTCGTTCCTCACTACTGCAACCCTGCCTGTATTTTTCAGATGAGAAAACCATGCTGTTCCAAAACCTTAGGAATCACATTCAAATTGACATCACGAGTTAGTGGAGGCAACCTCCATCCCATATTCAGTACCTTAGTGCCAAGCCCAGGGCTCCTCCGTTTGTGTGTGTGTGTTTGGCCTCGCTTAAACTATGTAATTAAAGAGAAGAGCACAAAACCTTGTTCTTTCAAAAAGTATCATTTTCATCAGAGAGCTCAACTTGCTAATTTTTGGAAAAGAAAAGCAATATTTTTCCTTCTCTGTTGACTGTTTCTTCTCTCAAACGGTGAGTCATCGCGCGCTGGTCCTCCTGCCACTGAGGGGCCCCCACCCCTGGCGCCCTCACCAGGGGGCGATGGGAACTGCTTGATGGATCTGATTCTGTGGTGCTGACCAAAAGTAGCTTTCTAGTCAAGCAAATGACTTTGCAGTGTGATGTTCTAAGTGTATGGATTTGTGATGTATCCAGGGGTCTGTTTCCTGTCGCCTCTTATCCCTTTCACTCCAAAAAAACTTGGGCCAAATTCTGCTCTCGGTGACCAGAGTCTAGTGGCACCTGTATGTGCTGGTGAGTGATTCAGACACAGGCTCAGGACAGAGGTGCAGATGCCAGCCCAGAGGCTATAGTGGCACCTGTATGTGCTGGTGAGCAATTCAGACACAGACTAAACTGTGTTTAGACGCAGACTCGGGACAGAAGTACAGATATCAGCCCAGTACATTCCAAGGCCCAGTGGGGATTTGACCTTGGTTGGGGAGGGGGGCTGCCCTTGTCTGCAGTCATGGTGGGGAGCACAGAGGGACACTGGTAACATGCAGCGCACACCTCTGGTCACTTCTTCCAGGGGGGTTTCCTGGCAAGAAATGCAGGAAGGCGAGTGGCTTTACTGAGGAGGATACCTGAAAGAAAGAAACGTGCCCCCACTCCAGCTCCTCTGGGGGCCACCGGAGCCCAAAAGAAAACCAGGCTTGGGAGGCGGCGCCGGGTGGCGTGTTCTCCAGGCAGCCATTGTTCCGACCTTGCTGTGGGTTAAAGGACACCAACCTGAGAAGAAATCTGTTTATCATGTGGGGAATTCATGCCATCCTTGACAGTGTACAGTGAGCAAGATGGATGATCTGCCAAATTGGTCCCTCGCTTGGGTGAATCAGGGCAAATTTACAGTACAATTCCTCTGCTGCTTCAGATACAAAAATAACATTTTCCAGGTTTTATATCCAGTTGTACGATGACCTGGAGGTGAGCAGAGAGAAGAAATCCGATTTGTAGGGTTCCGATCGCCTTCAAGATTTATATGGACTGTTTCTGCCATTTACCTCTGCCTCGTTCAAATCTTTCACAAGCCAGTGTGTTTTTTTTTATTTTTAACCTGATTTTCCATGTTGAGCACACAGCTTTATGTGATGGTAGGACTCTGTACTGGTTGAGGACAATAGATGGGTTTATTGCAGTTATTTTATTTGGGATTTTATCTTTCTAGGTATTTTTACAAAATATCTCCTGCACTTGGAATACATTTTCCATCTTCTTGAATTCAGAAAAGGTTGTTATCCTGGATATCATATGTCCGGTAAAGGACACTCCAGGTATATGATCTGTTAAAATTCAGTTATTCCAGGGATTTCCCCCCATAGTCCAGTGGCTGAGACATCACCTCCCAATGTAGTGGGCAGGGGACGAGGCAGGGAGAGATGCGGGTTTGATCATTGGTTGGGGAGCTCGGATCCCACATGCCCTGAAAAAAAACCCGAAACATAAAGCAGAAGCAATATTTTGACAAATTCAATAAAGACTTCTTTTTTAATGGTACACATTTAAAAAATCTTAAAAAAAAAAAAAAAAAAGAATTCAGCTTTTCCTTGGTATTACATTTTCTTTAGTCAGGTCACGAGTATTTGGGAGTCAACGTGTGCTGATATTCACTGCATGGCCTGGCCTCACACACTGTTGTCTCTGGAGACATGGAGCCCACGTGACAGTGCCTGGCCTGGCCCCTCACCCGTGATGCCGTGGGGCCTCACCGTGTGCCCATTCCTTGTGGGGAGGAAAGACTAGGGGGAGAAACTGCATCCAGACTCCAGGCCAGAGGCAGGCTTTACCCTGTGGGCAGGACCACAGTGCTCCGTCACTTCGCATCTTCTCTATATTTGTAAATCAAGAAGCGTAGAAGCCTTTATTCCTGGCATCCCCAAACTGGAATGGGTGTCAGGTTTTACAGGTAGTGCTGACAGAGGCCAGAAGGTGCCACTCACCAACAGGGCACGGTGCCCTACCCCTCACTGGGTACCTCCAACAGGACAGCCCCTTCTGAAGAAAGGAGCCCATGGGGACCTGACTACCCACACTGGCCCCGTCCCTTCCAGTCTCAGTGACCACCTGGCGTAGACAGACAAGAACTGGGCCTTCAGAATCACATCCTGGGGCCTGACAGAGAGCCGAGCAGGTGCTCCTCTCCCTTCACTCCTCTCCGTGGCCACTGTGGTGCCCTCCGGGATCATAGTGAGAACGGACCTGGGGTCCCCGCTCAACCCTAGGCCCCCAGGGGCCTGCAGCCAAGGCCTTAGGTCTTGTCCTCAAGGGTCTTCATCATTGTGGTGACTGCATGTTGCAGACAGCCCTCACTTAAAATAATATGTCCACTCACTGTGTGCTGGAAATTATGGATAAAATAAATATGTAAATTATATAATATAGCCAAGATGCTTCTGAATTATAGAATTAAGGGGTTCTGTGGGAAGGAAGTTATGACAGTGATTAATAGGGCATACTTTTTTTTAACAGAATGCCCTTTATTGAGTCTTCAGAAACATACTGTTTAAACCCCTGCTTTTACTTCTTTTGCTGTTATTATTTTTATTTTTTTATACAGAAAATAAAAGGTTAATTCTCAGTCACAATTCATTTGGCCCCATAGACTGCCATACTGTCTCCTTTTTATACAGACGTCTACTTAGTAATTCCTAGATAAGGAAAGGAGGTGCGTGTGGGGAAAGACCTCCTTTCTCAGCCTTGGGTTTCTGTGTGCTCTAATTCCAGAAAGCACTCCAAAGACCTCCGCCAGCTGCAGCCCTGCACCCGAGTCACCCATGAGCTCCAGCGAGTCAGTGAAGAGCCTGACTGAACTGGTCCAGCAGCCCTGCCCCCCCATCGAAACGAGTAAGGATGGCAAACCTCCAGAACCCAGCGACCCGCCCACCTCAGACTCCCAGCCCGCCACCCCACTGCCTCTCTCTGGACACTCAGCACTCAGCATTCAAGAGCTGGTGGCCATGTCTCCAGAGCTGGACACCTACGGCATCACCAAGAGGGTCAAGGAGGTGTTGACCGACAACAACCTCGGTAGGTTCCCTCCCCGGCTGCTAAGTCAAGATGCGGCGGGCTGTTTCCTGTTGGGGGTTCTCAGGAGGAGTGGGTGGAAGGGGCCTCGGGCTGGGCCAGCCAAAGGGTTTAAACGTTCCCAGGCTACCTACGGGAACCTAAAACATCCTACAGTTGTGAGCACCAAGGGTTCGTAAGGGTGTTAGAAGTCTAAGGTCAGCCCCAGCCCACCCCTGCACCCCCACTGGGACCTCTTGGAAGACAGGCATGCCGGCCAGAGTCAACTTGGGCAGTGCAGTCTGACCACCAGTTGCCCAGAGGCACTCTAAATCCTGGGGAGTGAGGGGGTTCAGAGCAAGGAAGAGTCAGCACAAGCCCAGCAGCATCTGGTTGGTGTCTCTTACCCAAAGTGGGGGTCAAATTAGCAAATTACAGATGAAGCAGGCAGCTTGGTCAAGACCCAGGCATCGTCTTAACCTTTGACCTGGGATCTTGGCATATTCATGTTCATGTGTTAGTCTCTCAAAGTCATAGCAGAATGTGTGTGTATGTGCATTTTAAAGGGTGAGGGTTAGTAGCTTTCTTCACGTTCTCAAATGTGTCTGTGACTCCCAAAATGACTGAGATCCACTGCTATGAAACCTCTAAAAGTAATACACATAATTTTCTGAAAATAATCACTTCATTCCCCCCAACACCCTCGTCCCAGTACAACAGGGTGGATCAAGCAGATAGTCACTAGCTATTCATATATATCCCTTTCATGAACATAACAAGCTCCTTGGAATGAAATGAGATTGACTTGCCAGATTAGAATTAAATAAAATTTATTTAAAACAACCACAGCAACAACAACAACAAATGGTAAGAAGGCTTCCCTGGTAGCCCAGTGGTTAAGAATCTGCCTTTCAGTGCAGGAGATGTGGGTTCAGTTTCTCGTCAGGGAACTAAGATCCCACATGCACCGCAATGAAGAACCAGCACAGCCAAACTTTTTTTTTAATCTTTTAATAAAAAAATTAATTTTTTTAAATGGTAAGGACCTGGGATGTTTATAAGCTAAACTGAGAGTTTGAAAAGCAGAAAAACCTCAGGTTTCCAAAATCAGTAAATGTTGGGGTTGGTAAAAATGTTAGGCTCAGTTAAAATGACTGATATGAAAAAAATTTATTTTCTCAAATCCAAAACTTTGCATGCAGTAAACTTTTACTTGGAGTCCCACTTCTTACAAAGCAGTGCTCTATTAACTACCCTGTGAGCGCAGCTGGGGGTGTTTCCCTCTCACAGATGGAGGATGTGAGCCAAAGGGGGAATAAGCCAGTCATCAGGGTCACGCTCGGGCTTCCCAAGTGGCTCAGTGGTAACGAATATGCCTGCTAATGCAGAAGAATTGGATTCGATCCCTGGGTCAGGAAGATCCCTTGGAGGAGGAAATGGCAATCCTCTCCAGTATTCTTGCCTGGAAAATCCCATGGACAGAGGAGCCTGGCGGGCTATAGTCTGTGGGGTCGCAGAGTCAAACACAAGTGAGCACGCACGCTGGGTCACGCCACGCTGAGGGGCAGAGCCAGTGTCATGGTCCGGAGGCTTTATGGTAGCAGACACCGGCCTCTGATCCCGGTTTCCACCTCCACTCGAAGGCTGGTCCCTTTTAGTCCTCCCGTCAGGTCTTTCCAGTTGTGCCTGGTTCTTGTCTGTGCCTTTCAAAGCGCTGGCCCCTCTTCACCGGCAACTGAATGGCTCTCAGAGAAGAGAAATCTTCCTTTCAAGCCTCTGATGAACACTGTAGACCTAACGCCACTGTGCTCTCCAGAGCGCGGTGCCCTCTGATCAGCCCAGGGAGCAGGCTGCTTGAACTGCAGGGACAGACTTCAGAGCTGGAAATGGCCTGCTTGTCAGGAAGATAAAGCTGAGGAGCTCTTTCTCCTTCTCTTTCCTGCTGTGACCTTGGGTCAAGTGGCCTGTTTTCTCAGCAAGACCTGATAACCTTGCTAATCGTGAAAGGAGCCAGTGCAGACGGCCCGGTTTGAGGCTCTGAAAGAGAGGTCGCCCCATGAGCTACTTAACCTCCCGAGCTCAGGTTTGGGATTAGCCACCTCTGATAGACGCAGCAGGTGTTGTGCGGGCCTTGGTTCATCCAAAACCCAAAGACTCTTTCTAGAGAAACCTTGTGCGTAAGCAGAATGTAAGAGGAATACTGACTCCATCACCCATGGAGGTCATGACAAGTCTGATTGAGGAAGTGCTTCTAAGAAGCGCTTGCTCAGGACTTCCTCAGTGGGCCAGTGGTTAAGACTCAGACTTCCCAATGCAGGGGCATGGGTTAGATGCCTGGTCAGAGATCTAAGATCCTTCATGCCATACAGCTTGGCAAAAAAAAAACTGCTTTCGCTAAACCTGGGACTAATAAGACTCTGGGTCTTGAACCCCCCTTTCTGATTTCACTCTGACACCTACTTTGTCCTGCCAACTCCCTGAGTCTTAGCAATGACACCTCTCTTGGTTCTGTTCTTTCTCCAGGTCAGCGCTTATTTGGGGAGACCATCCTGGGGCTCACCCAAGGCTCTGTCTCTGACCTCCTTGCTCGCCCCAAGCCCTGGCACAAGCTCAGTCTGAAGGGACGGGAGCCCTTTGTCCGGATGCAGCTGTGGCTGAATGACCCCAACAACGTGGAGAAGCTGATGGACATGAAACGGATGGAAAAGAAAGGTAACTTCTCGCCCCCGCCCCAGCCTGTTGATTTCTCATTTATAAACCCACTGTTGCTGATGAGGGACACTGATCTTCACAGTGAGCTGAGAAGGGATACTGATCAATAACCAAGGGGCTGTAAGGCAGGGTGCAGGATATTTTGACAGTCCTCTGCAGATGAGTACCTGAAAGGACTGAAGAGATGTGTGTTTTTTCCTGCCTCAAGACATGAACCCAAAGACATTTAGCATCGGAGGGTACTTTGATAATTCCTCAGTTGCCCTGGCGGCCAGTGCAGCTTTCCTTCTTCGAGAGAGTAAGGGCACTTGGTGTTGGCTCTTGTTTTGCTGGGTGGGTGGGCTATTGCAGCATTTCACTGCACATGCACCATTACGGCAGGGCTTCCACATGTTATCCTTTCAAAGAGATCGTTTACAAATGAATTCATAGTGCTTCCCTCATGGCTCAGTGGAAAGAATCCACCTACCAGTACTGGAGACAAGCATTTGATCTCTGATCTGGGATGATCCCACGTGCAATGGAGCAACTAAGCCCGTACACCACAACTATTGAGCCTGTGCTCTAGAACCCGGGAGCTGCAACTACTGAGCCCAAGTGCCACAACTACTGAAACCCGAGTGCCCTATAGCCTCTGCTCTGAAACAAGAGAAGCCACCACAATGGGAAGCTCCTGCACCTGGAGAGGAGCCCCCATTTACTAAAACTAGAGAAGGACACCACAGCAGGAACAAAGACCAAGCACAGCCAAAAATAAATAAATAAAATTATTTTTAAAAAAGATTAGCAAAAAGTATCCTATGAGAGCATTACGAAGTTTACAGTGAGGAGTTTTTTTTTTGTTTGTTTTTTTTATAATGCATTTATAAATAAGAAGACTAGCTCAGAGAAGTTAGCTATCTCCATGAAGGCCGCCTACCTGGAGGATGGCAGAGCAAGTTCCTGTAGAACAGACCTCTCTCTTGCTGTTATAGTCTCCAGGGCTATAGAGGGTATGGCCTCCCAGAGGGCTGAGAGCAGCTCCTTTCTCCAGACCCATCAGAGCCCGCTCGATGCTGAGCACAGGCTACAAATCCAAAGGGGTCTCCTTTGCGACAGAAAGGAACTCCTGCTCTATCTCGTGGCTCGCACTCCATGCGCTGCCCCTCGAAAGGGACAATCCTGGGTCACCTGTAATGTGGTGACCAGGTGTGGAGAGTGGGCACCAGCTGCTGGTCTGGCCGCGGGAAGCTGTGACCCTGCCCATCAGTGTCTGCAGGGGACCTCACTAGAGAGTGGGTGTCACTACCACCCGTGGGACTGTGCCAGCCCCATGCCTAGCATGCCTGAGCTGGGTGATCACGGAGGAACCCAGGCTCCTACCCCCTGAACTCACCTCCAGCTCAAGCACTTCTGTCCTCACCAGCCAGGAAAGGGCTCCAAGAAGACATGAGAATCTCTGGTGCTGGCTCTGTGGAGCTGGGCTCCAAGAAGACACAAGAGCCTCTGGTGCCAGCTCTGTGGGGCTAGGCTCCAAGAAGATGCGAGAGCCTCTGGTGCCAGTCCTCACGTGACCATAAAGCTTGCAGTTCCTAAGTGCCTCCCGTCTCCAGACACTGTGCCGAGACTTCGTTCAGCCCACATCACTCCATCTCGTACAGATGTTGTTATCCAGGAAACATGAGGCTCCGGCATTATGAGACTTGCCTAATTTCAAGTTGGTGTAAGCAAGAACCCAGACTCTTGAGAGCCCCTTGAACAATAAGGAGATCAAACCAGTCAGTCCTAACAGAAATCAACCCTGAATATTCATTAGAAGGACTACGCTGAAGCTGAAGCTCCAACACTTTGGCCACCTGATGGGAAGAGCCAACTCATTAGAAAAGACCCTAATAATGGGAAAGATTGAAGGTGGAGGAGAAGGGGACGACGGAAGATGAGAGTGGTACATGGCATCACTGACACGAGTCAGCAAACTCTGGGAGATGGTGAAGGACAAGAAAGCCTGGAGTGCTACAGTCCATGGGGTCACAAAGAGTCAGACACAACTGAGTGACTGAACAACAACGAAACTTGGGCTGTCAGACTTCACAGCCAATGCTCTCAGATTGTTCTGCTGCCCTGTGCCGAGTGCCATCTATACCGGGACCACAAGCCTACACATCGGCTTCCATGCCAGCCAGGGCCATCCGGTGGACTCCTGTCCTACCTGACCTCAATGGCCAGCCGAGGCCCTGCCACAGGCTGCAGCCATGGGCCAAGCTCCAGAGGCTTGGTGCTGTGTCACCCCCGCCCCCAACAAAAACTTTTTCATTTTCTGTTCTGGGAAATTTCAGACATAATGTAGAGAGAATGGTATCATGAATCCGTTTCACGGTTTTAGCAACTCACCAGTACTTGCCTAGGCAGCTTTAAAGCTGTGTGCCCTCTGTCAGAAGGCAACGCCGTCCCGACGGCCACCTCCTGAGCACGAGTCCTGGGCCCACCGCTCCTTGCTGTGCCCCTCCTTCTGGGCCAGCAGAGCAGGACCTGGGCACCCCCAGACAGATCTCCAGGGGCCTTCTTAGCCGCCACCCGTCTCCTGCACAGGCTCTCGGCGCCACCTTGTGTCACAGAAGTGTTACTGTTCCACTGGGCCCAGGCCCCTCTGCATCCCAAAGTCCCTAAGCAGCTGGGGCCTCTGTCTCTCACCCTAGAAGGGGTGCTCACTGACCAGCCCCAGCAGGAGGCATCTGACCCCTCGGACACAACAGTGGGTGACCCTCTGCCCAGCACTTCCTGTGATTTCCATAGACTGTCAGTCACCTGCCCAACTCGAGGGGTCTGGCGGAACAGACCAGGCCCGTTTCTTTCTGGCCTCTGACTCTTATCACATTCATTTTGGGAGGAGATTTGTCTCTCCATTGTCTGAGTTCTAATCATAGAATGGCGCCTTAAATAACTCCCTAGCCTAAGTTCCTGCATCTGTAACATGAAGAAAATATGTTCTGACTGTAAGGATTAGAATGTACCTAGTATAACAACCAGTGCGTTGAAGTGCTCAGTAATGAGAGTTATTAAAATAATTTGTATCCCTTTAAAATACGTGAAAGTAAGGTGTGCCCCCCATCTAACCTAGATTAAACATCCTGTGCCAGGCAGCGCAGGCTGCAGGGTTCCCTGGGAAGCCCTGCTCCCTCCTCTTCCGTGGAGCTCTGCTGCTTCTCCCTCCCTTTATCGCAATCTTTCATTGCTCTCCTTTCTTTCTTGTAAACCCCTCTCTCTGCTCTAGTCTGCCCTCTGCTTTCTGTTCCCTTCATAAGACAGCCCTGAACCAACCTGTTCACACAGTTCCAAGCACATGCATGCACACACACACACAGCCTCAGCCAGCTGGAGGGCTGGGCCTCCCTCCCTGAAGGCTACCGAGGGGCCCTGACAGTCCTCTGCGACACTGCACACCTGAGTGTCAGTGCTGCTGAAGCTCCCAGGCTTCCTGTGGCGCCCGTGGACACAGCCCAGCCCTGCCCCTGCACCCTGACCAGGGGATGGGGGCCCTGGCCACCATCTGGCCAGGTGCGATGGGCACAGGGCTGCCCAGAACAGATTTAGGTCAACCTCAGTTCTGACACCTACTAGCCGTGTGACCTCCGGTGAATCACTGAACTTCCCTAGGCTTCAGCTTTCCCATCTGTAAATTGGGATGTCACTGGTCTCTCTCCCATAGCATAACTATGAAGACTAGATGACAGATGGTAGCCGCTGTTGCTGCTGCTGACAGATACTGCTCTCCAGACCACTCCATGCTGTCTCAATTTAATAACACTTTGTCATATTCCATTGGGACTTCCCAGGTTACACTAGNCTGGTCTCTCTCCCATAGCATAACTATGAAGACTAGATGACAGATGGTAGCCGCTGTTGCTGCTGCTGACAGATACTGCTCTCCAGACCACTCCATGCTGTCTCAATTTAATAACACTTTGTCATATTCCATTGGGACTTCCCAGGTTACACTAGGGGTAAAGAACCCGCCTGCCAGTGCAGGAGACTTGGATTCCATCCCTGGGTTGGGAAGATCCCCTGGAGAAGGAAATGGCAACCCAGTCCAGTATTCTTGGCTGGAAAATCCCATGAACAGAGGAGCCTGGCGGGCTGCAGTCCACGGGGTCCCAAAGTCGGACATAACTGAGCGCACGCACACACACACACACTCATATCCCATCAGTTTTAAGAAGTTTTAAGGAGTTTTCAGACATATTCCAAATTCACTAGAATGACCTCTGTGGAGGATTCATTTGATTAAGAAATCCAAACAGTTCTTAACCTGAAGCATAGTGATTAACAACACAACCTCAGAGAGGAGCAGATGAAGCGCAGACAGCCCTGGCAGAGCAGATACTCAGAGTCCAGGAGTCACCCCCACTTACCTTGCAGCCCACTCTGCACGCCCTCAGGTGATGATCGCACCCGAGTCCCTGAGCCTGTTCTTAGCCGGCTCCCCACCACTGCTCCTAGCCCTTATTCCACAGTGAAGACACATGAACCGCGCATGTCCACCCCTCACCTCCCCCAGCCGCCGCGCCTTCTGGGGTGGGCTGAGAGATCCCGAGCTCTGCTCCAGCCACTCCTCCATTCCTGGATCATGCCCCACCTCCTCCAAGATCTGAAAGTCCTACAGGCTTTCTCAAAGCTCCTTCTCTTCTCCATCCCCTAACTTCTCGCTCACTCCCTACATTTTTTCAAGACTGTGGCCCATGAATCACTGCCTTCCTCCAGGCCCATGTGCTGCCTCATCCAGGGGAATGTTATGACCCCTCTGACCTGCCCAGCACCCGAGCTGCAAGTAGTTTGACCCCCTCGACCCTTGGTTCCCCAAATTTCATCATCACCCGTAACTGCTCTGCCTCTCAAAGCTTAAATTCAGGTGCCTCCTCATTGATCCATCCATCTTTCCACATTTGTCTGTTCATCCCAGTGGCCCTGGATGGCCTCCCGAGCTGGGATAGCCCCTCCCAGGCTCCGCCCCAGCAGCGCACCTCTCCTGCTCTCCCTCCTTCCCAGACCCCCTGAGCCCCGCTGGCTGTGGCACTCTATCACACAACTCTCCACTCTTCACCCTTCTGCAAACCCCGGCCTGGGGGCAGCATCCTGCCTGTCTTCACACAGAGTCATCCTTGGCACCTGGGCCCCCAGGGGTGGGTGCTACCTCAGAGCCACCTCTCCCGTTTCAGCAGGGTCCTCTGTGCTTCTCCCCGCCCCCACCACCCCTCCCCTCCACCC